>JADLZK010012745.1:0-130000 GCA_015847255.1 Hyparrhenia diplandra
TGTTGCGAGCAAAGGCACGTGGGTTTCAGCCCTGAGAGTGACTTTCCCTTGCCAGATCATGCCTCTCCCACGATGGGTAGTGAACCCCACCAGAAAAAAAAAAAATGGATGCTGTTTGGACGCGCAAGGGGGCAAATCCCGGCTAGGCAAAGAAAATATTAAAGAAACACAAAAAAATGAATATGTCAAAATATGATTTCAAAATTGAAAAATCTGTACCATGAATAAATTCCCCATGTGATTTCTTGCACTGTTCGTACCCTCTCTCACTACTCGCTGTGAGTAGTACAAGAACAAATTGCTAGCCGTCAAATAAACAACAACCGGTCACTCACACACATATTATGTACTGAATGACCAAGATCTTTTGTATTAATAAGACAAACCATAGTAGTCACTGCAATACATGGCTATCCATAGGTACTACTTTCCACTGTTACATAATTATTTAATCCCACTTACCAGCTTTACTTCTTTGTTGCCAGTGATTATTTGAAAACTGAATACGAAATTGCCTTGTCAGGATGTTTTATGTACGTATTCAGGATCGTGAACCGAAGTCTGAAAGCACGTGTACATGTGAATAACCAAATAAATATATATAGATCGCACACATACCATGTATGGTCCAATGATTTGTTTGTGGCAATACTATGTGTATTACATCGAAAATGCATACCTGCAGTACTTACTATTTTTTCATTATCGAACTACTAGTAGCATGCAGGAAGCAAATAATCAGCCTAGCAATTTATGGTGTGGCGACATCTACACTGCAGCTTGCAGGCTGATGATGAGGTAGTGCCATCCAGTTCATCTGGAGCTCTAGGTCCATGCTGCATGGAGATTCATGTTGCAGATGCGTTGTACTGTGTTAAGCATCAGTGAAGAGAATCCCAGAGAGCAAGTTTTATCCACGGTCAGATAAGAGACAAGTTATCGCCGCTATATATGAATCATCGGTGTCTAACTATCAGCACACATTGGAGGGAACTAGTAGAGCACCTTCAACTGCACTGATCATTTTTTTCCCCAATGCCTCCAATTCCTAATAATCCTGCCACATTCATGTGTACTAAGCTGGCTACACACGTAGGACTGGAGCTTTTGATATGGATACAACGAACAAAACTCACCTCTTGTCAAAAAAAAACGAACAACTCTCACCTAGGGCTCAGAAGAGTGTGTCTATATATAGAGTCGACTACCAGGCAGAAATGTGTTCCACTGATTACCAATTTATAGAATACAAGCTATTCCATCTATTAATAGCATTTCATTTTTAAGCATCGCATTTTTTTATATTCATATATTCTCACCTACACAAGGACCAAATTTTTAGTGTTGTCCTAAGTAGCAGTAATGCAGTATTCATAACACAAAAAGCTATGTGGCGGTTTATTCATGCCATGGGAATTGATGCTTCTTGAATTGCACATGCAGTATTCATAACACAAAACCCATATATATTTTTCGAAGCTTCCGAGGACTGGGCGATAGCCTAAATGGTTGGCTTCTCAGGTGTGGGAAGCAACCGTTCTGGGTTCGATCCCCACCGGGGGCGGCATTTTCTTCTGAATGAAAAACCACCTAGTTCTTCCTGGGTTAGGTCTCATTTTCTAGAAGCTTCCGTGGCCGATGATATGTTCACGGACTGAACGTGGTAGCAAGTTAATAATATGGAAGAAACTGCCTCTGTCAGCTCACAAGTTATCAACTGACCCGACGGTTGCGTATGTGCATAATATGCTGGCCTTGATCCTACTAGTAATGAAGGAGGGGGCAAGAGATTGTCGAAGACCGAGGTGCATGGGGAAACGGCCAAGATCTAGTAACTGTTAGATCACTGCCTGATTGTAATGTGAACCCGCTGGGGTTTTGTTCCCGATCTTTTCGGTGGAGATGGATAACTTCGAGTCACCTTTAGTTTTGGAGTCGTTAACAAGGTCATATATGAGTCGATCATATCCTCATCAGATTGGCTCAAAAACAAATAATGGCATGTAAAATGCCAGTTTTTCTACACCAATCGGTAGTGATAATTTGCATGTCTAGGAAATCTGACAATAATATCACTATACTGTAGGTTTCAATTTTTTTTTAAAGGACAGTAGAAACTTTTCCGTTATTTCTATTATTAGGCGATGTAAAGAAAAAGAGAGCTACACACTGAAAATCGATCTAAAAATAAACAACTAAACACAGTGCTTCAGACTGGATCAAAAAAAACTACAAAACAAAGGGAAGAAGCCGAGAACTACTCGGGACCAAAAAGGAAAAACAGCTGAAGTGCACAAAGACGAGTGCCCTGTATCCGTGTTAATTCTCTACTAGATTCCATCGCCAAATTGTATTTATGATGTCATCATTACATAAGCTTTGCAACTTCTCTTGGACGATTGGATTTTTTGCTCGAATGTTCATCTTTTCAGGGTTTCACCCTAACCATTAGTAGTGTCTGTCCTTGTCATCTAATCTCTTGGACATGAAAACTGAACAGTCATAGATCATTGCACAAGTTCATCTCAGTCTCACAAGCATATTCCTACACTACAAGAATGTGAATTGAAGGCCATTAGGGGGCAGCACTTTTTGCACTGCACGATTATTTTGACAAAATTTTGGCCCAAACTGGCACTTTGTTTGGACAATCCTTCTATCCCTTCAGGCTTTATTTACAGGTCCTGGAACAATTTCTGTTACATTCCCTTTGGCATCACAAATTGAGCAACCGATTCGCCATGGCAGACCTCATAATCTTCGCTCCATCTTCCTTATGGATTCCATTTTGTTCTATTCTAATCTCTAGTTTTGGCCTTGCCTGTGCAATTTATGTGCAAATAGTATTTTGCTGCCTTGAGGCTAGACACATAGGCAAGACAGTGCTACAGCCTCAGAATAGCTAATGCTTTCTGCGAAGTTTCTGGTTACAGAGTCATCGCTAATCCTGAAACCTCCGATTCCTACTCTGGATGATACATCTCCGACTCCTAATTGGTTGCAGCTGAGACACACCATGCATTGGCTCTGAGCGTTGCCAATAACGCCAACAGCTGCCTCTTGACGATCTATTTTATATGCAACACATCTGTAGGTTTGAAACACCTGTCAATATATATGTTGTTGTGCAGCTTTCTGTATATAAACAAGGCCATTGTGCTCTGGATTCATCTGACCCTATCAAAACAAGTTCTATGGTAATGCCACATCAGGACTAATTGACTAAAGCATTTGCGTTCAAGGATGTCTTTACTACAGATATGGACTAAGGCAATGCAATCTAATAATTACCCTTGAGAGTAATTTGTTCTCTTGTATTATATTACCCTTGAGAGTAATTTGTTCTCTTGTATTATGACACAAGAACTGTAGTGCCACTGTTTAAAAATAGTTCTAATACTTGTTATCGTAGACAAAGTTGTAACCTCAAGCAGACTTGGATACATTGCCTTAGTCAACAAACAAATCATGTGCTTCAATTTACCAATGCACTGGTACTCTGCTGCTGGAGTTTATTTGGCTATGTGCTAATAAAGCTAATTATTTCACTGTGTGAGTTCTGGAGGTACAGACACTCTGTATAATAGTTTTTTGTTGAGATTACACAATACAACACAGACAACCAACACGTCGCACACTCATCCCTATGAACACACGCACACAAACCCTACCCTATGAGCACCTTTGAAGAACGGGCCAGCAGATCATGAAGTTTTTTACGAAGTCACCATAGGCACCTCGCTTTCGACAGGAAAGTCGCCTACCACTTAATGTATAGCGCCGGAAAATCCTACAACAAATCCAGGAAAATGCGAGCACCGGATTTAAACCCCGGTGAGTAGTGTCCCCTTTGGATTATCCTACCATTGGACTAAGTTGTAACCTCCAGCACACTTGGATACATTGGCTTACTGAAAACAAGCTCTCAACTCTTAGAATTTTAAGCAACAAAAAAAAAAAAACAAAATATTCGGTTTTGCTATATGCGATAAATGAAATCAAAAGTGTTTCATGGTAAAAGCTGATACTGGAGTAATTATATATTTTACTGCATTTAAGTTGCTGCTTGCATGGGGTTGCAATTGTGCCTTTTAGATTATGAATTAATAATCTTCACTTTCAGAAAATCTTGTGCAATGATGATGAGGCAGCCTAATCATAACAGAACCGTACACTGATCATATCATCCAGTCAGTAATCCCACAACACCAACATCTTGTGCATTAATTCACTTTATCATAAATAGATGCATCAATGGATCAGATTTTTATGGCAAGGGGATCAATTGCTTGACGTCAATGAAAGCAGACAGCAGTAGAACAGGGAATTTCCTAAGCTGGCCTTAACTGCCAAATTTCAAAACATGTTTTTAGACAACATCTGGATGGGGTTACACACTCGCAGTTCATGACTTGGCGTCAATGAATCCTCTACATTCTCATAGACGAAATCAAACACCATTGGAGTTTATGTTAAGTTATCTTCGATCTGATGTGCCTATATGAAGAGAGTACATTACTGATCGACACACACACCATGAGCATGTACTTTCTAGTTTGTACTAGATACAAGGTCTTACAACAAGTATATCTAGTTCAATGCAGGTCTTACAACAAGTATATAGGTGTACATTGTAATCAAAAAAAATTATTATACAATAAAACTATTATGGCTAGACTGACGATCAAAACATATATCATCATAATATATGTATATATAGGATTAGAATAGTAAACTTGTATATAGTTGCCTTCTTCTCCTGAGCTATAAAGATGTACAAGGTCCACGAGATCGACAGGTAATGAGTTGATTCTTGTTTCATTTGATGGATTTTTTGTCGGCCTTCCGTTGCTAAGTGTATATGCATGTGTGTAGGACCAGGGATCGAGTTCGTTGTTTACCGTGAGCTGCAGATCAAATGGAGGAGATCTTCATCTGGGATCACGACCAACGTCCATTCCAGGATCTAGTGAAATCCTTGACTCGCTGGAGAGCATGTCTTGTCTCTCTACGGTGGACAGATCATCACACTTCGAGTTCATATCCAAGATGTGGTCTGCTAACCAAAAAGCGTGTTTGGTATACCTCATGCCTCTGCTTCCTATTGTCTCTAACCAATTCATTGTAAATTGTGAACTATGCCTTTCATTCCATAACCAAGTGCAATCGTCAAAATATATACTTTCCCTAGCCACCCCACATGGAACTTATGCTATCCAATATTGTTCCTGTTGAAACTGTATTTCTTGAATGCTGATTTATATTATCAAGTAAAGTGAATGACATTTTGCCTTGGGGCGTGTATATAAATCCAGGCGGAGGCTAGGCTGTGCCTACGTGTAAGTCCCTCTCTATGTAAAATAGAAAAAAAAAACAGGGCAAGGTGGAATATCCCAAATGAAAAGCGGGAACAACAGATGGTGGCGATGTTTTATTTTGCAGGTGCAATGTGGTCTATCTGGAGGGTCAAGAAATGATATGGCGATCAACAAAAAGGTGATGGTGTCGCCAAAAGGAATCATCTACTAGAAACTGCTCCTTATCAAATCCTGGAAGCCTCTTCTTAAGACCAAGATGGAGCCGATGGCCAAAGACATGATCCATTTGTTGGCGTCAAGCGTCCAGGAAAAAAGGGATGGTGTGGCGGCAGGAATTCTGTCTTTCTCGCTTGACAAATATTACTGTCAGGATCCTGTTTGTCAAATTTTAGCTGTCCTGTAACATACTTAAACTTGGTCTGGTTCTGTGCGTGCCTTCATGCCGCCTTTTCTTCTGAGTAATTGATAGATACCTATCGTTTAGAGTTATTTTAAGAGTTAGCATATCATGTGGGGCAGCACTTATGAGTGCATTAGAACTTGTAATCTAGTGTCCCCAGTGTGCGGACTAATGGTGTTCAATAAGCTTTCAATAAAGCCAGACGAATGCCTTTTGGTACAAAAAAAAAACAGGAACAATAAAATGGCTATTTGTTTCTATTAGGGTTCAAATATCAGAGCGCCATCTCAAAATAAATTAACTTCTAGAGTTTTTGTAAGTTGCACTATTTTAATTATGACTAATTTTATACAAGTACGAACATCTATCACACCCCAGATAGGTGCGCATTATGAAAATATATTTCATGATTTATAACTAATAGGCAATATAATTGTGTCATATATTTTCTTGGATAATGGCTTCATTAATCTAGCTTCTATATCCACGAACCACGAAAGATCTCACACATCAACAAAGAGTAAAACCCACAACCAAAGAAAGAAAGAAAAAAATTACAACCTTGGCACATCCTACTTCCTGACATCCTCTCTTGAAATAGACAGATTCGGCAAGTGCATGTTGTCAGGTCGGGGCGCAGCCCATAGGGCACAAACTCTGCAAAACTGGTGAGATCTTCATCCACTTCAAGTGAGGTGACGCCATCTGTCACCTGTTAGCCAACCTTCATCGATCATCATCCAATCAGACACGGCCGGACTAAGAGGATCTGCTTCTGCTTCGCCAGATTCCTAGGCCTCCGCCACCCATAGGTGTGGCTGGTCTGGGCATTCTTTACCAGGTGGCTTCATGTTAATGTCCATAGTGCTCTGATGCCTCCGACTCCAAAGATCACACTACTCAACTTCGATTGTATAGCAACTTGTGTAATTTGTTTTGAATGGTGAAGTTCATCTCGCGTGGGGTTATTTATAACTTGCGATCTTGGCATGGCGGCATTTGTGCTGACATACCCAACTCCAACACTCATCTGTAACAGACCAGCACTATAATAAAGATGTCAGAAGTCACGACCCATTATTAACAAAAATCAAATAATTTATGGCACCATCTTTTTGCTAGTACACAATATTTATCACCACTAGCTCATAATTAATCCATTTGCACCGCTAGTTTCACGCTTTGTCAGTGAAAGTGAACTTCATCACCGATCGATGGTTTGAAACCCGTATCAAAGAATCAAATAAAAGTTTGAAAAAGCACTCGATCCTGTATTCTTGTTATTAGCCTAATATTGTTAGCTTGATCTTTATCCATAATCAGCTGTGTCGTGCATGCTACTGTTTGTATGTATGTACAATGCTAGTGTTGGACGCCAGCTGCACGGCTATAGTACATGGAGGGTTGAACCACCAGCACTGCAACCCCTATGCTCCGGGGATGTATATATATATAACACATCATTCTTGGTTTTATTAATATGAGACATGGAAAAAATTGTGTTAATCTAGCTACTAGGTGTTGATTTCATGTTACCATCGATCTTGAATTTACGGACTTCTCTAGGGTATGCAAAACTGCAAGCCCAGACACTCAAACATATCTGATTGCAAAATTTCAAAACATCTTTCTCATATACAGAAGTATTAAAAAGTCAAAAACATGAAACAAACACCCTAGGGTATGCAAATCTTACATGGGAGGGGTGGCCCTTTAATCATCGCCTAGTAATGTGACCGCTGGTGATTTGACAGTACTGGTTGCCTGCACGGCACCTTGTCCTCGTGTGCTATATGGGGTTGGGGATCGTGCATTAGTACTACAGTGGACAAGCTTGGGCTGTAGTTGATGTGGATTTGAGTTATTCTACGAACGCATTCAGCTTGTACTCCACCATGGTGATATCTACCATGGGCACAACCCATCCTCAATCTGTGAACGAGCTAATATTGGGGCCTCGTAGGCAGCGTCCTATTGTAGTTTTATCAGCAGATGTGGTTTCCTAATTTGCATGGAACAAACAGTGCAAAACAATGACATCCATTATGCTCCAGATGCCTCTGATGCCAAACTGAATAACACTGTTGTCGTGTAGTACTAGAAGTTGCTTTGAGCTGAATAGTGGGACAGTGAGGCTCGTGCTCATCTTGCTCCTTATGTCGCCCTCACCTAATATGTACTCTTGAGCCCAATATTAATCCTCAAGCTGCATGGGGTAATATTATTATATAGTTGATGAAGAAACCGAATTATTGACAATGTTATTGTACTGAAAGCTAAGGAGTATGGACACTACTGGTTTGTAATCTTATGGCCTTTCCAAATGGAATTATATATATCATGTATAGCTTTGATTAATTAATGTAACACAAATCATTCAGGTAGTGTCCATACCTTGATTAATGGGGTGGCCGCTCCATGAAATCATTAATTAACAGTGTTCCAAAACTCACCATCACTATTATTTTTTACTATTTTAAAAGGCTGGCATTTTGAATTGATGCTGGCGAGCACAACGTCTCATAATGCGGATGAAAAAAGAAAATAATCCACACCTCTGGTATCCGTTTTTACGCTCATCTAATGGCGATCGCTAAATAGGGATTCTACAATACATAATATAACTCAAATAATGGAACCATTAGTATTTTTTTATCAATTAACAACTAATTAAAAAAAATATTTTAAGTTACCAAAAAAAACAATGTGGGATCATGTTTGACATACCTGTTGAATCACAGAATGCCTAAGGGAGCTTTGATCACGTCTGTTGGAATCCTAAGGTAGAGGGAGTGAAACCATATTATAGTGCCCTCACCTAAGAGCAGATGTGCTCATATCACCAGGTCACTACCCACTAATGCCTGCCTGCCAGGTGGGGTAACACTGTTGAAAAACCGAAATACCATATGCTATATATATATACATGGTAGGAAACTGACACACTACTGGGCAGCTCTGTATCAAAATCGGGATTAATTCATCTACCGGGATGCTCTGAAACTCTATCCCGTGAGCCCCATCACGGGATATTATTTTGCCCTATTCTACCGGGAAATACATTTTGAATATAACCCGTCTGGGCACTGGCCGTCAGCCCTATCCGCGGTGAGGCCTATCCGTGAGGAAAAAGAGGGGCCCAATAATGCCATCAGGCTCACGGGATATAGGAAACTTTTTTTTTTTATTTTTGTGTTTTTGGGACCCAAATCTAACCATATGTTAAATTGACTTTATTTATAAGAGAATTACTCGTAATTTTTAAAATGAGGTCAAATTTGAAAACTTGAAATTTTGAAAAAAAAAATGGAATCAGGCCTTGTATATAAAAAGACTGGAATATCTAATACTTAAAATTAGGAACGCTACCTGATTGAAAAAAAATCATGAAATTTGATATTATGTCATGTTAAAAGTTTGGAAAAAACAAGTTCCCGATGTTCACAAACTCCAACATCTGTTTCATGTTTGTTCGAGAATGATCAAGTGTGTTTTCATCAAGTTGTGGTTTGCTATGAAACTTTTCTAAGGACATCAGAGATTGTGTCATGTGAAAGTTTTGAGAATTTTCCATACAATTTAAATAGTGCCAAATTTTTACACTAAAGCATCACCTTATGTATGGATGAGTGAATATGACAGATGTGCAAAACATTTCATATTTTCACCCAGGCGGTCACTACCCACTAATGCACGGGATGAGCGTGGGCCTGCCAGGTGGGGCGACGGCCCCTGTTGGGATAGGGAGAAGCCTAGGTGGGCTGAGATGTTGCCAAACCGAAATACCATATGCTAATATATATACATGGTAGGGAAACCGCCGCCGTGATGCCGGCGGATTAGAGGGAGGAGGAACACGGTAAATGTGATTGTGCCATCTCTTGTTGTTTGTTTGATGACTTCTTGATGTTTCGGCCATCGTGCCGTTTGTTTAAAGGTTCCCGTGCGGGGATCGAAATTTTCAAGCGAGCCCATATGAGGATGCCATTCTGGTGATGGTTGCTTGACATCCCCGTGTGAAAATACCGAGGTTACAACGGATGTACATGACCGGTGAGGCAAAATGTATGACATGGCACAAAGACGGGCGTCGATACCAAAGAACAATACATGATTACGAAAAGTTCATACTAAGTTTAATTATGCTTCAGTTGATATTCTAATATTTTTCAACTTGGTGTCATGTAGGTATGTCCTGATGGCTTTTCAAGAATGAGCAGTTGGGAGGCGATGGTGTGGGCCTGAAAAAGATTGGGCTAAGATCCAAGTAAAGACTAGACCGGCAAGGCGCCATGATGTGTTTCACACCATCAAGGCAACTATATCAAGACCTACAAAAAAGATATGTGAGTATTACCCATTCTTATTTATCGAGCGCGCGAACCCCCACTTCCCATCCATCCTTTTTTCCCAGGAAGAAAACACATGGCGTGTCACTGGGCACGCCAGGCCTTCACTCTCTTCTCCCAGTAGCGTGTTGGAGGCGGCAAGATTGGTGAAGAAACACCGCCGCCGGAGACTTCATGTACCCTCCCACCACCACCACCGATCATGGATCTTCAATCCGCATGGTGCCTCTCCCTGTGAGTTTCTCAAACTAAACTCCAAAATGAAATGGTATGGTGTTTGGAATGCACCATGAGATGTGCACTTGGACATGGTTGCGCCATCAGAGCGCCCGTTGTTTTTTTGGGGCGGGGGAAAATTTTGTAATTATCTTGTTTTTCTTTTTTTCAAGTCAATAGATCTACCTTTCATTTTTTGTCTCACAAATGCAATATCTTTGCCTACGTGCAGGATCAATTTGCCTCAACCCAACTTCGAATCGTGACAATTGGGAACGCGCAACAAGGGATCAGGGCACTTGGTACGGGGTTGTGATGGTCTATACAAAACCATGAGGTTGTGAACTTGAAATTGTTGGAATTGAACTTGTGAACTAGTGAGGACACAAACTTGTGACTCGTTGGATGTTATGTAATATATGTGTCGTTTTTGTGCCATATATATATGTGTCAATTGTCTGCTGCAATAATCTGTGTTATATATGGATATATATGTGTACAATTGATCACGTAACAAAAAAAAGAAAAAATAAATGGATCTATCCCGCGGAGCAGCTCACGGGATATCATCAAGGGATATCCCGCGAAAGCATATATCACAGCTCACGGGATATCAGGCCGACAGATATCCCGTGAGCCATTGCACGTAGCTCACGGGATATCCAACTGAAGATAGCGAGCTTAGAGTATGGCTCACGGGATATGGGACCCCCGTGGCGTCGCGGGGGGGATAACAGGGGCACGCCTATCCCGTGAGCTACCCCGTAGGGGCAGGGGTTGCCCCCGCTGACGTCGCGAGGCCCCCGTTAAGTCTTGCCCGTGGCGTTTTTCGGGATAGGATATCCCGTGAGTTTTCACCTGATATCCCTGCTATCGATGATTTCTATCCCGTGCAGGATATCCGCGAGCAACTCACGGGATATAAGGGCCTATCCCGTAGGAATGGCTCACGGGATATCTCATTTAGTGTGATGAACACGGTAAGTGCATCTCTTGTTGTTTGTTGATGACTTCTTGATGTTCTGCAAAGGTTCCCCATCCATATGCTAGGTGCATCTCGTTTTTGAACGGCTCGGTGTGCCCTCCCCCAGTTGGCTCCACTTACGTGTTGGTTGCGATTTTAAGAGTTCTGTGGGCATGGTCTTCGCTGTGGAGCGCTCCTCAGATTTGGAAACTATATGCGTTCAGTCCTCAAAATGCCACCTATTTCCATAGCTATTGTCGTGCTTCATGTCTTCGACATGGATACATAAGCTCATCATTGAAAATGAAAGGTGATGAAAACATATCTTTTGGGGCAAAATTGACTAACCATAGTGTTTAGATAATTTTCTAGACTCCGGAGATGAGATATATATATGACTGAAATGGAACTCTGCATCACTACCAGAAACTGGATATTTTGTGAGAGTGAAAAACAGTCACGAAAAATGGTTTTACTCTCACGAAAATAATGTGTGAAAGTACACCGTCACGCATTACTTCTCACGCGATATTGCACTCATGAAATACACACTTTCGTGGGAGTTCACCGCCACGAATTCTTTTTCATGAGAGTTCTCGTGGACGGTCACTCTCATAAAAAGGTCATTGCCGTCAGATTTGCATCGCTCTTTTCATGGCGGTTTTTTTCAATATTTCGTGAGAGGCCACCATCGCAAAGTTATTTCGTGAGAGGAAGGGTATTTCAAAGAGAGCTCACTGTCATGAACTTATTTTGTGAGAGGAAGGGTATTTCGTGAGAGCTCACCGTCATGAACTTATTTTTGAGAGCTCCTTTGTCATGAACTTATTTTGTGAGAGGTAGGGTATTTCGTGAGAGTCACAAGTCACGCAATGAGTTTCATGAGAGTTTGAAAATTCACAGGAAATATAATATTTCATGAGAGTGACCCACCACAAAAAGTATTCTGATTTGAGTCAACCGTCATGAAAATTACCCAAATGAAGCATCTCAAACCAAATTCCAAATTCACACATGATCCAAATGCCAATCCAACACACATAAAATCAATTCAATACATCCATATATGCCAACTGATTCCAATTGCAATACATTCTAATTGCATCCAGCTGTCCAACCATTACAAGGCTTACTAGCTCATAGTCCTAGACATCCAACATGATATATAAGTTATAACACATAGTCCTAACAAGTTCCAGCACAAGTTCTAACCATTTTTTTACTCCCATCAACTTCATCAGTTGTCGCCTCTTTTGGATCCATACTTCATTAGAACATATGTGTTCAAAGCGCTAGCCCTTTTGGAGCCAAACATATATTCCTGCATGACCGCATAATGAATAAAGCTGAAAAATAGGCTGAGAACATGGCTGATAAGTAATTTAAATTATGGCAATGGTCAAAGTTAACTTGAAACAAAATTGGTTCAAATTATCATGCTAATGTTGGCTAAATCAAGCTATGGACAGAGTAAATAACACATCTAAAATTGTGCTGGTTTATTTACTATGGTCATAGGATAACGATAAAAAACCGAAAGATTTACCATATGAAGCATGGAAATGTCTACTGATAAAAAACTGAAAATCACCTGACTGAGCTTTGGTTTACTGAAAATCACATCTAAAATCTGAATCTAATAAGAATCTATATGGCTCATGTACTTTCACATAACCACTACTAGAATTCACAAGAAGTAATAACAAATATTAACTTTCACATTTGCTTATTCGTGCTCCAGAAAATTGAAAAGACAAGTTTCAATAACAGAATAGTATACAGATTGATGAGAAACTCAACCATCATTCATAATGTCTACCATGCTTTGGATTAAAATGCATAGTTTCACAAATGAAAAGTCCATTCATTAAGCTTCACCTGAACTGACTGTCAATATGCTTCTCCTGCCTAACTGTCAATAAGCTTGTCCTGTATACCTCATGCATGTAAGCTTCCCCTGTCAATAAGAGGAAAGGTGCCATGTTAGATTAAGTTTTTGGGACTTGCTACTGCCTGTCCGCTTGCTGCTAACTTTCTACTGTCCTCCAACCACATGATTTTTTCTAGTATATTATGTGTGCTTCTGCTTTTTGTTTTTATAATTAATATGTATATAAAGATCTAGAGTGCCATCGACCTGCTCCATCTTTTGTGCAGCTGTGTAAAGACCCAATTTGATTGTACCAACCTTGTCACAAGTAATGATCTGTGCAGCCGTGTTAAACCCAAATTTGATTGTAGAATGTTGTCAGCCCAAAGGAATAAATTTAGTTCGTCATGAATCATTTTACAGGGAGAATGGAATTGAAAACAACAAATAAGAACAAGTATAAAAGAAATAAGATTTAATATTACCGCAGGATACTAGAATAGGAAGGGAAACATATAAGGAAAGAAGCTAGAACAGATACGTACTCTAGTGATGTGACGAGATCCTGATCTGCTGTGGTCGACCACATCCCACAGCATTGCCTTCGCCGGCGCTTGGGTGTCACCGGCGTTAGGGAATTGAAGGGGAGGGCCGCCGCCAGTTGGCTCCACTCAGTCACCGTGGGGGAGGGGCCGCCCCTGCTTGGCTCCGCGCTGAAACCGAAGGGCCACGCCACTGCTTGTTACCGCGCCATTAGCGGAGAGCAGGGGCGCCGATGCTTGGGTCTGCGCCATCGCCAGAGGGAGGGTGAGGGCGCCCGATGCCTAGATCTGTGCCATCGCGGTGTGGAGGTTGAAGGTCGTGGACGGAGCCGAGATCAGGGAGGGAGGCGGCGGACATGCTCGAGTGTGACCCAAAAGTCACGAGAGAGGTGTGAGGGAGAAGATAAGGTTTGGGTTCACGGGAAGAGGGAGGTAGCACGCAGCCTAGCACGGGAGAGAGAGGGAGATTGCGGCTGGGAGGGAGAGGAGGATATCAGTCTAGGGTTTTGGTAGGAAGTCCTTTTCATACTTCTTGGACACATCGAGAGCCATTCGATCAAGACTGAACGGCCAACAATTTATGGGCCAAGTACCCTAACGGGCCAATTTCAAGGATTCAGCCTACTAATATATGTGTTTTTTCTAATTTCGATTTATGAGAACTTTAAATTTAATTTGAGGCTCATTTTAGAGTTTTAAATGCAAAAGTCATAAATAGAAAAACGGTAGAATACAATTTTTGTATGGGTACTTTTCAAAAAATGATCTCATTTGAATGATTCAAATTTTGAATTTGAAAACTTGAAGATTAATACCAAACCATTTGAATAATTACGGGGAGAGAAGTCGCACGGAAATTCAATTAAAACTGGAAAAAGTACCGAACCATTTCAAAAAAATCTCAAACTTGGTGGTTCCTTCACATAGGTTATCTAAAAGCGTGAGAAAAAGTTTAAGGTCAAAACCTCCTTTGCAAAGTTTATGAGACCACACAACCATGGAAAACTTAAGTGTATGGATAGGGTTCGGTGGAAGGTTTCATATACCTTTGTGAAGCACGTCTAGTCTATCGATGTCAAAATGCCTTGAATTTTTTTTGCACTCATTTACACCCAAAACATGGCTCCACGCAAGATCCTAGGTTTTTCTCATCATTATTGGAATTCTTGTATTTTTCTCCGTGGCGCATGAGACCAAATATGGTGAATTACACAATGAAAACACAATAATTTTGGACCGACCTCCACAAACTTTTTGTATTCTAGGGCACAAGAGACCCTGTGAAAAAGTCGACACCGTTCCATATCTTTTTGGGGTGGTCTCAGTTCAGCGTATAATTACTGGGAGAAGTCGCGCGGAAATTCAATTAAACTGGAAAAAATACCAAACCATTTCGAAAAAATCTCAAACTTGGTGGTTCCTTCACATAGGTCATATAAAAGCTTGAGAAAAGTTTGAGGTCAAAACCTCACTGCAAAGCGCACGCAGACCACACAACCATGAGAAACGTAAGTGTATGGATAGGGTTCGGTGGAAGGTTCTATATACCTTTGTGAAGCATGTCTACTCCGCCGATGTCAAAATGCCTTGAATTTTTTTTGCACTCATTTACACCCAAAATATAGCCCCACGCAAGATCCTAGGTTTTTCTCATCATTATTGGAATTATTGTATTTTTTTCTACGTGGCGCATGAGACCAAATATAGTGAATTACACAATGAAAACACAATAATTTCGGACCGACCTCCACAAACTTTTTGTCTTCTAGGGCACAAGAGACCCTGTGAAAAAGTCTGGCACCGTTCGGATCTTTTTTTTTTGGGGTGGTCTCGATTCAACATATAATTAACGGGAGAAGTTGCGCGGAAATTCAACTAAACTGGAAAAAGTACCAAACCATTTTGAGAAAATTCTCAAACTTGGTGGTTCCTTCACATAGGTCATATAAAAGCTTGAGAAAAAGTTTGAGGTCAAAACCATTTCAGTATTTAGGCAATTATTTTTCTATTGAAAAATACTCAACCATATTTCAATTGGTGTTTTTCAGTGTTTTATGGTATTTGAGTAAACCTTGAATGGATTTTGAGACTTTGGTATTTTCATGAGAGTTCACCTTCACAAATGGATATTGCCACTAGGTTTGCATTGATGTTTTCATGACAGTTTTTGAGGTATTTTGGGAGTAGACCTTGACGAATGGATTTCGTGAGACTTTGGTGTTTTTTCGTGAGAGTTCGCCTTCACAAATGAGCGTTGGCACCATGTTTTCATCGTGTTTTCATGACGCTTTTTTGGTATTTCGTGAGAGTAAACCTTCACAAATGGATTTCGTGAGACTTTGGTATTTTCATGAGAGTTCACCTTCACAAATGGATATTGCCACTAAGTTTGCATCGGTGTTTTCATGGCGTTTTTTGTGGTATTTCGTGAGAGTGAACCTTCACGAATGGAATTCGTGAGACTTTTGGTATTTTCATGAGAGTTCACCTTCACGAATGTATATTGCCACCAAGTTTGCATTAATGTTTTCATGACTGTTTTTATGGTATTTCGTGAGAGTAAACCTTCATGAATGGAATTTGTGAGACTTTGGTATTTTCATGAGAGTAAACCTTCACCAAAACAACTGATTTTCATGACGTTGTGTCAAGTACTAAACCTTCATGAAAATACTTTTTCATTTTCATGGATTTATATCACTCTCATGAAAAAATATTAATTTCATGAGAGTTCATTTTCACTCTCATGAAAATAAAAGCGTTCTCCTCACAGAATATCCAGTTTCTGGTAGTGATTGATGTGTGCAGATAAATGAAAACTGTAGTTTTCCAATTAATTAAGCATCGTGTATAATTCATTTCACTGGAACCAAACTAGGGTAGCACATTCTATCTACTGAGCCAGTATTTACAATGTGTGAACTGAAACAACTAAAACGCAGCTGTTCTCCTTACTGTAGCTAAAACGCCTTACAAAACCACTGTATGTATATGTATAATTTTCAAACAAAGAATAATGCGTGTACAGATTGAACTGGGAAGAGAGAGTATGCTGTTGGCATAAAACTGAACCATATGTCTAGAGAAAAAACTGCAAGCCCACTGATATATGTTACAAATTATGGATATGAGATTACATAAGTCTAGAGAAAAAACTGCAAGCCCACTGATGCCGCTTCTTCCCTATTGCCATCATGGATGTCTCCCACGTCATTGTGGACCCGATCCTCCACGCGAGATTTTGAACTGCAACCAGATTAATATTGAACAACCAAGCTGGCTCAGATTTGTTTTTACTGAGTTCTTGATGCCCCCAATTCCAAGGTAACACTGCTCTTCTGGTTTGCTCCGTACATTAGCTATTGCCTTCATCGATCACCTAGAACAACGAGTGATGCATGTCCTCGTCTGTCTCATAAGGTTGTCTCCTATGCTAGATATATATACACGAGCCAGGCCTGTAGGCTGTAGTTTGATGGAAGGTCAACTGGCACATGGTACTTGTGTGCATGGGTAATTATATATAGCCTACGAACTGAAATGCACTGCCATCGATCCTCTCCTACATACATGTATATTATATATATAGTTACAGTGGTTGTTTCGGGTACTGCCATCCGGCCTCTCAGATGGAATTACTCATGTACGTCTAGATTAATAAATAAACAAGACTTCGACACAACTTATCACCAACCGTGCATGTGTATATATATTTAATCCGATAGTCCTTTCTAGTACAAATATGGCAGCAGATGATCAGCGGCCGGGTTCAAAGTCTTAACTGGGTCTTTCAATTCTTTCCACAGAGAGCCCATATAACTGATGCCATCTTTATTAAAGTAGTACAACTGATGCCGAAAATGGTGGATCAATGCCTGTGAGAAAAATGAGTGCCCTCATGGTCGAATATTTTATAACTAGTTGACTATGCGTCATGTTTTGTAATACACAGGAAAATCATGTTATGTTATGCACTGGAAAACACAATATTGTCAGCCAGCGCACAAGGAGTTCTCTTATCCTATAGCAAGCCATTACATTACACCCATGCATGATTGCCTAGAGAGCTGCTGTCCATTCTGCTCCTGATGTCTCAATGCCAAGCTAGGACCACCCTTTAAAATTATCTTCTACTACTACACGACTGCTCATGTGCGTACGTACTCCTATAGTTTGACGTGAATATGTACAGTGAGCTATTTTGTGAACAGGTGTCAAACATATAACTATTTTATACGAGTATATATGATGTTGTTAGATTGATCTCCGTTCCCTTAACTTCGCGTCTTGATCGGGATGCCCAGCCCAATGAAGTGGCTAGTGGGCCCCCCGTCGCACAGTGCCTATAAGAGAGTAGGTGGGGGCCATGGCCTCAGATCATGAGGTTCAGTACAGCCGGCGGTCCCTACTGTCCAACCCTAATCCGATCTAGAGGGCAGCACTACAAGCGATGGGAAGCTCCAATGCGCCTTCGGACTTCCTCAAATTCATCCCCAACACCGACGCCATGGCGGACCCGTCGACCTCCTTCGCCAAGACTCCGAGGTATGGTCTATATCTCCACCTCTCCTTAACCTCTCTCTGCACTCAGTATTAGCTTTTCCCACAAAATGCCAAAAAGAATACTCATCTCTGCTTGCGGCAAAGATTGTAGGCCAACAGATTTGCAGAAGGTGGAACCAGAAATTTCTTGCAAACGTGCAAGAGATGAGCACGTTGTTTAACATGTTTTCATGTTGGTTACATATAAAGTGGGTAATAATGTTCTGGGTGTGGTGGCTAAATGTACCAAAATAATGGTATCAATCTGCTTTGTTCTCTTGCTAATATCTGAATTTTAAGAGTGACTAAATTGCTAAAAGTATCGTAGATTGTCCATCCTTCTAGGAATGTGATTATTATTGAAGAACTTTATCAAATCCTATTACATTAAACTTTAGATGATCAAATGTGAGAGCTCGATTGCAAATTTACAAATATCCTCCTGTCAATTTTTTTTTTTCTTGCGAATTAAATATCCTGTCAATTGACCTTTGGAGCTTATAAAACAGGCTGAAAGGGTGATGCCCGAGCACCCTACATGGAGTACTTAGCAGTATAGAGTCCCACTGGTCATGTCGTAAACCTCAAGACTTGGTTAGAGCTACTCAAACTTGTGAAGAAGGGCCTATTACAGCCTGAGGACCTCATCGGGGAAGCCTGCGGCAAGACGACAGTTTCCTCTTTTACTCTCTCTCAACTAGCTGAGTGTTAGGTAAGCCTAGGTAAGTTTCCTCTCTTGTCTTCTGTAAGCAGCCACCTAACACCCATGTAACCTGTATCTTTGTTCTTATTTTTAATATATTGCATTGGGGAGCAAGATCCACATTTGGCTACAAAAAGAACTTTTATGATATTGCACCATAGCATTAATTATGGGATTAAAATTTAATTGATCTTAACACAAACTACGGGCCAAGCCCACATTGAATTGAATAATATGTATCCTAAACGGCTTGAGCATTCATATTGGACATACGGCCACTGGTCAATTCTTCGGATCATACATGAAGGCCAGACATGCTGCTGTATGAGAACCTCGTTGATTTGAGTTGTGTCACGATCATCGATCGACGAGCTAGTCTCACACGCCAGCAAGCCCCTTCCCAGTTCACGTTCTCGAGATCTAGTCCACCAATAGCAACCGGGATCACGCACTGGAAAATGATAAGCAATTTCTTCACAAAGTTCACATAATGCCACGGAATCTCACAGCTGCATAACTAATCACATACTGTATCATATAAACGGCATATGTTTGGGAAGTTAGTATGCTGAATAATGCTTTGAGGAGTATGCTGGACATACAATAGGTAGAAAATGATTTATAGCAACACCAACTTTTATTTTGAGGGGCAATTCCATCACCAACAGTCTCTTGTGTGGACATGTCACCCACACAAAATCCATTTGTAATCACTAGACAAGCCACCCACACAAAATCCATTTGTAGAGGCGGTTTGTTACAAGCCGCCATTACAAATTTTATTGTAGGGGATGTTTTATATTGAGCCACATGTAAAAATATACATCAAATATTGTAAAATAGGCACTATAAGTTGATTGAGCGAGGATGAAGGATAGAGAACGACTAGTGGATCCCACAGGGTAGTATCTATTAAGATGCGTTTGAGGGTCTTGATCTCAGGGCTACCGGTAGAGACAACAGCTAAAAACAATCATCTTGAGAGTAGGTGGCTGGCTACCTAAACTTGGAGATGCTCTTACGTTGCCTATGAGAGAAAAAAACAACAACATTGCAAAGTTACTAAATGCACACTCTAGCGCATGTGACCCTGTCAGAAATTGCAGTATCAAATTCTCTATCACTGTTAGGATTGTGTGAATATGACTCGGTCGGTCATCGTCGTGTTGTGATCCATTGGAATTGTCTATCATGGGAAGAGCTGCATTTGATCATATAAAAAGGCCAACTGCAAGAAAACAACAATCGATCAAAAGTCAGCTGGACTTTGTCATGCATCGTTGTGATGTGATCCACATGTGACATGTCCCATATATATAGCTATCGCCTATCTCGAAGCAGTTGAGTTGCTGAAAGCAGAGGGACAAAATAGAGGGAAACTCAGCCACGAGTAGCAACAACAGCTAGCCTCTACCAGTTGGTGAAATCGGAGAAGCAGCGCCATGGACATGATCCACGACAGCTTCGGTTCCAGCTCCAGGCTGCTCCCTCGTGAGCAGATGGATCTTGCTTCTCGTCTCTCCACCAGCAACGCTTCGTTCCGTAGGCAGGTTGCACACGGCCCCATCATCCAGAAGGTGCCGCGAGGCGTCGAGACAGCCTCGAGGAGCGTTACTTCGTGCCGAGGTGGTCTCCATCGGCCCTTACCACCACCGCGCAAAGCCGCACCTCGTCGAGATGGAGGAGGTCAAGGAGGCCGTGGCGCCACGAGTTCTGCCGTAGCGCCATGAGCGATGAGGCGGCCGTGTCCAGGCTACATGAGGCGGTCAGACCCGTCTTGCAGGGGCTTGTGAGCAGCTACGCCGACGCCGACAAGTTTGAGAAGATCAACAACAGCAAGGAGTTCGGCTACATGATGGTCGTCGGCGGCTGCTTCTTGCTCGCGGTGATGGCCATCCTCACCAGAAACTACCCTGTAGAACTGGAGCACTCGTCCTGGACACACGGCCGCATGCTGCGGATCATGAAGGACATCCTGCTGTTCGAGAACCAGATCCCCTGGGCCGTGATGCGTGAGCTCATCGCGCTGTGTCCTGTCGGCGTCGACCAGTTCGTCACCAACGTCCTCGCCTACGCCGACTTCGAGGTCCATAACCAGGGCGCCGCTTGCAAGGCGATGACGGCGGGATGATGGCAGCTTCACACGCCGTGGCATGCGTTGAGCCCCTCTCCGGTTCACCTTCTTGACCTCGTCCACCAGCGGTACCTTGGCCTGCGCGGTCCTGCGCCGGAGGTCAACGGCGGCACCATCAGCTACTGCGACTACGCCCGTCCGTTCGCGCATTTCACGTCGGCGGTGGAGCTCGCGGAGGCGGCATCCACCTCCCGGCAGCGGCACGCGTGCAGCGTCAAGGGCGTGAAGGTGGAGCCGCTGCTGCCAGCAGCGGCCATGCTCGGCTCGGATCGGCCGCCTCGTCCTCCGCAGCTCGCGCTCAGCTGGCTGCGCGCTGCTGGCTCATCAACATGGTAGCGCTGGAGTGCGTGACGGACCGGTCCGATCGCAGCGGCGTGAGCTCCTACCTCGCCATCCTGGGCTCCCTCGTCCGCGGGAGCGGGCGTGGAGGAGCTCGGTCGAGGAGGATACTCTTCAGCACCATGAGTGACCGAAAACCGTGGAGTTCTTCGAGGGCCTCCTGGACCCGCTGCGCGCCAGGAGCTGTACCTCCGCACGCTGGAGGAGATCGTGCGGCTCGAGCAGAAGGAGCATCAGGAGCGGCATTCACGCCGTGTACTACAGGAACAGGAGGATCATCTTGCCCGTCGCGCCTCTGCTTAGCCTCCTCGTAGCAGTCGTCGGGATCGTGGTCACCAACTCAATCAAGCACAAGTAGGAACCTGCAACCTGTCGTCAATCGTGATTAGTTGGCTGAGAGACAAGAAAAGCAATTAAGTGCAGGTCAAAATAGTTGCTCGAATCAACCACTGTTGATTGGAGCTAGCATGGAGAGTTCGGGAGATATTTAAATAAATTAAACTAGCTACATATATATATGCATAGTATATCGACTTCGTTGTCGGTCTGCAAAGTACATTCAGTCGTTGGCATGTATCTGTTTGTCTTTGTCGTATATGCTTCGTGGACTATCATGCTGTAATTGCTTATACAATACACATCACCAGGATTTCAATTGTCTGAAATCTACAAGAACTTTCGGGCCACAATAGGTGTTGCTTATGTAAGGTGCTGACGAACTGAATGACATGATCATTAGTGGTTGGTATGTATCCCTAGTGCTTTCGTCATGTAGTAGAAAGGTATTTGGGGAACAACGCAGGTCCATTCCGGACTGACTTTCATATATTGGTAGATTTCAATAAGGATGAAAACAAAACAGAAATATTCGAACCAAAACCGCAAAGTTTTTCTGTATTTTAATCCAATCGAATTCCTGTTGTATTGTCCAACTTTTCTGTTGTCTCTTTCGTTTTGGTATTTCAAATGTAAAATTAGAAAATAGTTCAGCAGTTTATGACTGAGTTTGACCATCCTCTACTTTTCGTTCTACTTTTAATTCTGAATATCCTGAATTCAAAATTTGATTTCAACTGAATCTGGTTGCATATGACTCGGCCAACCAAAAAGATACAGAGCTACATAGGCCAAGCCTTGTTCCTATCCTTTCTAGTCTAGTACCGATGGCATCTAAAGTTTTTCTCTTGTTTCTATCTCTTTTTTTTCCACTGTGAAAGACATTCGAAATTGTCACAAATGACACATGTTAATTTGTTATGCATTTGACAGTAGGTATTCTGTATTGAATTTTCATAAATCGACCGTATTTGACATAAGTCCACTCAAATTGGTTCGATTTCGCAATTTTGTAAGTTAGCGTTCGTTTTCATGTCTGGCTTTACAGTTTTCGCTTTCATTTTCATATTTAATATAAAAGTAGAAATCAGTCGAGGAGTTTTTCGACCAAGTTCGACCATTTTCATCCCTAGATTTCAACAAGGTTAGGTTGAAAATACATAATTCCTAATGCTTTGAGTGGTATGCTCTGCCCTCTGCTCGGTGCGGTGGTGTCCGACCACGAGGTGATTGGGACAAAGCGGAACAACAGAGCAATAGAAGCTATGTCAGCCTATAATCTGCAATGGAGCAACGGAGCAATGAGAGGGGCATCTCTCTCATTTCCACACACTCAGTGCTAGATAACATCTAGATCTGAGTGTCTCAGCCCCTGCGCGCCACATGCTCGTCAGCTAGAGGCCAGGTAGTGGCTGGGTGGTCGAGGCCGCAGCCGGTCCCGGGCGCTATGCCACCAATTTCGAGAAATATCAAAGCTGAAGAAAGAAGTGAACAACATGGACACAGTGTTGAGCTACATCACGAGGATGTTATCACTGGGCAATGCATCACGACGACGCCTTCGCCTTCAAGAACTGGTAGGAGCTCTGGATGGGTTCTAGACGCGCTGGGTGCATTTTATGGCTTCATTGGTGCCTTTCATGTTTCATTTTGTTATCTCAAAATCATCCACCGATAATGGAGGCTCCCTATAGAAGCTAGATTAATGAAAATCAATATCAAGCATGCGTAGGTAGAGCCTCTCAGCCTTAATTTCAATCCACCTAAGAGCAACTCCAGCCCAGCACCCATTTAAACAACTCCAATGGAGCCCCTTAATGGGACCTCAAATTTTAAAAACACCCAAATTTTACTTTAACCCCCATAGACCTAGAATCGCCTCCACCGCGTAGCGCCGCCCACCCGCCCGCACGCTAGCCGGCGCCTCTCTAACTTTCCGCCGCCCTCGCCACTCCCGCGTCGCCCTACCGCTGTCACCTCCCAGCGCCATTGCATCGCCATTGGGCCAGCAGCCGCCGCCTTGCCATCGGTCAGCCGCCGGCGCCCGCATCACCTCCACGTCGGTCCCCATCTGAGGTGAGTACATGCCCTTGCACTATCATCAGGTTCAGGTCTGTCGTCCATTCTTTCTTGGTTCATAGCTCTGTCTCTCTCATGCTCGTTGTTGTCTCGTTGGCTGCACATGCCGTAGATGGCATGCTGATGCCGCTGGAACCACATGAGAGGTTGTGAAAGGGCATCCAAGGCAGGCAATGTAGACACGATCTCAGGTTCAGAGAGAGGAATAAGAATGTGTGGTAATACCAAAAGAGTATACTAGCAAAATAGTAATGAGGTAGGAGCACAATATGGTAGTGTTCATGCATCGGCAGTTCCACTATTGTGGATACGGTATTACCAAAGAGCTCTACCCAGTTTAGCGTAAGGTTCTATCTAACCAGCGGTACAACTTCCAAAGAAGACAACAGAGCAGAGCTACGGTGACTTCTGTTGTAATTGGGATAGAACCTAGTCAGAACTCTGTTAGAGTAGGAAGTTCCCTTCCTCAATATAAAAAGGCGACCGAGGGACACCTCGATACACACCTTGAAACACAATCTAAGCATTGTAACGCAGCAATGCTGTAAGCAACATAACCGAGGCTGTAAGCGCTCGGTTGACCCCATAAATCAAAAACAAGCTCAAGCCGATTTGGACATAATTTAGAGGCTCACACTGGAGTTTGGATGAATTTTGGGCCCCTATTTTTACAGCCCACCATGCAGATGGAGAAAGTAGGGGCTCAATTTAGAGGACCACACTGGAGTTGCTCTAAGAATCACATATGGCATCTATTGGTTCTGGTTCATAAGGCCCATGTTTTCCTCGTTGAAACAATCTAGTGGTCATGTTCATAAGGTTCCGATAATGGCATACTGCTGAGCAGGCGTCACTACATATCCAAGTCAAGGAAATATTTTTTTCCCATAATATCTGTTTTCTGGAGTTTGGTGAAGGGTTGCACACCATTATCATGTATTGGCAATACATACAAAGTAGGTTTCACCACAAAACGATTAATTGCTGGAATGGTGATCATAATATAGAATGGAAGGACAGTATGAGGATACTCTGACAACTAATATGCAACCTTTGTGCCAAAGCAAAAGACATAACATATATGGGGCATCGCCGAAAAGAGGACTAAGTTGAGGTTTAGACACAAATTGCTGTACAAAAACCAATGATCTCTATCAGTTCTTGTCAGTATGACAGTAAAAGACAAGCGAAGGTTAGGACCGTTTTCATAGCTCGATAGGACATGCTTGATTTTTGGTAAGACCAGTAAGAGTGTTTCCTTTCAAAATTATGAGAAAAAAATCATATCAACATTCCTCAGTGAGAATGATTGGGACGCGACTCATCAATCCAAGCTGCAGTGGAGCCCCCAGGTGCGTTGGTGCTGAAGATATTCAGGGGAAAAGACCATAGATACCCAGCACCAACAGGATGGCAAGTTGACCATGTACCAGTATTCATGATAGATCAGTACTGCCAAGTAGAGGGGATGAGTATGCTATTGGGATTCAATCATCTGAGAGATATAACAGATGGCAACGATGTACCACAAACATAATTGGTCTTCCTGGTGCCTCCTCCACCTAACGTCAACTTTCTCAAACACTTCACGCAAATTGAGCCATGTAGCATGCTAGAAACCAACA
This sequence comes from Hyparrhenia diplandra, assembly GCA_015847255.1. Lineage (NCBI taxonomy): Eukaryota > Viridiplantae > Streptophyta > Magnoliopsida > Poales > Poaceae > Hyparrhenia > Hyparrhenia diplandra. The sequence continues at coordinate 25,418 of JADLZK010012745.1, forward strand.
GGCTCCCTTTTGGTTTTTTTTTTCAACTTACTGGTGCTTATGAATCGTAAGAGAGCGCGCTCCCACAAAGTATAAATATTAAACTGGCTATAAGGCATTCATGTGGATCATATGCACTTTTTAGGGTCGTGCATTTAGTGCAGAATCAGTACGAATCATCCATAATCGATGCGCAATGCATATACATTGCGTACAATCCACTAGTATTTTCTCACTCATTATTTCAGCAGTTGGGATCGATCAGTAGGTAAGTAACACCATGCACACACAATTTCCAATAGTTGTAAGAAAAATTGCAGGGATTGTTTCAGGTACTTTCATCTTTTTCAGATGGAATTATTTGTCTTGTACGTCTAGATCAGAAAAGAACAACAACAATTCATTTGGACACAACTTATCACCAACCATTCATGTATATTATTTAATCCAACAGTCCTACCTAGTACAAATATGAGAGCAGATGAGTGGATTAAAATCCTGCACTACCAGAATCCTGAATTGCCTTGAGGGCGAAAGCGACTAAGGAAAGGGGAAAACCGCCAAGGAAACGATCCTTGACCATAAACCGTCAAATAAACGCACTCAAGAATTAATAGAGGGCAGGGAAAATTAGTTTCCATGATGGTTTTCGCACTCAAGGAAAATTTCTTGGAGGTTTGCCGCAAAGGAAATCATGACCTGACTTAATTTGCCAAATGGTCAAGCAAACATTAGAACTGCTAAGGAAATGTGTTTACTTGAGGGCGAATGACCTCCAAGAAAATTATGTACACCACCAAGGTAATAGATGTTTCATTGTCTGCCCTTACCTCCAAGGAAATTGTAATTTTCCTTGACTGCTATTGACCGCCAAGGTAATTGTGATTTCCTTGACTGCTGGCCCTCAAGGAAATGCATACAAGCAACAAAAAAAATTATTGCAATAATAACTAAATTCAATGATGGCTCTAAACTCAAGTGACACATGCATATATATTCATTTTATTAGTACATAGTAGACACTATAAGAATGTATCCATTACAAAGTTTCATGATACATCCATAGAAATCGATAAAAATAATATATAAAATAGCGTAACGGAACAATATTTGCATACATAAATTCAATTTTCAGCAAAACAACATAATCGTTCATGATTGCTACTTGACCAGATCACGGTAATCTTTACCTTTAAGCAAACCTGTATCCACAAACAATGAGAGGAAGTGAATTAGTAGACCGATGACTAGGGTGAACTCGATTGAAACAAGCAGTAAATAGGCTGCATGTGTGTGTATTTGGAATCTGGCAACTATAGACCGATGACTAGGGTGAACTCGATTGAAACAAGCTGTAAATATTGTTTGCAATATGTAACTGTGTATTGCTGAGGGTTCACGGTTAATAGTAAGTATATAGTAGTGGCCAAGTTCAGACCCTTCGCGTGATCCCTGCTTAACAACTTTAGGATTCCCCTCTTGGTGCTAGCTGGCTTGTACTAGGATGTGACCTAGGCCATCTTCCTGTCCTCACATTCCTCTGCTCAAAACATGGTACGTCATGGTTGTGTGTCCTTCTCTCTCAAGCAGTGCTTGTGGCCTCTGTGTAGTATCCCAACTGAGGAAATTCCTGCTGCATCCCGTTTGAAACAATCAGTGTATATTGTTTTCAGGCCTCCCTCAAATTCCCGCTGCATCCCACTCCCTAGAACATACCCAGCCCCACAGGTGGCAGTCCATATTATATGGTGTCATTCCTCTTCTATCAAGACTGGCACTGCAAGGAGGAGGTTCTTTTGTATTTATGGAGACGCACACACTGTAAAGCCTGCCTGGTAAAATACTAGCCCAACTTGGAGCCCAGGCAGCCCATATCAGCCCGATAGCACGATCATCATATATATACAGAGTTAGGGGTTCAAAAACTTATCCGGTCTCAACCTCAGCTCCACCCCATCCCGAGCCCTCCTTTGCCCCACCCCACAGCGGCCTCGCACCAGACGCCCCAACTCAATGCCCTTACTCACCCTTTCCCTCCCTGATCTCTCCTCTCCCCTATGGTAGCCCCCCCCCGACACCACCCCCTGCAGCGGCTCCTCCCTCTCCTCCACCGCAGGTGCAGGGCGGCTTCTCCTCTCAAACTACCACATGGGCCGAGCTCATTCGGGCGCATGAGGAGGCCGGTGGTGCATCCCATTCCCTCTCCAGTGGCACATCCCTATCCCTGAAGAAATACCAACGCACATGAAGCAAAGGCTGGCGGCACATCCCTCTCGCTCTCCCAACAGCGCATCCTTCGCCCTCAATGTCGCTTGGCGCACAAGGAGCCTGGTGGATCTAGCAGCGGCGGCGCCACCATGGTGGATCCAGCACTAGTGCAGGCGGATCCAGGCTTGGCGCAAGTAACAAATGTTCAAATTTGACTTGATTGAAAAAATTGCCGAAAAAGGAATTAATTAGTTCAATATAACAAATAAATTAATAAATATACCAAACATGAACATGGAGTACTAAATGTTGTATGTGGAGACGAGAAAAAAGACACTCGGCAAAAGCTTGTAGGTTGCCGCAGTGTCTATTCTTTGCCGAGTGTTTGTACTCGGCAAAGACTATCTTTACCGAGTGTCTATTATTTGCCGAGTGTTTTGCTTTTGACACTCGGCAAAGACGTTCTTTGCCAAGTGCCTGAAATAAAATACTCAGCAAACCATTTGACGCTCGACAAAGATCGTGGCTCCGGTAGTATGTCCTGGAGGGCCCGTGTATCATTTTGTCAACTCGTCTATATATGTTTCTGGCAGAAGATAAAGCAAACCAGTGCTGCAATACTTGTAACAACCCAAGAAGCTTAATTAGAGTTAACACTTTAGTCATGCAGATCATTTAGGTAGACTGCAGCTATCTCTACTTGTGCAATCTTCTACTGCCTTCCTTCCACACCTTGTGGCTGCAACTATCTGCGTCACCGAATGTCCTAGTTTTCTATTTGTTTCCTGCAATTGGTAGCGGGGAGTGTACCCACTAATGGATTGAACGAAGTTCACAGTTCATATGTAGATCATTGTCCACTAAATTCCTATTGCATCTCATTCCCTATTAGGAACATTGGAAGTCTAAATACTACAGCAGATCAGGATTACAAGTCCAGGTACCGCACCCACTGCTGATTCCACCGCCAAGCCGCCGCACCTAGGCTCGCCACCGCCACCGGCTCGCCGCTGGGCGCCGCCCGCGCCCTCTGTGGCGTTGCGCCGCCGCCGGCCTGTGCGCCTGTACCGGTGATCCTCCCGGTGATGGGGGATGGCACCTGTGTCTCTTGCGCCGACAACGAAATCAGCAATTCGTCGGGTCACGGCGAAGGATCGGTTCGTGTCTAATCAGCCGACATCACCGGCTCGTCGCTCTTCACCGTCATCGGCGACGTTCGGGGTCAAGACCTTGATTCCAATTCGGAATGCGAGGATCTTGGTGGCGCTGAAGCTTTGCCGCGGATCACAAGATCGGCATCTTCTTCGTTCTGACCACGCCAGCAAGCGGGACAGCCCGGCTACGTCGGGCCCCGTGGCCACACCGTCGCCCCATTGTCGGCGAATCAAGCTGCCCTTGCGGACATGGAAGGGTCGATCCCACCACCTCGAGTCACGCCGGCGACCACCATCGGCGACTTCACGGGGCCGGCGCTGCAGCATCAGCGGCGTTTCGCAGCTTAGCGATCCGATCGATTGACGCATGTTCAATTTTCAAACTCAGGTCCGGCTGTTCTCCCTGAACCAGTCCGGCTCGAGCATGTTTGTGGATCGGTGCATGCGGCCAATTCTTCTGATCCGATACTCAAGCCCAACCCGGTCCACTCCAAGGGACCTACGCGGTGGGTACGGCCTGCTATTCTCGACACAGCCGCCGCCAAAAATAGCCTACGCGTGACGCTGGCTTTGCCGGCGACCGCGACCGCCCTGCTGCATCGCGACTGCTCGCCACCACTGCTGCATCGCGCCTGCACACCACCACCGCTCCCAACCCGGTCCACTCCAAAGGTAAACCTAGGCGGTGGGTACGGCCTGTTATTCTCGACACAGCCGCCGCCGAAATTAGCCTACGCGACGCTGCTGCTGCTTCGCGAGTATCACGATTGCTCGCCACCACTGCTGCATCGCGCCGCCCACCACCACCGCCAAACCGAGATCCTGGGACGTGCTCATGGGCTGGAGGAGGAGTGGCGGGGAGAAACCGGGCGCTCACGGTCGCGGCGCTCGCTTCGATCGCCCGGCGTGGTCGCGGACGAGGCCCGCGGCGACGCCCGAGCCATGGCCGCATCGGCGTGGCCGTGGTCGGCGGGCGTGGAGGCCGTGGTGACCCACCCCAAGAAACTGGTCGTGACGCCACAACATCGGAGGGTGGTGGTCGCGGGGACCCCCCTTGAGCGGGATCTTTGGTGGCCAAGCCGGGCGCAATCTGCGGCGACGCGGTCGTGGCGGCGATGGACCGCAGCGAGGTGCACAGGGCAAGCGGCGCGGGTGACTCCCGGGAGGGTAGTGCTGCTGTTCTTTGGCGGGGCAAAGCGAGAGGATCGGGATCATGGCAAGAAGAGGAAGCGTACCGCGAAGTGCTCTATTTGTTTGGACGAACACTTCACCAACCGGTGTCCTCTCCTAAGGGGCCCCAAACCATCGATCGCTTTGTGCGGCGCCGAGGATGGGATGGGGTTTTTCACATTCAAGCCGCAAGGAACAGCCAAGTGGTGGAAACTTTCAGTCATCGCCGGCAGCTCTCATCACGATTGATGCGGGAGAGGTTTACCTTTCGGTTTGCTACAAGCTCGAGCCGGCAAGGATCATCCGGTTCGTTGGGATTTGGGAAGTGCAGCAACAGCGGGGGCAAAGACCTTTGTTGTACCTTTTCCTAGCCGGGAAGAACTTGATCGCATGGTAGCCATTGTCACCATCAACACAAAGAACAAGGAAGGCACTATCACTTTTGCTGAATTTGTGGATGATGTCCAACCCATAAGGCAATTGGGCGGTATGGGTGGCGGTCACCGGTGTGCCTAGGGTGCTTCGTTCTTTTCTCCCATCGTGGGCTGTTGGTACTATCATCGGGACTACTCTGAAGGTGGATATGATACACCTGCGGGCGACAGGTCAGGTACGCATTCTAGTGGGCGTGTATGATGTTAAAAAGATTCCAGATTATGTTGATGTCTGTGTTGGCACTGGTATCTACCGCCTCTTTTTTAAGCCTGATGAAGCACCTATTCTGATGGATCCCGTTGAGCCGGGGGATGAAGATCTGTTGGATGACAATGATAAAGACCAAGCAGGAAGTGACCATGAGATGGAAGAGGCTAAAAATCAAGGCCCGCCTCAAGGCAATACTATCACTTCTCAGGAGACTTCACATCCTTCTCAGAGTCTTCCCCCTCAGAAACAGGCAGCTCTGGTGAAGGAGATAGTTGGTGAGGCTGTTGATCAACTCCTAAATGAGATCAGCCTTAAAGTGATGCTAGAGTCGGACAATGGGTCTCCAACTCCACCAATGAGAAGAAGAAGTGGCAAATTTTTCCACTAACGAATTCCTTTCTTCTTCTTTTCTTTGTGACTCAATTGGCGGAGCACTTGGCGGGGGCTGCGATATGGTGGACGTGGTCACTTTGGGGAGAGGGTCTAGGGGCTCTACACCACCTTCGCCCCCTCTCTCTCACCCTTTTTGTGCGGGAGGTTGGTGCTGCCCCTATTGAGGGGGGGTGGTAGTGTTTCTTTGATTTGCTCCCACGGTGGTCGAGGCCGGCAATGCCGCCCGGTGCTTGCTGCCTTGTCCACGCCGAGGGACTCCACCACCGCCTTATCGCCAAGGCGGGGTGGAGTCATGGTGAGGGGGCTTTGCTGCCCTTTTCGCTAGCCACCTCGTCCCGGAGGAAGCAAGCCCGTCGGTGGCGGCTGAGTGGGGGTGCACCCTGCGCCCCCTCACTCCTGCTACACCCATGGTGGATGGTGCTTCACTCGGGACCCCCTCGCCTTCTATCGACGAGGGGGCGTCGAGGGGGGTCGGTACCGTGGAGGGGAGGCGGCACTCCCGCTGGTGGCTTCACCCATTGGAGGGGCACGCCACCGACGGCCTCTCCGACCCCGGCGTCGTGCGGGGGGGCGCTTGATACCCCGTGTCCACTACTTCGACCTTGGAGAAGAGCATGCGAGACACCTTGGCGGCACGTGGCTCTTCCCGACATCGCCACATGCCGCTATCACCCTACACCAACCAACCGGGGAGCCACCTCACCACCTGCTCGCCAAGCTGCGACCTTTGCACGGCGGTGCTCAAATCCGTGGACACTACTTCCCTAGCCGTGGGGAGATGGCACCTGAAATTACAGCGGCACCCATCAAGGTACCGCGCCCGGCTCGAAGCAGCGGCAACGGCGGGCGTCCATACCCTCCTCAAGGGAGGCAGGTGGCGGCAAAGAAGAACCTCGAATTTCGGGTAACTCTTTCACTACCTTTCCAGATTCCAAAGTTTTATCAAACCTTGGTAGGGTAGGCATCAACCTAGACACCTCATTTGTAGTTAAATTAAAAAACTTAGAGGTTGATAGGTTAGCGTAAGTTCGTCTAAAAGAAAGGTTACGCTAAATCTATACATCCCTCCAATCTTGAGAGTGAGGATGAGCGGGATAACCAACTTGATGCAATTCTCAGCCACGTCGTGGTAATCTAAATGAGAATTTGCGGGAAGAGGAGAATGATCAAATCATAGATCTTTCTCCACTCCATCGCGAGGAAGAAATATAATATTGCCAAGAATTCTAAAAATGGCAAACTTCCCAAGAAGCCAAAACCCCTTCTAAAATTGTTTTAAAATGAAGGGAGTCTTACGGAATAGCAGAGGTCCGTGAGACTTGGCTAAACATAGGTTCTTGGCTGAATTAGTTAAGGAAGAGCAAATTAATTTTATTGCTCTATCGAAGCAGGCGGGATTCCTTCGGATCATGTCCTCAAAAATCTTTGTGCGGGACATGATTTTCTTTGGCACACCATGGCACCCCACGGAAGGTCGGGGGGTATCCTGCTAGGTGCAGACATGAATGTCTTCGATATTGGAGCTATTGATGAGGGAGAATTTTATGTAAAATTCACCTTAAGAGTCAAATCAAATGACTTCAAATTTGTGCTATATACGGTTTATGGGCCAGCACAGCTTCAGAACAAGAGTGCTTTCTTAATAGAACTCGCCAACACGTGCTCCAAAGAAACCCTTCCATATATTATAGGAGGAGATTTCAACATTATGAGAAAGCCAGAAGATAAGAGTTCTGGGGATTTTGACCCTAAATGGCCAAATCTTTTTAATGATGTCATTGAATCTCTGATGCTTAAAGAAATAACAATGGCAGGCGGCCAATACACTTGGGCGGGGCCAGGGGACAATCCAACCTTTGAAAAGTTGGATAGAGTTCTAGTAAGCACGGATTGGGAAATCATGTTCCCATTATCAACAGTAGAGCCTAGGGATAGGAATATCTCAGACCACACCCCCCTAGTGCTTAACACCGGGCGCTTTTGACCCACCTTACCCACAATCATCCTTTCAAATTTGAGAGGGGATGGTTGATACGAGATGGATTTTTATGATATGGTTGCAAATATCGGCAATCTCCATGCTCGGGTCTACCCCTCTTGAAAGATGGCAATTCAAGATCCGTGAGACTCGGACAATATCTTAGGGGTTGGGCGAAACATACAACAGGGTCTTATCGCAAAAAAAAAAGACTTTGTTGGCTCTTTTAGACAACATTGATAAAAAGCTGAGATCTCTCCCTATATAGTCAAGAGATTGATGCGAAGCACTATCTAAAAAGAACGCTTAGTTAATCTTCCGAGAGAGGAGGAACTAAAATGGTATGAAAGAGCCAAAGTCAAAGCCCTCTTAGAAGGGGATGCTAATACTCGGTTCTTTCATCTAGTGGCCAATGGGAAACATCGAAAGCAACATATTTATAAACTTGAAAATGATCAAGGCGTTGTCATAGGTGATGATCACCTCAAAAGTCATATTACGACTTATTACAACGACCTCTTTGGCCAGCCGGAAAATTCCGATATCTCCCTGATGGAAGACCAAAACCTGGACATCCCACAGGTATCACTGGAGGAAAATGATATCCTCATAAGCCAGTTCACTGAATCTGAAGTGAGGGAGGCGGTTTTCCAAATGGAGCATAATAAAGCTCCGGGCCCGGATGGTTTCCCTGCGGAATTCTATCAGGTGTTTTGGGGAGTTATCAAGGAAGATCTTTTATCCTTATTTGCTGAGCTGCACAGGGAGGCTCTCGACCTATACAGCTTGAATTTTGGTATTATTACTTTAATTCCAAAGGTCAATAATGCAATAAAAATTCAGCAATACAGGCCTATTTGTGTGCTTAATGTGAGTTTTAAGATATTCACTAAAGTGGGCACAAATAGGCTTAATTTGGTAGCTAAAACTGTGGTGAGGCCAACACAGACTGCCTTTATGCCCGGCAAAAATATAATGGAAGGGGTTGTAATCTTACATGAAACCATCCATGAACTTCACACTAAAAAGAGAGACGGTGTCATTTTCAAAATTGATTTTGAAAAGGCATACGACAAAGTGAAGTGGTCTTTCCTTCAACAAACGCTACGAATGAAAGGTTTCTCCTCAAAATGGTGCGGTGGGTTCAAAATATGGTCCTTTGGAGGAAGCATGGGGATAAAGGTCAATGATGACATAGGACCCTACTTCCAAACAAAACGCGGTCTCAAGCGGGGAGACCCTATGTCACCGATCTTATTCAACATTGTTGCTGATATGCTAGCTCTTCTTATTAATAGAGCGAAAAGATGGTCGAGATAAGAGGGGTCGTCCCTCACCTTATTGATGATGGGTTATCTATACTACAATATGCGGATGACACTATTCTATTTATTGATCACGACCTAGAACAAGCACAAAATCTGAAATTGTTGCTTTGCGCTTTTGAGCAATTATCCGGGCTCAAGATCAACTTTCACAAGAAGCGAAATCTTACGCTATGGTGCAGCTAAAGAGATGGAAACCTTCTATACCAATCTCTTTGGATGCAATATTGGGGACTATCCATTTAGATATCTAGGAATCCCAATACACCATAGACAACTCTGAACTACGAATGGAGAAAGGTGGAAGATCGTTTCAAACGAAACTTTCTGTTGGAAAGCAAAACACTGTCTTTACGGGAAACTAGTTACGCTTAATTCGGTCTTAAGCAGCCTACCTATGTTTATGATGTCCTTTTTTGAGATACCTAAAGGGGTGATTAAAAAACTTGATTATTATAGATCAAGGTTTTTTACGGCAAGGCTCTTCGGATAAACATAGATATAGACTTGCCGGATGGGACATCTTGTGCCGTCCCTAAAGACCAAGGGGCCTAGGTATCCTAAATCTAGAGTTGCAAAATAAGTGCCTTCTAGCCAAATGGGCTGGTTAATTTGATGAACACGGAAGGCATATGGCAATCTCTTATAAGGAATAAATACCTAAAATCCAAATCCCTAACTCAAGTGACGACCAAACCTAATGACTCTCATTTTTAGAGAGGCCTCATGCATATTAAAGAGGAGGTGTTGGCTAAAGGTTCTTTCATTATCGAGATGGAACCACCACTAGATTTTGGGATGATACATGGGTAGGAGATAAGACTCGAAAGCTAGATATCCATCTTTATATAATATTGTGCGAAATCCGCACACAACCGTAACTAATGTTATGGCTACTAGCCCACTAAACATCTCTTTTAGAAGGGCTCGGTGGATAACAAACTTCTGAGAATGGCTAAATCTAGTAGCACAGATCTCAAATGTCGAATTGGTGGATGGGTCGGACTACTTTCGATGGAGTCTAACCAAATCTGGGTTATTCTCGTCATCCGCTCGATGTACCTCGACCTTATGAAAACAGAGACACCTTTTCGTCATAAGAAGATTTGGAAGATAAAAGTTCCTCTAAAAATTAAGATCTTTCTTTGGTTTTTACGAGAGAGGGGTCGTCTTGACCAAAGACAACCTCGCCAAGAAAAATTAGAAAGGGAGTCAGAAGTGCATTTGCTGTAATAGGAATGAAACTATCCAATATTTATTCCTAGATTGTCCCCTTACCAAAATGATCTGGAGGATTATCTTTTATACTACTAGTCTAACTCAACCTCGATCAATCAGCCATATGTTGGGGAATTGGCTAGCTAATCAAAATAAAAAGATTAGAAATTTGATTTGGGTGGGGGTGGTTGCCATGTGCTGGGCTATACGGAGATGTCGTAACGATGTTATTTTTAATCAAATGAAATCTAGCTCCATTTTGCGAGATAATTTTCAGAGGAGCGTATTGGTTACGCTCTTGGCCCTGCTGCAGCGTGATGAGACAGCCAAGGAAGCAATCTCAACGACGAGCAAGAAATTAGAAATTATTGCTTTAGAGATTTCCAATAAAGGATGGAATCACTTTTATTGTTTGAACTAGTTTCTGGTCGATCTATAAGACCATGGCTTTCTTTATTCTTTCATTGAAAGTTTGTGTAATAATTGGCTGTGTACATCCTTGATGTAGAGGCCGGATATGTTTATCCATTATCTAAAAAAAAATCCCTATTAGGAACATGGACCGTGTATATGGCTGATCCATATTGTCTAGTAGTCTCCCTCCTCGTGTGCCTTTCTTCTCTTCAGTGAGAAGATAGCTATTTAAAGGTCAAGTGTTTATGTGTCGTCTGTCAAAATGACTTGATTTCTTCACCCACCTCTTGTAACCCATCTTGTTTCGAGCAACACTTACCACAAATATGGATGGCGTGGGCCTTGCTTCAGCCTTGCCATAAATAAATTAAATCAAAGTGAAAAACAAAATGTAAATCAGAGTGTCAGAGGCTCAGACCAGGATCAATAGGAACTCTAAACTCCGTTGGAACAAAGAGGGTCAGTTGCACAGTAGTCAATGGAATATGGAGCAAAAGGTGCTGCTGTGCTAATTAAGTTGATCGGGGATCAGCCACGATCTGCCCAGATACCCATCCCCGTCTTTACTTCCAACCGGCCGGGTCGCAAGCTTTTACAATAGCTGCCTAGCTACTTCGCGGTCTCCATGATCGTGCTGCGCTACCAGCAAATCATCCATTGATCTATTTTCGATAATGCTCCATCAATCACGGCCAAGCCTCTATAGAAGATATAAAGTGGTTATATGGCTACATTATGTGGACACTGATAATAGATAGTCCAACCACTCATGGATGGAACAGAGATCTGAATTCCTGTTGCATCCTACTCCAATGGAAAATGGCCCTTGTTTGCAGACCGTATTCCCTCCTCTCCCTTCTTTTCTATCTGTTTGTCACACAGATGACTTCATGAGAATAACCAAAGAACGTTGCAATTTTATAGGCAACGTGTAGTTGCACCAAGTGAGCCAGTGTCTTTACTTCTGCAACCACCAATCCAGAATGCATATATGTACCACTAGTTTCCAGCCAGGATATACCACGCAGCTATTTATACTCAATGCTGCGACGCCGAGAGCGCAACAAACAGCATACCTTCTCGTCTCTGGCGATGACACCATACTTGCCTGTCTTCAACAATGGAAAAAACAAAAAGGAGAAAAATAGTTAGATGAGCTGCTTTGATATGTGATCCGTGCAGATTTTATAACGAGGAGTATTGGAGTAATTCCCACGAAATTAGTTTCATATTTGTGAGAACGGTCCCTTCGATCAAGATAGTTGTCTGTTGAGATGATAGGCGACTCAAAGCGGTGGACGGTGGTTGATTTTGTGTGGGCTTCCTATAATGCCTCATAGTTCATGTCCAAATTTAAGATTTTTTTTAACTTTTTACTATATATTTTGATTTTATTTCTTTTAATTGAATTTTCTTATATAACTCAAATTGGAACTGAAAGCCATTCGAAAAAAGGAGAGACATGAACAGAAAAATGATATTCATATTCATGACTGCAATGTGAGGCCTCATCCAGGGATAGACCCAAAAATCTGAACATCTTGTTCACGGAACATGACCATTCACTTGCGGGAGAATAGTTTTTAAATTATATGAAATGCAAACGAAGTCGAAAAATCGGTCTTAGGCTTTGTTTGTGGATGTGCATCACATCTAACACATGCAACCTCTTGTCCTTTGTCCAGCCGGTTTCGGCGGGATCGAACCATCGCGCTACCTCCTGGCCATGATGATCAAGGGTCTCCTTCGCAGGCCATTTAGAAATAGCCCCATCTTTGATGAGCTTGTGGTCGACATGTGGAAATCCGGTTATGGATTTGTTTTTGACTTGATGACTTGTGAAACTTGATGACTTGATGAACCCCTTCTAGACTTGATGACTTGTTGAAACTGGATGACTTGTGGTGTTATGTTGGATATGGACGACTATGGCGACCTTCGCCAAACTGTAGATGGCAGCGTAGCTTTAGGGTTGCCGGCGAAGGGCGCCGCGGAGGCTTAGGGTTCGGCGAGGTCCCAATTGCCTCCATCCTCGCCGCCGGCTATAGGAGCGCCCAGCCGGCCTGGCGCGGCCGTCGACACGGGCGGTGACCAGCAGTGGCGAGGCGGCGGGGGCCGCCGAGCGGGCCAGGGCCGGCCTCATTTGGTTGGGTGCGGGTCGGCGGCGGGGGCGCGTGTCGCCCATGGCGGCAGCGGTGCGCGAGAAGAAGTGGGAGTGAGAAGAAGGGGGCGGCCAGCGGCGGGCAGCGGGGGGAGCAGTGGTGGGGAAGAAGACGCAGCGGTGCCAGCGTGAGGATGACAATGACCGGATGAAGACGGCGGTGTTGTAGCTGGGCGGCCTAGTCGGCGTGGCCGACCAGGTCGACGCCTAGCATGCCCCTATATTGGGCCCATATAGATCATCACTAAGGTTAGTAATGTTTTTGCGATCATCACTAATAAACTAGGTCAAATAAATGGAACAATCAGTATATTTTTTTTCATTGTGTACATGTGCAGTGCTGACTGCTGACCATTAATAGTAGTAGCCAAGTTCGGACTCCATGTGTTGTCCCTGATTAAGCTTATTAGGGGTAGGCCATTGGACGTGGAACTTGTGAATGGAAATAACATGTGTATGAAAGCGAATCCATCTTGCAAGTGAATCCCGTGGAGTCTTCTTCACTCACCGTGGACAAGCTGAAACACTGAAATTAAGGGACAAAAAAGGAAACAAAGAAAATGAGGCTGCCAGAGCCAACTAAATCAGATTCTCGATCCATGAATCAAACTGCTGAGAGATGCCAGGCTTCACTCTGAATTTAAGAAGAGAAAACCCCTTGGAAAGAAATCTTCTGCACAGACAAATTCTCTGCTGAATACCCTTGAAATGGGGTCATTTTGAGCATCCCAGATGGTCCAGCAAATCAGGATAATAGCATTCATGAAAAAAAGGGGAATTCATCCGGGCTTTGAACTGGGAGACTACCTCCGAGAAAGCCCCAAAACAGCCACTTGAATCCCAATAAGGTCCCAAGACATATCAAAAAAGGGATATTTAATGAAGAGATGCTTCAATGTTTCCTCAGATAAGCTATTACAAAACACACAGCTATATGAGTCCAGCTGCATATTTTTCCTTCTTAGAATATTTCTATTGTTCAACCTGTCCTTCAGGAGAAGCCAAAAGAAAACCTTGTGCTTTGGCTGACAAAAAGCTTTCCAAAGCCACTTATATGCATGATGGATTATAGAATGCCCCAATAGCATTTTGTAGACTATGGCTGAAGTAAAGGAACTAAAACCCCAGCTGTAACACCATTTATCCTTGTCATCATTCAGAGGCCGAGAGTCCATAAGAAGCTGCACATTCTGAAACTGATCGAAAGTCAGCTGACAGAGAGGCAACTGAAAGAGACGGAGCAAATCATCATAATTGTAGGCCTTTTGAACAGAGATCATTTTGCTGGAAGCAAAAAGAAGAATAACTCAGATAACTACAGTAGTTTAGGGTCATTTTTTATTTGGAGTAGCCATCTGTGAAGCATCAAGTAGTTTAGGTCCCTACAATAGTGAGTGCAATTATTTTAGAATCAATTTGTGTCACCAAAAGGGGGGTTACAGCACTGCACGGAACTTGGTCTACTCGTTTCTTCAGTACGTGTTCCATGGCCTCTCTGATCGGTGCTACCACTCAATAGCAAATCTCATGATCAGCTGATTATTGTAAGGTTTATCTTTTTTTTTTTTTTACACTGAATGCTGGGAGAATTCAACAATGTGAGATACCAAGGTTAGTAATAATATAAATGCCACGGAACCCGTACTGAATTAATTATTACTCTCTAGTGAACAGAGGCGAGAGCGAGCATTAGAATGCTAGAAACACACCAGCCCAATCTACAAACTCAAAACACTTCAACTCCACAAGCTGCATTTGTATAAGTGGCAGCTTCATGCTCCCCTTCTGCCGCTACAGTACATTGCGTACTTGTCTGTCCTCACCAAGCTGCCTCAGACAAGAACATTGCAGAGAGTTCGACGGTGGCATCGTAGACCGCTGCGCTGGATCGTGTTGCACTTCCATTAAGTGACATCTTAGCTACTATCAACACCAAAATCTGTATATTATTCCTGATGTCTCATAATCCTATATTTTGGCAACAAAATCATCACAGCTGGTATATATTAGTATTTTTGTTATACTGATTCCAACATAATGCCAGCTAGAACTAGGAGTGATGTCCTCTTCTTTCTCACAATCCTATGCTAGCATATATACGAGCCAGGCTTGCAGTTTTATTTGAATGGAAGATCAACTGGCATTGGGTGCCTGCCTGCTTGTAGGTTATTATATATAGCTAAAGAACTGAAAGGCAATGCCTGCTTGTAGGTTATTATATATAGCTAAAGAACTGAAAGGCAATGCCGGTGAACATTGCTGGCCAGGAACATGTATAGTTTTAAATGAAAAATACAGTGATTGTTTCAGGTACATTCATCTTTTCAGATGGAATTATTTGTCATGTACGTCTAGATAAGAAAAGAAGAACAATATTTCATATTGACACAACTTATCACCAACCATGCATGTATATTATTTAATCTAATAGTCCTATCTAGTACAAATATGAGAGCAGATGATGAGTTCAAATTATGGGCCCTGCCGGGCACAGACCTTGCCATGTTTATTAAACTGATACAATTGATGCCATCAAAAATGGATTTAGTACAGGACGATTATGTCTGAGAGATCAAAATGGTGGATCCATGACTGCCTGTGGGAAAAATAAGTGCCCCATGGTCAAATATTGCAAAACTAGTTGAGAATGCGTCATATTCTGCTATAAATATGAAATCAAACGAAAAGGACGATTTCCAGCAACAGAGTAAATTTCATGTCAATCAAGTTATGTTTTTTCGTATTTTTGTATTTGTTATTAATTGGAACAAATTCACTTACATTTTTTTAAAAAAATGTGAGAGCAGCAGTTGAGAAATGCCTAAAATCTACAAAGCAATCATGTTTTGTATGTAGCCAATTCCCAGTTCTTTTTTGGCATCACGAGCTTCCAGTAGAATATATTTCCCCACATTCCATAGGTATTAAAAAAATTAAAATAGAAGTCAGAGTTGAGGCTGTTTGGGATGGTGAATCAGAATCACTTATTACTGTTTGGGCGTTGGAAGAATGAGAATCAGTGAGAAACCATATTTTTCATCTTTCATGTTCATAGGCAGCACATCTCGAATCATTCTGAACGTTTTAAGCTAAAACATTTCATTGTTTTACCGTTTGTCTTGGATTCCCTGGATTTTAGTGAGAATAAAAAATGATTGCATGCCAAACGCAACTAAAGTGTGAATTGTGCTCCTGATGCCTCCGATTCCAAGGCCACACTTTTATGCATTCCAACTTGTCACCTCTATCACCTATCCTCTTCAGCGCTTTCCTCTGAACATACACTGTTTGGTAGTATATGTACTCACGTAGTTCAAGTTGAACAGTGAATCTCAATTCTAATTTGGTTACTTTGACCAGTTTGAGACTACTCCAGAAATTCGGCGTGCAACAGCTCAACAAAAAAAACATGAAGTTTGGAGCAGAGTAGGTGGAGGTGTACCTATTTGGTTGAAAAACATGAGCAGGGAAGTACAAAACTGGTCTTATATACAGCTGGAAGCCTGGAGCAACAAGGAACAAACAAGTCAAGCGAATAGTATTCGCCAGCGCACGAGAATTTCTCTTGTCCTGTAGCAAGTGCTTCGATCCCTGTAGTATTTCATAGAAAGTTGGTGTCTATTCTGCTCCTGATGTTTCCAATGCCAAGCTAGAACCACACAACAAAATTATCGTCCACTACTAGGACTGCTCTTATGCGAACTCCTATAAATAGTTTGATCTGAATAGCGAAGCTCAAGTGACATTGGGTTCTTATACAGATGGACAATATTTAGCTATGGAGAAACGTTCCTGTCCATCCACATTGACCTTCATAGTGTTTGTACTAGTAAATCAAATGCAGATCTCATAATTACCTTGTGCAGTGTGAAGATTATAACTAATGGTCTGTGGTACTATATATCATCTTTCGAGCTGCAAACTTATCTTGTACACTTATGATTAATTTCAGTGGAAAATGGTTTGTTTGGACTATACCTATTATTTTGGTGATTACTACATTGCCAACAGCGACTTCAAAGGCGTGTTGCACATATGGATCCATGCCCTTTATGATCCAATATTGCTGCCCAAATGCATCTCACAATACAAAAAAGCATAATCCCCCTTCGCCTCCCTTGCGAATTCTACACCATATGTCTTGAACTGGCGTGGGCCTAGGCAAGAACAACGGAGCTGGTGGCTAAGGAATCCACTTTTACCTCTCATCACGAATCTCCTAGATTTGTAGGAGGAGGACACCAGGAAGCAAGAAGAGCTCAATTACATGCTTAGCAATATTGGCTCGGTATTAGCCGAGTTTCATTGCTTTTCTATTTACAAAGCTGGGTGTGCTCATATACCGCACTTGTTTTGGATTAACACCCTGTTCATTGGGAACCCAACATCGCGGCCTGGTCTGAAAACCTGTTTTGTCTAGTAGTCAGAAATCAAACATTTAAATTCTTTCTTCGTGTGCAACATTTTGTTAACAATAACACCGACAAATTATGGTGCCAGTTTTGTTTGGGTGTAGTAATAGAAGAGCCTCATCATATTTTGTTAGGTTCTTCGACTTCGGCTTCTAGGATAATTGGAACCCAGCGGGACGTACGGGAACACAATAGAGGAGATTGTGCAACTCAAAAACACAGAGAAGATTGTGAGCTCCGGAAAGCATCATAGAAAGATGGAAGATGCTAAGACATCTATAATTAAGTGGATAGTAGTTTCAATGAGTTACAGAGCCCCAAACACATAGACCATGTTACGCCACAAAAAAGCACCCAGCAGGGCTGGCCAAATACAGCTCTCAAGAATAACAGCAGGGCAGCTTTGAGCTTGTCGTGTCATCTTGATCGAACATCTGTTTGACGAGTACCAATTTAGCACCATTGACTTCGTCACCGCGAGCTACTGCTTGCCAGATAGTTGCGTATTGTCTGGGAAAGAGCTACTGCTTGCCAGATAGCCATCCAGATTCTGCGAGGTAGACAAGTCAATGGATTCTGTGTTCTCCCAATGCCTCCAATTCCTACAATCTTGGTTCTGAGATAATCATTTTATTGCTTGCTACCTGAAACTTCTGCTTGCAATCCCAATGAATTGTCCGGGAAAGAACTACGACTGCTTTTGCTACCTGAAACTTCAAGCACTAGCTATATATGCACAATATCTGGACTGTAAACTCATAGTAACTCTGGAAACTAGCCCATCAATTAATAATCATTACACATGCTGAATTTATTTCTGTATCTTTTTCAATGGACAGGCATATAAATATTTTTCCTCCAAACACACACATAGGTGCTGCTGAGCTACGTATCATCACACTAATGAGAAGCAGAGTAGGTAGAAGTGGTGAGCAAGGTCTAGTCACAAAAAAGAAAAAGATCAAGTTCTTGAATGTGCGGAAGCCCTGGCTGAACGTAGCGAAACAGTACCAACCAGCTTCTTTTGACTTGCTAATATCTGAAGTCGAAGAATGACTAAGTTGCCAACAGTATCTTAGATTGTTTCCAGTTCGCTTCCTTGCTGCAATGCTCCTTCCCACGTCTCCCCAAGATGTGATTTCTTCAAATTTTCACTTCCAATTGTGCCAACCCAAATTTTACCTTTTGATTATAATTTTGTGGGGTTCCTTCCATTTTTAGTTTGAACTTAATGCTAAAATTGCTTGTGGTCTCTCTCTCTCTATATGCTTCCCGTGACAATTTCAGTTTCAGAATAGTTGCAGCATTTCAGAATTAGCCATCTCAACCAAAAACTGACTTATCCAGGAGTGTAAAAATCATTTGGATTCCATGGGTGTTATTGTTGTGCACAGTAAATTACTTGTTAATTCAGGTGCAAAAATTTCAGAGCACCCCAACAGAGCTAAGTTGTCATAGTAGTAGTATTGTTTATTTTATTTACCACAACTAAATAAAAAGCACAGTTATATACTATTCTGCAGCTCATTTTATTCATTTATATGGGTGACATTCGTTTAAGGCCTCAGTAAAAGTTGTTGTTTGGTCTCTTTCATGCATGCATCTGAGACGTTCGAGAAGCAGAGACCATGAAACCTTAATAGATTATTCTATAACCCACGAATACCAAGACCTTGAACGCCACTTACAGAATTAAGGAGTGTACGTAAGCTGCCTGGACGATGACTGAATCTCATTCGAGTGGTCTTGCACAGATTCCAAGTCCACAATTAGGATGTCTTCTTCATTTGTGCCAACTGATCCTGGGATATACGCATCATGACACTCTGCACCGTCGTCTCCATGCTCGTGCCGCGCAATCCATTGATCTATTTTCGATAATGCTACATCAATCCCCGTCAAGCATCGAGAAGAATTGATGTGCATCAATCACTACATGCTGTTGGCACTCGTAACAGCTAGTCCAGCCACTGCTGGATGGAACATATATCGGAATTCCTGTTGCATCCTACTCCAAAGGAAAATGGCCCGTGTTTGGCAGACCATATTCGCTTCTCGATCTCCCTTCTTTTCTAGTTTTTTTTTTGTCACACAGATGACTTCATAGGAAGAACGTCACTACAAAAAACTTGTTAATCTATGACGCTCAATCCACGGCGATGCTTGAATACCGTCACGAGATAACCGTCACAGATGCTCATCTATGACGGTTATCGTGACGATTCAGGCATCGTCACAGATTGAGCGTCACAGATTAATATGATGGCCGGCACCGGAAGCTGTGCTTGCGTAGATGATGGTGCAGACAGGCAGCAGGGGACCGGCGAGTATTTGCTTCTGTCCAGGCTTTGCTTCTCGGCGTGCGGCAGACTTGGCGTAGATGTGTATGAAGAGCAGCAAGCACGGGCTTGGAAGCGTATGCTCGTATTTGTAACAACCCGGAAATTTCAGAACCTAAAAATTGCAACCAACAAAATTTTTTTTTAAATAGCCCATGATTGATGAAATGTCATGTAGGTAAACCCTACCCTAGTTGCACAAGTAGCACCTATTTAATTTTTTTGTTGGGCATTTTGCATTTTAATCAACCATGCTTGAGTTGGAGTTTATTGATTTTATGTATTGCTAATAAAAATCAAACCCTATGTTTTTATAACCTTCTTGTTGCCAACCCTTTGACATGGTTTCCACATAATCCCAAGTGACCCTAGTAGACCTCCTAAGAGTGTTTACATGTTGGCAACATATGTAAACACACATAAGGTGCCCATGGATTAGTTGTACTTGATGGAAGAAAATAGAAAGACTTAGCAAAAAGAAAAGAAATGGCAAAGCCAATCGCCCAAGGCAAGGTAACCAGCCCGACCCGGCACAGCACATCTGCACTGCGCTCACGGTTAGCCTAGCCCGAAAGACGCCGCCTTGCCCCGGCTGGCGTGCACTCGCCCAAGAGGCCAACTAGGCCAACGAGCGGAAGGCCAGCGCGCCGCAGCCGCCAGCGGGCGGCCCGACTTCATAACGGAGGGCACACTCGTCTTTTCACCTTCGAATCGTTGCCGGCGGGGACCTTTGTCATCACCCTTCCACGGTCCCTCGCTCTCCTCTGCTTTCTTCGTGAAAAGTAGCCGCGCCCGCGCCGCGCAATGGGGGAAGCGGATCCACGGCGCCAGAAGGCGCCTCGGCCGTCGCTTCGCACCAGCTACCCGCAGACGCCGCGGATGCACGCCCGCCGTCGAGCCCGGCCTAGCCGGACCTCCCCCAGACACGGAGCGGCGGCGTGGCGCCAAGCCATGGCCCTCGGCGCTCTCGCCGAGACCGCCTGTCGGCCCCGGTCTCAAAGTGGAAGCGACGCGGCGCCGCGTGACGGCGAAGCTCGGCTTCCCAGACTTAGGTGCCAAGAGAACCGCTGATCGCGCTCGCGTCGATCGGCCGTCAGATCCACTGTCTATGGGCGCCGCCCCATATAAAGAGCCTCCTTGGGAGCCCTAGGGTTTCCAGCAACGCCGCCACCCGGTGGCCTTGCCCTCGTTGCCCAACCCACGAGTAGAGAGGGGGAAGAGCGAGAAGAGGGGAGAAGAGGGAAGGAGGCGGGGAGAAGGGGAGGGCGCGCCCGGTGCCTCTAATCGGCCGTGTGGCCGCGGCCAGGTGGAACCGCAAGAAGGGAGGAAGAGGAGCACGGAGCGCCGCCACCGCGCCGACGCCGCGCCGTGGCTCGTCGTCGTGGCGGAGGTCGCCGCCCGTCGGCTACACGGCGTTTCGCCGCGCACAACACTGCGGCAACACCTCCTCGGCTGCGCCCTTTCGCCTTGCCTCGTAACCGCCCGTAGGAAACCCCACGGTGAGCACCCACCTGCTCCCACGCCGTCGTCGTGCTCACGTCCGTGTCGCCCGCCCGCGTTCTCGGCCTGGAGCCAGCGCGCCTTTCCGTTTTAGCGAAACCACGCCCAGCTTTGGCGCGCAGCGCGCAAACCCGCCAGGCATGCCTTGCGGGCACCTTGTGCTTTCGAACGCCCGGCGCCCGAACCGCCTGCGGCCATGGATGCCATGGCAAGACCGCCGTGGTTGCCATCGCCGTTCGGCCCTAACGACCTATATCCGCGGCGGACCGCAGCCATGATGTCCGCCGGCGTCGAAACGCTTGACGCCATCCTTTTTGAACTTAGGAGCCACGAAGCCCTAGCTTGACACCTCGCCCGTCGGCGCGGGTGCTCCTCGAGCACCGCCCGCCTCGTCGTCGTTCCCGGCGATCCCGGCCACCTCTTGGCGCGGGGGCGAGCCGATGAGCCTCACCATCACCCCACGAACCCATCCGCCTAGCTAGTTGGAGAAGAAGCCCTCGCCTTGGCGGGGTTTGGCGTGAACTCAGCGCGCGGGGCTCCGCCCGCGGTAGCAAGTGGACTCCGCCGCCGCGATGGTCGTCGGCGGCGCCATCTATACCATGTGCCGGACCCCAATTCTGCGGCCCGGAATTTGTTGGCGCTCCTCGCCGTCGTGCCGCCACGGTGCCGTCCGCCGTCGCCGTCGCCCGTTCTTTATTCTTTGGCGTTACACACTGGCCACCTTAGCCCGTCCGCCGCCACCACGACGATCCGTCGTCGCCGGGAACTAAATCGGCGCCAGGCTGCGCCCAGGCCTTGCTAGCCCCCTGCGCAAGCCCGCCGCCTGATAACGCCGCCATGCCCACGTACACCCCTTGCCAGGAGCTCACGGACCGATGCGACCTCGCGGTGCAACCGCCCCACCTTACCCAGAGCCCCTAGCCGCCTCCCTTGCCTAGCCAAGATGCTTGGAGGCGCGGCCGCCGCGGCCCGCCGGTGACCGTCTTGTGCCAGCGGCGCGGCGAGTCGGAGGATGGGGAAAGAAAGAGGGCGCGGCGGTGCCACGAGACCCTCACCGTGCGCCGGGTGAAGGAAGATAGAAGGTGGACTCGATCCACGATGGACCAGCGGTGGTCCATGGACCCGATAGCCATAGTCCACCACGGACCCGGCTCGGCCTACGCGGCGGTGAAGCAGAGCCCGGTAGAAATATGAGCCACGTGGCGCGATCCACAAGGCGACACGTGTCGGTCGGCGGTAACCCGGCCGTATGCGGCCCACAAAGCCCCTAACGGCCCACCGGGCCCGTTAACGATTGACCGGTCAATGTTGACCGTTGGATCGGGACCCACTGTCGATTGACCCGGTCCCACTGGCCCCCCGTCGATCCACCCGTAGTCATGGGACCCACGTCATTCGCTACAACCCTCGGTTGCCTAGCGTCGGCGATGGCGATCATCGTGACATCACTCGTAACGTCATCACGGACCCACCTGTCGACCACCAACGGCCCCGGACCCGCGCTGGCGTCATGCTGGCGTCGGCCCAATCGAAGGCGCCGCGTGTCGGCGCTGGTTAAATCGACCTTTTTCCATTTTTCGAATATAATTTGATCTTAGGAAATTCATAGAATATTCTTACGATGTCGAAAAATTATGAAACAAGAGTCCAAATTTTTCTAAATTGAGCTCTACGTCATAGGGTTATCTATGAGTGCATTTGGATCTTTTTGGATATTGTTGCTTCTTTGTGGACCTCTATAGGAGTCGCTTATCGCGACTTTACGTTACGTTCAGTCCGGAGTGGAGTCGACCCGGGGGGAGGAGACCGGCATGCGACTACGCCAAGTGACGAGACTAGTACCACTACTTCCTCGACATCGCGAGGTGTCATGGCAGCACTTTTGTTTTAGAGAACCCTATTTAGACATTGCAAATAGATATGCTAGCGCTTTTACTTTATTCCTTTGCTAGTATATATGGATGCATGCTTTTTTACTGAGCCTGATGTGCCTTGATTGAAACCCCATCCACCAAATCACCCCGCTTTGCGCTCGCACTTATATACTCCTCGCTTACTCACGCTTGCTTGCTTGCACTCGCCACTATGTGGCTTTACCTTCACTTACGTATATATATGAGAGCCGGAGTATATGAGCCGGACGGTTGAGTTGTGTCGTGGGAAGTGAGATTCTGCGTGGGTGTCTTGGGTGTGTGGTGGTAAGGGTTGAGTCGGCCCAGGCGGGACGACGAGTCGCCGAGACGAAGTCTAGGCGAGGAGGTGCGGCCCAGGCACCCCTAGTTTCGGTACCTATGGTGGGTACATGGTGATTTTCCCGAGTTGGGGTGGAGAGCCTTTGTGGAGCGAAGCCCCATGGTGCTATCGAGCCTGAGAAGATGAGAAGATGTCTTGTCCGGTCAACCTAAGGACTTGTGGATCGTTGGGACGAATCATATGGGAACCCTGGTACACATCGCTCGCCCCAAAGTGGGCGGGGGGACGGGTAGTCCGACTAGCTAGGGGCGGTGCCATTCTGCGCTAGGTTTGTAAGGTGATTAGGGTCAACGGAGACGGAGGTCTTGCCGTTCCGTTCGATGGCGGCACCACCTTGGGGCCGGTGTTGTCTTTCCCGGTCTCGGCGTGCCGGTGGTACTCAGGGGCTTCGGGCTGAGTGGTAGGATGGCATCGTACTAGTTGGAAGGCAGCGGAATCTTCCTAGGTGCTCCCTAGGGCATCGATGATGGTGATCGAGAGATCTTGTGTACACGCGCTCGCGGAGTTTAAACCAATACGTATTGTCACGCCTTCGGGCATGGATCGACTTTGAGCTGGGACTGCCTAAAGGTGTGCCCGGCCTTCGAGCACGGGCGACCCTAAAGGTGTGCGCCCGGCTTACTTGTTGGGTTTACCCATGGGTTCTTGCTTTCAGTAGTAGAGAGGGTGTTTTCTCTTCTTACCTCGGATGTAGTTGTGTGTGGGGATTTTACGGTTGAGAGCACGGGGGCTGAGAACCGATTAGGCAAGGCAAAGGAGCAGGTTGTTGTCTTGTCGCCCTGTGTCAGTTGTGTTGTGAGTTGTGAGATGTGTATAGTGATGGATATGGACATTGGGGTGGGGAAGTGTTGGGAATGAGTTTAATTTGTGAATATTATTATTATATTATTACTTGTTGCCTGCATGCGCTAAGGATGCAAACCCGCCTAAATTTTAGGATCGCCCGGATCCCTTATTTTCTATTTTCCACCAAAGCTCATTCGGTGCGACCATGGCCCGCACACATCCGGGCGGTGTGCGGTTTCTGTCTCGCGGTATTTGGAAAGATTAGATGGTCTCGTGCCTACGCTCAAGCCGGAGAAGATGATGATGATGCTTCCGCAACTAGCTTCCGGTCTTCGACTGCATTCGGATCTTTGTGTGACTCTGGTTGTTCCCGCCAAGTGGCGATGTACTTTTATAAACCCTTCTATTTGTATTCTTTTTATTCAAGTTTGACTCAGACATGTCGTCGTAATTCGGATAATGTGATGGAATGATCCTCGGGGACCATCGTGTTATACTTCGTCGTGGATTTCCCTTCGCGGAAATCGGGGATGTTACTCTCATGAAGAACGTTGCTATTTTATAGGCAAGGTGTAGTTGCACCAAGTGATATCCCACAGTACAGTGATTGCTCTAGAATTTTTTATATATAAAGACCAAAGTTGAGGTCGGCAGCCATCACTGTTTACATGTACTGAATGCAAATAAATTAGCACAATTACCATGTGGAAGTTAAATAATATTATTTTTGTCATAATATATGTTCATGTACATTAATGAAATACTTCATTCTTCTTAGGGTGCAGGGTAGAGCTCCTTCCTCTATTTTCTTAATAGAAATGATTTGGCAGCTTGCAGCTCCAGTCCACTGCACATAAAAAAAAAAAAAAGACAGGTCCCGTTCTCCTTACATCAGCAAGGTGTCAAGCATGAAGTAAGTAGGGGCCATGCTGATAGCTTACCATTGGGCTTGATGCCTCTTCTCCTAGCACTGGCGTACTTCCTCTGTCTCATAAATAAACGCAATTCTAAAACTTCTACGATTCTTTTTTAGCCGTTTGTCTTATTAAAAAGTTAAAAATATCATTTGTTTTGTTATGACTTTTTTTCGTTAGAGATGTTAATTGCACACAAAAACTAAATAAGATGAATGGTCAAAGATAAATCGTATAAGTCTTATAATTGTGTTTATTTAATGGGACAAAAGGAGTAGAGCTCAATCTCTGCTTGTTTTTCAGTACGTGTTCCCTGGCCTCTGATGGGTGGTACCGCTCAGCTCCTGTTTGAACACTTTCAATTCTATTAGCGAGGTTTTGAATTATTTTACAATATTTAACACTAACAATTTTTAATGCTTTGTCGAACCTGTTCCAACACAAAGCTACAATCTACTACTACTCGATCCTAGAAAGATAAACCCCACTACCTAATTCTCTTGACATGCAAAGAGTCCACCTCATCAGTCCACTAACATCTCCACTAACTATTTCTCTTCACATGCAACACGTCCACATCAACATTCCACTATTATTTGCACTGGTAATTTCTTTTGACATGAAAGATGTCTACCTCAGTAGTCCACTATCATTTGCAATTGAAGTTCACTAACAACTTCTCTTGATGCAGTGTCGATAGCGAGACACATCATCCACTATAGATACAACCACCACGATTGTGCTAATAAATCTATACATGTATTATATCATGTTCCTACATCCTAAGCCATCTACATTCCTCTTTCATACCGACGCAACGCGTAGGAAATTCTTCTAGTACACACTAGAGAAAAGCATGCATAACATGTATAGAAAATCAGGTGTGCAGATGTGACGGATGATAGAAGCACACAAAAATTTATCCACAGTGGTGGTCCGGTGGCGTGTCAGTTGTTAATATCTTGTTTCGAACTCAACTCTAGCACCAGACACAGAGACCATGGAGACATATATTCAGTTTACTGCTTTACCACTGCCCACCTACGAGGATCACCAAGGTGGGGCACTGTTAATTGTTCTCTGAAACTTGCTTATTAACACCTGATGAGGACCAACTGATCAATCAAAACTGAGATTCAAGAGGTCCCTAACACTGTTTGGAGGAAAAGATGTTCATAAGAGAAACCAACAGGATTGTGCTTATACATGCCTGTAAACTTTGACATGGTACTATACAGACAAAGCGAACCTTCTAGATTAATACTGGTCCACTAATTGAAAGAGCAAACGTCACACTCAAATCCTGCATCATGCACATGCACGCGCATATCAACATTTGCTCACATGCGTGGCATATCAGCATTTGCTCTCTTGCACCTGCAGCTTATACGGCTGGAATGCTCAGAATGGTACAAAATGACCTTCAGTTTCAAGTGAAACTACATGCTGTTCAACAAGTCTTGCATCGAGCACAACCCAGGGAGCCCGATTCCGCAGCTGGGCAGTCAGTTTTGTGTTCCTTCTGTACCACTGAGCAAGCAACTTGATGCGGCGCTGGCCTAGATCCAATGCATGACCAGCTATCTCAACTGAGGACTGGTCGTCAATGGTTTGCCCAACATGTTGTGATTTAGCATTTGGAACCACCGATTTTCCTATTGCCTCATAGTCCTATTTTGAATGCCAAATCGGCCATAGTATAGTTCAGGGACTACCCTAGCTCCTTGCACCTCTCTCCTTCCATCTCATGGTTCCAAGAGGTAGCAATAGACATGTATATATATAGGGAAATGGCGAGGCTGTGGGCGTACAAATAAAAAAGGAAAGAAGCTACAAACATTATTATCAAGTGCACTATAATTTGCAATGTCACCTGTGTCTTTATTGTGCCATGTACGAGCGCGGATCGCATGGTCACTGAACACTCTTTAAATTGTCCAAAATTAATGCAAATATTTGGTGAAAGTAGGTGAACCATGTAATGTGGATTGTTCGTACAAATAATTGTAAAGATTAACTATATGTCCTTGGTTAGTATGATCTTATATGATAACTCAATCAAGAATACTATGTATTTACAAGTCAGTTGTTAATATCTTGGTTCGAGCTCAGCTCTAGCACTAGCCACAGAGACCATGGAGACATATATGCAGTTTACTGCTTTACCACTGCCCACCTACGAGGATCACCAAGGTGGGGCACTGTTAATTGTTCTCTGAAACTTGCTTATTAACACCTGATGAGGCCCAACTGATCAATCAAAACTGAGATTCACTCAAAAGGTCCCCAACACTGTTTGGAGGAAAAGATGTTCATAAGATAAAAACAACAGGATCATGCTTATATACATCCCTGTAAACTTTGACATGGTACTACAGACAAAGCGAACCTTCTAGATTAATACTGGTCCATGCATTGAAAGGGCATGCATCACACTCAAATCCTGTATCATGCAAATGCACACGCATATCAGCATTTGCTTGGCACATCGACGATGTTGCGGCTAGGATCAGAATGGTACAAGACGATCTTCAGTTTCAAGTGCAACAACATGCTGTTCAGCAAGTCTTCTGTCAAACACAACCTAGGGAGCCCGATTGCACAGCTAGGTTGTAAGTTCTAGTTTCCTTCTGTGCCACCGAGCTAGCAATTGGACGCGGCCCTGGCCCAGATAAAATCCATGGTCAGCTATCTCGACTGAGGACTAGCCATTGCTGGTTTGCCGTAGATGTTGTGATTTAGCATTTATAACCACCGATTTTCCTGTTGCCTCATAGTCCTATTTCGAATGCCAACTCGGTTATAGTATAGTTCACGGACTATCCTCCTTGCACCTCTCTCCTTCATCTCATGGTTAGTAAACACGTATATATAGGGAAATGGGCGAGGCTGGGCACACAAATGAAAAGGAACGCGAAGCTCCAAACATTATTATCAAGTGTACTATAGTTTGCAGTGTCACCCATGTCTTTATTGTGCCATGCACGAGCATGGACTGCATAGTTTCTGCACACTCTTTAAATTGTCCAAAACTAATGCAAATATTTGGTGCAAGTAGCTGACCCATATTATGTGAATCATTCGTACAAACAATTGTAAACATTATTTATAGGTCCTTGGTTACTTTGACCTCATATGATAACACAATCAAGAATTATTAACAATTGTTAAAATTTAGTGAAAAACTGAAAGAGACAGGAGACTATTACTACAATGTTCTAAATGCAATTTAGTTTAATAATTAGGATCAGAAAACAAAAATATATAATGCTGAAAATACATCGGCATAACTCGTTCCAGGCTTATTCATAATTTTTTGTCCGTCCTTTTGATATTGTCCTGCAATATATCATATTATACATATGTGTACACATTTTCTGGATGTTCTTTGCAGAGGGTATGGAATTCAGTTATTTCCATGGGACTTGAAAGGAAAAGAGGCTCACAAAAAAATTAACATCTCACTCAATTTTTTTTCCAATATGTTTAGCCAAAATGTGACTAACACATCGAGTAGCTATCGTACAGTAAGGATAATTGTCTCTTGATTACGACCAGCGGGCAAACAAGGTTACATGTTTATAGCATTGCTCCATACAAGATCTTATGGTAAATGGGTATGAGGCCAGCTCCTGCAGATAGGTGCAACAGTGGATAATGCAAGGGGGACAAGACTGGTACTACATCAGCATCAAACGGTGCTCAGCTGGGTATGAGTTCCACTACCAGAGGCACATGTCCAAGATCAGCATCAACCGGTGCTCAGGTGGCAAGACTGCAACAAACAGGCGACAAAGGTATGGAGCACCGAAGCACAGACCTTTCAAGTAACATAGTCCAGTGATATCTTGGCCAACGTTTAAAACTCAGAATAAATTGTGCTCCTGAGGCCTCCTACTACTATTTGTTTTTGCCAGTGTTCAACACAAATTGTTGCTGATGTCCCTCCCATGTCTCTCTGGATGTCTTCCTGCAGATCTATCTGCAGCATGGAACAGATATTTATATGTTGTCACCCATCTGTTGGATACTCAATGAGCCAAAACATTGGAAGGACCTATATTGCAACACCAATGCTACCTGCTCTTGTGCCACCTGTAACTGTCGTCATAATACTTGCATTTTTGTCAGGTCCGTATTCAATGTGCTCGTTTAGAGATATTTGTTTTGATGCTATAATTTTCTTTTTAATTTAAAACAAACACACATTTCTAAGCTACCTTCTGATCGATGTGTATGTATCTATAAATACAGGTAGTAAACTGTAAAACTTGACAGTATAATTGTGGATTTTTGGACAAATACAGGTAGTAAATTGAAAACAACAGCAGTTCAAATATACTTCATATTGGTTAATAACAGTATACATACCCCTCTCACTGCATTACTGAGAATTTTGGATAGCACAAATCTGGAAAAAGTCTATATCACCCCCTGAGGTTTGGGCAAGTGCCCACTTAACACCCCCAACTATAAAACCGGTTATTTCACACATTAAAGTTTGCAAAACCGGCCACTTTACCCCCTGAAGCGGTTTTGCCATGTTGGCATGCTGAGATGGAATATGAGGGACGATTGACAAGTGGGACCTGCATGTAAGTGATGGGTCGTTCTCTCGGCAGTTCACGGCAAGGTCGTGGCGGCGCCCGGCGATTATCTCGGACGCCACGTGGTCCTCTGTGCCACGAGCGAGTTCGACTTCCCGCGGGTCCGCGGGCCGGGTGAAGCTGCGGAGGAGGCCGTGGTCGCCGTTGAGGAGGCCATCCACGCAGGTCGACAAAGCGGCGGCGAGGAGTCCACGGCCGGCCAGCGGCAGGGCGTCGCATGCTGGCTGCCGGTGCGAATCTGGAAGCACAGGGCGGCACCCGCTGCTGCATCCTTGCTCTCCCGCGACTTGGCGGCGACTTCGGACTGGTGATCGGCGGCGTCGTCGGGCGTCATGCTCATGTTCGATGGGCAGCAGAACCGGGCGAGCCAGCGGCCCCGCGTGCGGTGTACACACGTTCGGTTAGGCGCGGACTAGGACCCCATGGTGCTGAACACGGTGGCCAGAAATAGCATGGGATGGACTTCTCCGGTGTCAACAACGTGGTGGTGGCGCAGTCCGACCTGCTGCTGGGACGCGCACTCAAGGCGGAGCTGCAGGAGCTGCTCGGGCTCATGAAGTCGCGGGGCGTGACATGACGAGCAGCGGGGACGGCCGTATGCCATGTTGTCGGTGACGCCGCGACGACCGCAACGGTTAGCGGCGTGGCGGGCGACACCGTGAGGAACCGACCGTTCAACGCCACGCATGGACAATGCCCGGAGCAGGCCAAGAATTTCGATGAGGACCCCTGCCTTCGCCCTTGCCACGGCATTTGATTCTGCCGCCGTGCTTCAATCTGCTTTCCCGGTCTTCCAACCTCGTCTCTGCAGGTGCTCGTGAGGGGAATGATATTTGCTTAGGGGACGACGGACCGCGCGGGGGGCAGGTCGCGTGGCGGCAAGGGCGCAGGTAGGGGGCGGCGTCGCTGGCGATATGGGCGAGGCCGGGACCGCGGGTGTAGGGCCAACTAGCCAAGGAGCGTCGCCGGCGGTCGGGAGCTGCGGCGCCCATTGACCTGACGAGTGGGGCAAAGGGCCAGCATCCACTGTGTCCACTTTGTCCAAGCTGGACTGCAGACGTGTTCAAAACCACTTGGGAAAACCACCATAGGGGGTAAAGTGGACGGTTTTATAAACTTTAAGGTGTAAAATACCGGTTTTGTAGTTTGAGGTGTTAAGTGGACACCTCTCCAAACTTCAGGGGGTGATGTAGACTTTTTCCGCACAAATCTAGTCAACATGCATCATGCACATGAGCCTACTAGAATCAACATGGCAGCGTACCGTAAGATGGACAGCAGCGTAAGCAGGTTAAGCTAACATGAGAACTGAAGACGGAATGACAAATGAGCACGAGATTTGAGTGAATGACCACGTAAGAATCTGCATCCTGTACTCGCATATGTTTTTTTTTTTTGACCAATCTGGAGGGGCCGAGGCCCCTACAGTTCTTTATTAAAACCGAAAAAAGAAGCCAACAAAGTACAAAGTTCAGGGTTCAAGGTACAAAAACTGAAAACTTAAGAAACAAAAAAGGAGACAAAAAAACAGGGAAATTAGTTTCCTGGAGTCTTCAACTGGCAGCTAATAATATCAGCCCATCGGCGCCACCTTATCATCCAAGCGAAAGTCACGGACAAGCATCGTCACAGCGACGAGATGAGCCGCAGCAGCCATCGTGAGGAGTTTAAAGGAGTGCTGACTCTCAGGTCGTCGTCTGCCGAAGTCAAGCCCTAGAAACGGGGATCGCACAGCATACAAGTACTGTACGTACCAGCATGAACGATGCATATCTACGACCAGACAGACATGAGCAAGACAACAATACACCGCCAACATTATTGGCGTTCCCAATGCCTCCTCGTCCTATCTTCTAACCAACATTCTTCATAGTGTTGATTTGTTTGGAGTCTTTGGACTACACTCCTATTTCTCTTATATGAGTATTCTCGCAGCTCGGTCTCCTTCATTTTTTTTCCATCAAACAGTTGTTGGTGAACGTAAGAATGTTGCTCCCATATAAATGGGAAATTTATATCATAGCACATTCATGTGGCGTCCTCTCTTTTGTAGTGTTGTTCGCTTAGTGCAGAGAATGTATGAGCCATCATTGCCAATCAATGCACAATGCATATAACAGACCACCTACTAGTAAGTGTTTTCAAAAAAAATTGTTGAAAACTAAAGATAAGAACCTTCATATTGCAGCAATATTTACCCATCAGTAGGTAAGTAAGGGGTAAGGAACACGCGAGCTATATTTCCAGAAAAAAAGTATTTAACCTCTTCACAACCCTAAAGTTGAAGCATCAAACAACGGTTTAGAAACATGCACTCTCATATCTATTTGTCAGTAACTAATAAATGGTTAAACAAACAAAAATGGGACCCAACCAAGGACTCCAACTTAGCAACCGAACAACATTCTTTAGTCATTTCATACAGGCAACAGATCTTATAAAGCATTGAAAGACTCTGCATATTCAGTGTGCGATATAATGTCTACATTACTAAATGTTTTTCCAGGCTGAAGGCTAAAGATCTTACATACATGCACGAATCTGAATCCATTAATTGGTGCTCCTTCCACACATCAGTACTTTTTCTGTCTACTCCCTCTGTCCCTTTTTAGAAGTCATTTTGGGTTGCGTGCGGTCAAACTTTCTCAATTTTGACTAGGTTTGTAGAAAATCCGTGTAACATTTATATCTTCAGATAAATTTATTAAAAAACTAGACTTAAAGATCTTTTCAATGATACTAATTACTTAGCATAAATATTTATATATTTTAATATATAATTGCCGGCAGTTTGAAAACGTTGACTTCTCGGGGAAACGAGAATGACATCTATTTAGGGACGGAGGGAGTATGTGATATACTGTA
Source organism: Hyparrhenia diplandra (assembly GCA_015847255.1). Taxonomy (NCBI): domain Eukaryota; kingdom Viridiplantae; phylum Streptophyta; class Magnoliopsida; order Poales; family Poaceae; genus Hyparrhenia; species Hyparrhenia diplandra. The sequence goes on from JADLZK010012745.1 coordinate 57,739, forward strand.
GGGACGTTCTCTTCTGAGTGCCTAGGCTGCTAAAGAGTTACTTAACTGGTTCCTGCATTCTCTGCCAACCCTTCTCTTTCAGCGATTATTGCAACAACCGCTTTGGCAGGCAGATACACGACAACACCATCGGCTCGCTGATCACTCGCTTTGGGTAAGCTAGGGATTTTGGGCAGTTTAAGAAAATTCCTGTAGGGTCCCCGACCCCTCTAGTTCACTAGAAAAAGGATTTTTGGACAGCTGGGAGAAGACTAAATATATAGGAGTATTGTGCATCGTGTGGGCTAGTGGCCCCATAGGAAAACATATTTGGTACTACTATTAATTGAACGTGCGCCCTTCCATCCACTTATCTGTTACGTATATATACACGATCGAAAGTCCAGTGTAAAGACTATGTGGTAAACGTTGGACATCACTTTGCATTGACATATTCTCGTGTCCGTGTCATCAACAGTCAAGAGAATTATCTGTGCAGAATAATAGGAACCGGAGGCAACAGGATCACCAAGGATATTTGCAGTTCGTTGCTGATGCTTGTGATATCTTGGAGTGCAATGTGTCACTTTCCATCTGTGATATAATGCTAGATCAGGCCGTTCTCATCTGAGTGCCAGGTACGCTGGAAGATCATGTCAAGCGCATACTCTACATTATAGACTGCAACTGATTCGGCATCAGCTTCTGAGAGATATCAGACAGAGCTTGATTAGTTTCTACTAGATGAAGAATAAGGAAGGAAATGAGCTAGCGTAACCCTGATTGCTTAACGAAGAGAGAGACAGACAGCACTGCGTGAGTTAGGAGAAGAGAAGATGGTGTGGCTGATGAATCGGTGACTAGGGTTTTGGGATGGTTAGGCCAGGCTTAAATGCATATTGCAGTCACCACTGTCATAGGAGAGCCGGAGTTATTAGCCATTTTCTTGGATGCATCATGAGCAACAGTTGTAATCAAATGTGTCAACGGATCGAGCTGCTCCAGCACCCTTCACGGTCTCCATTTGTTAATGGTGCATGCATGCCGCGCCGACGTTGTGCACACACCCATGTCTGCTGATTCGTGAGCTACAACATGAAAACTTCGCAATACTTTTTAGTGAAACAACAGCTCCACCATTCAGTCAGATTCCTTGGATATTTATTTGATTAGTTCAAGAAAATATCAAAATGTCAATTTTGTACTTAAAAGCCACAATAACCATGATCCAACTTTTAGCTTGACACAATGTTGGTGAGAAAAATAAAAGATACATGAGGGAGAGAAAAAAGGCAATGAATTTAGTGTGACATAAATAAAGAACAAATAAATAGGCAACATATTTTTTTGTTCACCCATCTAATGTCCTAGGAATTATGGGAGGGTGTTTACCATATTTAGCCTCTACCATCTAGATGGCACAGACGAAAGGTTTGGAAACAAAACAAAGCCATAAGGCTCACAAGATATCAGAAAAGGTATATGAGACAGAATAGGAGCGTAGGCCGAGAGGTCACACAGATGAAAGGTTTGGGTACAAAACAAAGCCATAAGGCTCGCAAAATATCAAGAAAAGGAAAAAGAAAGTTCAGCCCTGAAAAAAGAGCGCAGAAACAAAGCAAGCCTAACTGTAGTTCCTGAATTTCCATCCAAGTTTCACGTAGAGGTTGCTCGTCCTCCCCCATGCATCGACCACTGTAGGTTCAGGGCCGGCCCTGACATTTTTGTGGCCCAGTTCGGAACAAAAATGGAGGCCCCATTTCACCATAAAAATACAAGATAATATTAAAAAAAACAGTGTCATTAACCAATCTCACACTAACAAGTTTAAAATACAAAAGAGAAATGTCTCTAGATTAACAATGCAGTCTGATCGATTGGTATTTTTACTCTTTAACAGGCCTGCTATCTGGTATCTTTGACTTGTGATTAACTGGGCTTTGTTGATACTTGTGAGGCCTATTAGCACACTATTTTTTTGGAGGCCCCCTAATTCCGGAGGCCCAGTGCGGTCGCACCGCTTGCACTGCCCCAAGGCCGGCCCTGTGTAGGTTCCAAGAAGTTGCTCTGAAAATTACCTACATCGAGTATTAGGTTTAATGTTGTTAAATACCGCATCATTTCTATTCAACCAAATCATTCAACAAAGTGAAATAATTTGAAATAATTGGTTTTTCCTGATCAAAATGTAGCTGCTATGAATATTAAGTCAGTAACACCACCTGTGAGCACTACGAAAATTGTTTGCACATAAAGTCAGTAACAATAATTTATTTATTTTCTCATGTGTTCCATACTCCTAGTTATCTTCAATTTCTAGCTAGCTGGCATGTGTCATATATCCAATGTCATGCAGTTATAGGGTAATTAATTTCGTTTACACAAATCAACTACCAATGTGTCACTGTTTCATTTTCAGAGCAAAACGTACGTGTGGAGCAACGTACAAGAAGTCAGTGGGGGTGAGCAAGAGAGTGTCACAGGCTGCAGGTGACATTAAGCATTTGTCGTGCAGAGATGTCACATTTGTCGTGCAGAGATGTCACAACAGTTGTCTACCATGGACTTTTCTCATGTCCTCCGCGATTCGATTATGGAGCCAGTGTGATTTTATTTCGCGTTTTTAGTTGGAGCAGTTCACTGTTCTTGGTGTTTTCCCTCTTTCAGTTTTGGGATTTTTGGAACGAGACTATTATAGTTCTTCAAGTTTCGAGATACGGCATTACAATTCAGTCGCCATTATAATTCCATCTCCCCCTTATCTATGCCATTTTCTACACCTGTTGCGTGCAAGAGCCCGTTGTCACACAGGTATATATGCATATAGCGATACCTACAGGAACACGCGTATGGGAACGTACTACAGGCCCACTAGGCGCAAGATGGAGCGAAGGTACAGCGACGATGCTCACCGCGACTTACACACTAGCGTGCTGCGCTGTGGCGGCTTGGCGGGTCGCCGCTTCCTAGCCCGGGAAGGCCAGTGGCCTCGGGTGCCTCACGCTGTTGTTCCGGGGCCGGAACTGGAACAGGGACCCCTCGTGGAACTCGTGCCCGTTGCCGAGCGACGATCCCCATTATAGAGCACCGTCTCTGTTTCTCTCCCACCGAGTTGGCATGTGGACGGACAGAGATCTAGCGGTGAATGACAATGGCATAGGTATTCCTGGTGCCTCTGCTTCCTATTACTGGCCTATGAATTCATCACTCTTGTTGACATGCATGGAAGACATCTCAAGTAGTAAGTTAGCAACGCTCCTATTTGGTTTCATATACTGCTAGTGTGATTGTGTCTCATATATATAGGCGACAAGCGGACCAAGCAACAACTCCCTATGTTAAATAAATGGTACCAAACATTTTTTTGTTAAGACCGAAGTTCGCTATTGCAGCTGCCTCTACACATCAAACTTATAAACTGAGAAATGAATTCGTAAAACAATGAGGCCCATCAGAAACCCTTGCGTATGTGGACTCATTCCATTCTGGTTTGGCTGAGTTCATGTAGCTTACCTTTTCAATTGAGCTGAGCAGCCAAGCTCGTGTGACCTAACAGAGGATCACAGAAGCCGTCTGATGGCTGTCGTGCAGCTAGGGATCAATGACAGCGTGCCTACGGCTACAGTAAATATTTAAGCCTCGCCCAGCTACCCAATAACACTATCTCACCAAATCATTACACCAGGATCTCTTCTCTTATGTTGCCCCACGCACCACACACTAGAGAGGAAACTCCAACCTACTTTGGTATATTTTTATTTTTATTTTAGGCCTGTTTTATTCTCTCTCATCGGGAGTCGAGCTCAGGCCTATTGTATGCTACTCAAGTGCTCTAACCACTAGGCTAGAGGTTCTTTTGCGTCGTGTACCTGCTTGCTGAAGCTGCCATTTCTGAAAGAGAAGGGTTGGCAGAGAATGCAGGGTCCTATAAATAGAAAGCCCGATTGCACGATGGTAGTACTCTACAGAAGCCTAGGCACTCAGACGAGAACAGTATGCTCTCTAGCAGTATTTCACAGACAGATAGCATTACTCTTGGAGATGTCAACTCATAGCCATCAGCAACCTAGTGCAAATATATTTGGTATTCCTGGTGCCTCCGTTCCTATTACACACCGACAATTTCATCACCCATGAGGCCCTGGACCATGCCAGAATCCTTAATCACGTGGCGGCGAGAATCCTAGGGTGGAAAGGGCAGTTGCTGATAGCGCCAGGAAGAGCAACACTTGTCAAGGCAATCATGTCCGCGATCCTGATCCATACGACGATCGCAGTCTGCCAGTCGCCTTGGTTGATAGACGCAATCGATAGGCTGAGGCGATCCTTCGTTTGGACAGGAGCAGACTAAGTCGCTCATGGGAAATGCAAGGTGGCCTGGCCAGTGGTCTGTCGCCCAAAGGACCTAGGTGGTCTTGGAATTTCTGACCTGAGAAAGGTTGGAGTGGCCTGCGCCTTGTTGACGGTCACTAACGACACATTTTTAACGTCAACATTCTACCATAAAGGGGGTGAAACTATACATTATCATACTCATATACATAGATTACTCCCACATTTCCACTTGTAGTGTCCCAAATGTATTTTGTAGGATTTATAATAAAAACAGGTGGAAATATGACCAAAAGGCGCGACCCTGAAAAGCGTACTTCAGAAGATTACAAGCCCAGGGATAAAACGGACCAAAACGCCAAAAGCGGGGCGAGCAAACGCCACCCCACAACTTTTGAGCAAATGACGACGGCCTGCCAAAGCTCGGGCGAACCGGGCCAGGAAGGGTGCGGCCGCACCCCTGGTGCGCCTCGCGCACCCCCAAGGTGCGCCCGCACCCAAAATATGGCGGTTCGGGCCCAACTTTGGCGAGGCGGTACATTAAGTGCCAAAAGCGCCGATGCGGGGTGGATCGGCTGGTTCAGTGAACGTGGGGCGCTGGAGGGACGTCGGTTTGGTGCATTCATGGTGTAACATTAGCACTTAGCCCCCTCCTCTCATCCTATAAGTAGAGGGCCTCTTCCCCTCTCTCAACATACACCATTTGGAGCTGCCTCACTCACCACACTCTCCTCTACTCCACCTTTCTTTAGCTCTTTTAGTATTTAGTAGTATTTGGAGCAAGGCTAAGCTTCATTGGAGAGCTTGTACTCGGGAGAAAGGATTATTCGGTATGAATACATTTATGGTTTCTTCCCAAGTCTTGTTCTTATTTAGTTGTGCAATAGAGCTAGAGTATTTACATGTTATAGACTTGACATATGAACTGGCATATAGTCTCTATGTTATATTCTGGACATGTTGTTCACGATATGATCATGACAGAAGAACTAGACTATAGTTCCTATGTCGTGGTTAGTCGTATAGAACTTTAGGCTTAACCATTCGTGCCATGTATTTGAGTAGAGTATGAGTTGTGCTGAGATGGCGGTTCGTTGTGGTCTTCGGGCCTGTCCATGTTCTAGCTCGTTCATCCGTAGGGTGAGAGTCCGTGGGGGACATGGGATGTACCTTAACATGCGGGCATGGTGCCCGGATGAGCGGGGACCTTCGGATATGAGAGCATGCCACGGTCGTGAGGGTAGGCGGTAGGGTTGTGACAGCCCTGTCCGTCCCTTGTAATCCCTCCACGTTCGTATGTGATGTAGGAGTTCGTAAATGCCTTCCATTGGGCCGGATGGTACCGGGAGGTCTCCCCATCCATCTCACTCTCAGCCTAAAACTCTAGTCATTTATATGCATGATCATTAACTTGTTCTTTGCACAACTATACATTAGGAATGCCTGCTTCACTTAGAAATATTCTTTATTCTTTATTTTCCTTTTATCCTTGAAGTTGGCCCAAGTGTGTGTGTAACACCCCAAATTTTAGCTCTTTTGAAAATAGAATAAAATGATTTATTTATGTATTTTTGTGCTCATGAAATATAGGAAATAAATATTTTTGACAAATTAAAATTTATCATAGGAAGTAGAAACATGTTTGAGCATTCATGCTGGTGCATATATATTTTTGTGATGTCTGAATTTGGTTTGATTCAACAAGGTATTTAAATTCTTTTGAAAGTCTCATTTGAAAAGCTGTCCAAACAAATAGAAAAGGATTTTTATTTCTTCTCCCGTTGCTGAGCTTCACACCAAGGTGACGAAGCCATAGGTTCCATCTTCTTCTACCTATCGCTATCGCTTTCTGTTGCTCACGCGATGCAGTTCAACTGCACATGCAGATGTAGGAAGCAGCAGTCCATGCTCTATCGAACCGGACATCCTTGTCGTGCCTACATCGTCGTTCAGTAATCCCTATGTGAGCTCTCATCCTCCTCTATTTTCACAATCTTTGTTTCCATCAAGCTCCAGCGAAGCCTCATCGTCGTCCATGCATGGCAGAACCTTCCGTGCTCCAATTTAGCTTGATGATATCATATGATGATGTCATTTGTTTTCTTGCTGTTTTCCTTCACAAAAACAAATCAACAAATACCATGGGAAATACACTTACACACAAAACCAACTTGTGCCGTCCAATCTAAGATCTACAGCCCAGATTAGAACATACCCTTTCAGCTGTTACTTTGCTAAAGAGACCCTAAGCTCCTCCAGTACCTAATCATGGTCTTTTCAGCAATCAAAATCAGATTTAATTATTTTATTTCGAAAATCACAAATTGACACCATCTTGTTTTGCTCATAAAATCTCCGTTTTGAATCCAAATTGATCCATTCAAATTGCGTTAGATTCGTAATTCCGTTCTCTACATGTTAATATCACTATTAGTCAGGTTTTTGAACTTTCAAATTTCAAATTGTTATTTAGTTTATTATTTTATTACTAATAAACTTGTAAAATTCATATCTACGCCGTTTTAGCTCCGATTTTGGTGATCTTTACGTCTATGTGCTCGTAGTGACGTGTAGAATAGTTTTATAAGCTTTTTAAACTGTTTTTCCATTGTTGGTGTACTGTTCTAATTGTAGCCTTGTTTGTTATGCATGATTGGCCCTATATGTTTGTGTGTTCTTGATTGGAATCGAGTAGACGGTGAGCTTAACGTGGTTATCCGGAAGATGTTGACAAACAAGAAGGATTTATTTTGAAGCTTTGGACTTGAAGAAGGATCATATTTGAGGCAAGTATAGCTTGGGATCATCCTTGATGTCCTATTCACCTTAATCATTAATTCATGATGCATGTGTCCTCCTTGTTTACCAATAAGGACTTACCTAGTCTTGATTACTTGATCCTTGTCTCCTATGGGTTATGCACTTGGGTAGTAACTTGCTAGCGCTCAACCAACAAACATTATTTATTTATTGCTTTATGGATTAAATCGTGATGAGTAGTTGTTGATGCCATGGTACATAGGGCGAAAAAGAGCTTGTGTTGTTTATTTATGAAGCTCTTAGCTCTCCATAAGGACTTATTCATTCGTGATCATCCGGGATATACAAGATACAGCTATGGGGGTCACATGGCTCTGGCTTTAGTCGTTCAGGGGATAGTGTTTACTCGTGTCGGTGGTTACCGAAACGGAAGAGAATGGGTTGTAGCCCTATCGCTACCCGGCATGTTTAGATAACCCTTTTGAAAGGCTTTATGTGGTTTTCATTTGGTTAGGGAGTCGCGAACCTACTCTGGTGGAAACCATGACCCGTAGTGAAAGTGTACACCTCTCTGCAGAGTTAATTAAACCGACATGTCAGCCGTGTTCGCGGTCATGAATGGCCTTGGAGACATTAATGAATAGAATTGCATGTCTATTTTGATGTTGCTATTAAATTGATGTTGATATCTGTTTACACTTGTGATTAATGGGTTAATGGGATTCCTTTATGCTTAAGCTTAAAACTTGACCAACACTAAAAAGCAACCATGATTAAGGCAGTGTCGACCCTCGAGCCTCATAAACCCCTGGCTATGCTTGCGGAGTTCGACATGAACTCACTCTTGCTATTTCACCCCACCTCAGGAAGAAGATAGGCTTGTGATCAACCAGTCAGTTGTCCCTGTGGAGCCTACACCAGAAGATTGAAGAGTCTTTCCGTTGTTGCTAGCTGAGGTTTATACTTTTATTCTATGCTCGTTATATTTTAAGCATTGTGAATTGATTACCATTCATTTGTAAACTATATGTGAGATTTGACTTCCAGGGCTCACATATGGCTTCATCTGGTTTTGTTCTTAAAACCGGGTGTTACAAAGGTGGTATCAGCTCCGTGCTGACTGTAGGACGCAAGCCTAGTTAGAATTGGACCCCCTTTGTTTCTTTCATCCTCGGTGGGTGCTTATATTGCAAGACCGGTACCCAAATCAACATGCTCAAGTGGAGTATAGATGCACTAAGTGGACGCATCCTAAGTATAAGAGTTACTGGAGCAATGAAGTTGGAAGATAGTCAACTAGAGTTGGCAGAAGTAAGGAACATCATGAGGAAGCTCTTAATGAGAATGATGAGTGGAGAAGTTGTGCTGGACTACCAAGGGTCCATGAAGTGGAGGATATGTCCCGCCTATCCACACCATGTTTAAGTAGGAATTTATGCCCCCTTATGCAACAAAACGTTAGTAGCGAAAGTTGAGTCATTGTTTGATTTGTGCATCTCAATTGCTTTGTTGAATTGTTATTATGCATATGTTTGGCTTGGATCTTTGTATTGAGTGGTATGATCTTGTGGGATTGCCTACAATTTCATTTAGTTCATAGGCTTAAGGTTTAAGGATTTAGTGTAATAAATAGTCGGGGTGGTTTTCTTGTTTTCTGTCCATCCTATCTTTTCAGAGCAGTCTGTCTTCTTTGGCTTATATCTCTGCCCTTGGACCATAAAAAATTATGGAATAAATTTGGACAAAAGTAGACTTCCATACCTTTCTCTGAGCGCAAGAATCACCAAGATAGCTATCATGGTTTGAGAGCTACAAAAATCGCAAGACGACGCATCTGCGCTGTCGGAAATCTGGAACAGATTCTGTTGTGTGTTGTTTTCGACCAACTTAAGTGTCGAATCTGGAGAAGAGTTCTAAAATGAAGTTGTAGAGAATTTCATAAGCTTTCCAACGGTGTAAAAAGCACGACCTTGGATTAACAGAACTCAAATTATTGATGTTTTTCTGAGCTGCTGTTTTTCTACTCGCGAGGAGTTCTGCTACGAAGATTCGGTCAACACAGGCCAAAAGATTAGATTCAAGGATTAAATGAAAGTACTGACAGAAGTGACTAAGGAAAAGTGATTAGAGGTTTGAGTATTTTGGCCATAGTCGTGCAAGATGATAGTGGAACCCACTTTGGATCAAGAGAGTTATGTGGGTTAATTGGAAGGTCTAGAAGATGGTTAAGGTGCTTAAAAGGATACAAAAACTACTCCCTAGTTACCCCGGGTCGATCATATCTTAAGGGGAGTAGTGCCTTAATCTCACATGCATGTTTTTCTTGACTTGTCTGAAGGTCATGAGTTGTCTCTAAGTTGTGAGTTTGTCGAAGTTCTTGGATTATCACAAGTTTTATATGACCATCTATCCTTATCAAGGCTATCATTGTTGCCCACCAGATGATAGTAACTAGAGGTGGATATAAAGTAATTAGATATTATGGTTTAGAAAGTGGCAAAGCAGAACATGTTGAGGTTTAAGATGTTGTAGTTTGGAATTGTCGGGGACAAGGAATTGTCAGACACTTAATCTAAAAAGGGTCATAAAGAACAATAGTGTGAAAAGTGTTCTAGCATCTATTGCAACAATGCATCTAAGGTTATTAAAAAAGGTAACACATGTGCTTACAATTGGATGTTACTAGGAGTTGGATGGAGTACTCAGAGTTGTTGAACTAGCTATTCAGAATGAGTTTAACAAGTCTTTCGGATTAAGGTTATCAAGATAAGCTAGGAAAGCAAAGGCAAAAATCATTACCGAGAAAATGGAATTACTCGAGGAGTGACAACGATTTGTAGACAGAGTATCTCAATCTCTTCGATCTTTATCTTCCGAATCTCGGGGACGAGATTCATCTTAGGGGGGTAGATTTGTAACACCCCAAATTTTAGCTCTTTTGAAAATAGAATAAAATGATTTATTTATGTATTTTTGTGCTCATGAAATATAGGAAATAAATATTTTTGACAAATTAAAATTTATCATAGGAAGTAGAAACATGTTTGAGCATTCATGCTGGTGCATATATATTTTTGTGATGTCTGAATTTGGTTTGATTCAACAAGGTATTTAAATTCTTTTGAAAGTCTCATTTGAAAAGCTGTCCAAACAAATAGAAAAGGATTTTTATTTCTTCTCCCGTTGCTGAGCTTCACACCAAGGTGACGAAGCCATAGGTTCCATCTTCTTCTACCTATCGCTATCGCTTTCTGTTGCTCACGCGATGCAGTTCAACTGCACATGCAGATGTAGGAAGCAGCAGTCCATGCTCTATCGAACCGGACATCCTTGTCGTGCCTACATCGTCGTTCAGTAATCCCTATGTGAGCTCTCATCCTCCTCTATTTTCACAATCTTTGTTTCCATCAAGCTCCAGCGAAGCCTCATCGTCGTCCATGCATGGCAGAACCTTCCGTGCTCCAATTTAGCTTGATGATATCATATGATGATGTCATTTGTTTTCTTGCCGTTTTCCTTCACAAAAACAAATCAACAAATACCATGGGAAATACACTTACACACAAAACCAACTTGTGCCGTCCAATCTAAGATCTACAGCCCAGATTAGAACATACCCTTTCAGCTGTTACTTTGCTAAAGAGACCCTAAGCTCCTCCAATACCTAATCATGGTCTTTTCAGCAATCAAAATCAGATTTAATTATTTTATTTCGAAAATCACAAATTGACACCATCTTGTTTTGCTCATAAAATCTCCGTTTTCAATCCAAATTGATCCATTCAAATTGCGTTAGATTCGTAATTCCGTTCTCTACATGTTAATATCACTATTAGTCAGGTTTTTGAACTTTCAAATTTCGAATTGTTATTTAGTTTATTATTTTATTACTAATAAACTTGTAAAATTCATATCTACGCCGTTTAGCTCCGATTTTGGTGATCTTTACGTCTATGTGCTCGTAGTGACGTGTAGAATAGTTTTATAAGCTTTTTAAACTGTTTTCCATTGTTTGTGTACTATTCTAATTGTAGCCTTGTTTGTTATGCATGATTGGCCCTATATGTTTGTGTGTTCTTTGATTGGAATCGAGTAGGCGGTGAGCTTAACGTGGTTATCCGGAAGATGTTGACAAACAAGAAAGATTTATTTTGAAGCTTTGGACTTGAAGAAGGATCATATTTGAGGCAAGTATAGCTTGGGATCATCCTTGATGTCCTATTCACCTTAATCATTAATTCATGATGCATGTGTCCTCCTTGTTTACCAATAAGGACTTACCTAGTCTTGATTACTTGATCCTTGTCTCCTATGGGTTATGCACTTGGGTAGTAACTTGCTAGCGCTCAACCAACAAACATTATTTATTTATTGCTTTATGGATTAAATCGTGATGAGTAGTTGTTGATGCCATGGTACATAGGGCTAAAAGAGCTTGTGTTGTTTATTTATGAAGCTCTTAGCTCTCCATAAGGACTTATTCATTCGTGATCATCCGGGATATACAATGACAGCTATGGGGGTCACATGGCTCGGCTTTAGTCGTTCGAGGGGGATAGTGTTTACTCGTGTCGGTGGTTACCGAAACGGAAGAGAATGGGTTGTAGCCCTATCGCTACCCGGCATGTTTAGATAACCCTTTTGAAAGGCTTTATGTGGTTTTCATTTGGTTAGGAGTCGCGAACCTACTCGGTGGAAACCATGACCCGTAGTGAAAGTATACACCTCTGCTGAGAGTTAATTAAAACCGGTCATGTCGGTAGTGTTCGCGGTCATGAACGGCCTTGGAGACATTAATGAATAGAATTGCATGTCTATTTTGATGTTGCTATTAAATTGATGTTGATATCTGTTTACACTTGTGATTAATGGGTTAATGGGATTCCTTTATGCTTAAGCTTAAAACTTGACCAACACTAAAAGCAACCGCATGATTAAGGCGAGTGTCGGCCTCCGAGCCTCATAAACCCCTCGGCTATGCTTGCGGAGTTCGACATGAACTCACTCTTGCTATTTCACCCCACCTCGGGAGGAAGATAGGCTTGTGATCAACCGGTCGGGCTTGTCCCCGTGGAGCCTACGAAGATTGAAGAGTCTTTCATTTGTTGCTAGCTGAGGTTTATACTTTTATTCTATGCTCATTATATTTTAAGCATTGTGAATTGATTACCATTCATTTGTAAACTATATGTGAGATTTGACTTCGGGGCTCACATATGGCTTCATCTGGTTTTGTTCTTAAAACCGGGTGTTACGAGTGTGTCACACTATCTTATGAACTATCATGACTTACCCCGCATTGAGTATTGGTCAAAACTGCATAGACATGTCATCTTGTTCATGCCCCTCGCTAGAATCCTACACCATGCCTTCCCTTGGGAAAATATAAATAACGATACCCCTGAATATCTCCGGGTGAAATGCTACAACGGTATTTCCGCGGCGCTTGCGGACTTGTTCTCAGAACGTTCATGAATGCCACCCGACATCCGTGGTGATATTCTTTGGAATGTAACAATTCGGTGAAGTCATCGTGGGAGGTCAACCTTTGGTTTTCCGGCACTCCTGCCTTTTTGGCGGCGGTTCTTGTGATTACCAATAGACATCTCTAAGCGTGATTGCCTTTTTGGTGATTGCGTTAAGAAATGTCAACAAGCATTTCTGGCGCCGTTGCCGGGGAAGGCATTGGTTAAAAAGGTTCTAGAAAGACATGTTCATAATGATGTGCATGTGTAAGTAGCCATTACTCATGCGGGGCTAATCTTTCATGTTTTCTCCTATTGTGGATGAAGACGAGGATAGTGTTCGATTGGTTTGTCCCTGTTGAACAACTACATCGCAGATCCGAAGGCACTCCTAAAGAAGAACCCAACTCATATCAAATCTTCTCCTGCTACTCCGCCAACAAACAAACCAATCACCCTTGCATCATCTGCTACTTCACTCATGGCCAAGGCGATCCGTGACCATTCCGTCCCCTCTTTTGCCAACGTGCCCGTTGGGCCCACTGTCAACATGGGAACCGAGAACTTTGAGCTCCGGCCTGGCCTAATCAAGATGGTGCGAGGCAAACCAATTTTATGGTTTGCCAAGTGAGGACGCAAGTGCGCATCTGCAACACTTCCTTGAGCTCAGTGACACCGTTGTCATCCAAGGTGTCACACCAGAAGCCATTAGAATCCGTCTGTTTCCCTTCTCCATCTCGGGGAAGGCGAAACAGTGGTTCTATAAAGAGACGGAAGTTTGTCAACACGTGGGACAAATGTTCCACCGTTCGTTCCTCACTAAATTCTTCCCCATGAGTAAAACTCACACCCGAGGGGAAGAATTGCCAACTTCCAGCAGAATCCTATGGAACCCATATCTACGGCATGGGAAAGGTTACAAGAGTACATTCAAGCATGCCCGCACCATGGGATGGAAAAATGGCTCGTGATGCAGAACTTCTACAATGGGTTAACACCCATGTCAAAAGAGCACATTGATGCCATCGCTTTTGGAGGAGCCTTCCTCTCCCTCACCATCGATAGAGCTATAGCTCTTATGGAGAAAATAGTGTCCAATCAAGCTTGGGGGAGGAAAGCTTTTGGCGAACAAGAACTTAGCATGCATACCGTGGAGGAGACGGGCGTGTTCGGGTACAATGGATCTCCTGTTGAAAGAACTTGACAAGTGTGTTGCCGAAGAAGAAGCAACCTACGACCTTTGTCAAGGCCATAGACTCACATGTAACATGTGAAGTCTATGGAAATGTTGGCCATTCGGGGAAAGACTACCCCGAAGCCCGTGAAGACATCACCTACATCGACAGCGGGTTCCACCAACAAGGAGACCATAAAGGGGCGAAATAAGCGATCGCGCCCACAAAACCAAGGAGGTAATTCAAACTCAAGGTACAATTCGAATCCTCTCTCCTTGGAAGACTTGGTCTTAGACCAAGCAAAAATAATTGAAGATCTTTCAAAGAAGTTGATGCTCAATGATAAAATAATTGAAAACATGATTTTCAAAATTAAAAATTTAACTTCTTCTTATGAAAGACAACCGAGCTTTAATAAAATGATAGAAACACAATTAGCTCGGTTCTTTGCTTTGCTTTTGCCTGTTAGCACGGTTTGGGGAAAGTTCTAGGGCAACCCGAAACTTCTCTTGAATCCGTTAAAATGGTCTCAACGAGGTGCAGTAAACCTCTATTTCGGGAAAATAGCAAGTCTCCTACCGAACCACCACTCATCATCAAGAAGGAGGATCCTGGCTGCCCGACAATTACATGCTCGGTTGGCCCACATGTCTTCGAGGATGCCTTACGCAACCTTGGATCAAGCATAAACATCATGTCCAAGGTAACATACGATGAAATACTAGGTGGACCTTTGTCCCCTGTACATTTTGAACTGCAGATGACAGACCTATCACTAAGGAAACTAGAGGGAGTAGGAAACTAGAGTGAGTAGCTCGATGACGTTATGGTGAAAATTCGAGAAGCATACATCCCGACGGACTTTGTCATCCTGGACATGGGTCACAACAAGAGAGTTCCCCAACTCTTGGGAGACCATTTCTTAACACTACAAATGTAGTCCTACACGTCGCGATCGGGGCATGCTAGCTTTCATATGCGAGGGTCTTACAATGAGATGCCCATTCAATGGGTTCAATAAGCATAAGAATGCTAAAAACAAGCAGCCCAAGAAAGTAAAACCGAGAAAGTGTTAAGCGGGCATGGCGCATTTAAAGGGCGACATCCACGCCCACTTCTCGGATACGGGTGACAATCCATCAAGCACAAAATGAAAGGAGAAGAGTCCTTTCAAATGACTTTAAAAGGTGAGTTCTTGCCGAAGGTAAATCGGTAGTTATCTTTTATTTTTTCAATAATAATCTCCCAATAATAAACTCCATGATGCTTACAATAAAAATAATAAATAAAATAAATAAAATAATAAATAATAATAAAATATTTTGTTACCTCTGTTGGATGAATCTTGTTGGACTAACCCCCTGCAGGAATGTGTCAAAACTTCATATGGGTAAGTCTTGAAGATGACAAATGCAATTGATGACCCAAAAAAAAAAATTATTATTATTATATAAAAAAAGAGAGAAGAGAGGAGATGGGGAGAAGGAGAGACAAGGGAGAGAGGAAATAAACCTTTCAGCCCAAGTTCTTTGTCCTATTCTTGTGATAACATCAAAAGACAAGCTTGGGGGAGCCCCCAACCACGCGACCGAGCACAACTCAGATCATTGCGCCGCACAAGCTAGCAAAACCATGAAAGGTAAGTAAAAGAGCTAGCTTGGGGAGGTCTCCAAGAAAGGTAATGTGTATCTCACATTTTGATTATACTCTCTATCTTATAAAATGATGAGATATGCTCAGAGAATTTTCATGCCTATACATATGAGCTATGGAAATGTTTAGTTTTGAACCTTGTTGAAATGATGAATAGTTGCTCTGTCTTATGTTTTGCCTCGTGCCTAGTTTATAATTCGAATTTCTCTAAAGTTTGGGTTTAGTGGCTAAGTCTAAAAACTCATCCTGAAAAACCCGATTCATGTGGGTTGCATAAGCTCTATCCAGTCTAAGTTGTTGCCAAGTATGATATGGTACAAACGAAATTACTATGATTTCGTTCAAATGACATACTTGACATCCAGGAACTTAATTTGAAAGAAAAGAGAAATGCTATGGGCTATGCTAAAAAAAAAGAGAGAGATGAAAAATGGACATGTGTCCGAGGGCGAGTAGAGCCCACATCTCCAAAAAAAAAAAAAAAAAAAAAGAAAAAAAAAAAAAAGAGAGGAAATAAAAGACAAAAGTCTAGGGCGAGCAGAGCCCACCTCTCCAAAAAAATATATATAAATATATATATATTTATATAGCAATAAAGCCCATACTTTCTCGAAAAATAAAATATAACTTAAATAAATAAATCCCGGATGAGAAAGTTGATCAAAAGGATGAATGAAAAGTATTTTTGTTATAACCGTTCTATCGGCAACCGCCCAAGGCTTTGAGAAAAGCTAAAAAGCCCCGCTACGATGAAAGGTAATAAAGGGTGAGCAAAGATGTGCCATTTTATTCAAAGTATTGTAGAAAATCTTATTACAACCCCGGCACTTGTAAAACATAATCGGCATAGTAGCAACTCCCGATCAACAACCAAGTACTTATCTTTTGCTTGAGGACTCGCAAAGGGTAAGCTCCCCAAGCTTTTAACGTCAACATTCTACCATAAAGGGGTGAAACTATACGTTATCATACTCATATACATAGATTACTCCCACATTTCCACTTGTAGTGTCCCAAATGCATTTTGTAGGATTTATAATAAAAAAGGGGTGGAAATACGACCAAAAAGGGCGACCCTCAAAAGCGTGCTTGAAGATTACAAGCCCTGGGGATAAAACGGACCAAAACGCCAAAATCGGGCCGAGCAAACGCCACCCCACAACTTTTGAGCAAATGACGACGGCCCGCCAAAGCTCGGGCCAAACCGGGCAGGAAGGGTGCGCCCGCACCCAAAATATGGCTGTTCGGGCCCAACTTTGGCGAGGCGGTACATTAAGTGCCAAAAAGCTGTCGATGCGGGGTGGATCGGCTGGTTCGATGAACGTGGGACGCTGGAGGACGTCGGTTTGGTGCATTCATGGTGTAACATTAGCACTTAGCCCCCTCCTCTCATCCTATAAGTAGAGGGCCTCTTCCCCTCTCTCAACACACACCATTTGGAGCTGCCTCACTCACCACACTCTCCTCTACTCCACCTTTCTTTAGCACTTTTAGTATTTAGTAGTATTTGGAGCAAGGCTAAGCTTCATTGGAGAGCTTGTACTCGGGAGAAAGGATTATTCGGTATGAATACATTTATGGTTTATTCCCAAGTCTTGGTCTTATTTAGTTGTGCAATAGAGCTAGAGTATTTACATGTTATAGACTTGACATATGAACTAGCATATAGTCTCTATGTTATATTCTGGACATGTTGTTCTCGACATGATCATGACAGAAGAACTAGACTATAGTTCCTATGTCGTGGTTAGTCGTATAGAACTTTAGGCTTAACCATTCGTGCCATGTATTTGAGTAGAGTATGAGTTGTCTTTGAGATGGCGGTTCGTTGTGGTCTTCGGGCCCGTCCATGTTCTAGCTCGTTCATCCGTAGGGTGAGAGTCCGCGGGGACATGGGATGTACCTTAACATGCGGGCATGGTGCCCGGATGAGCGGGGACCTTCGGATATGAGAGCATGCCACGGTCGTGAGGGTAGGCGGCAGGGTTGTGACAGCCCTGTCCGTCCCTTGTAATCCCTCCACGTTCGTATGTGATGTAGGAGTTCGTAAATGCCTTCCATTGGGCCGGATGGTACCGGGAGGTCTCCCCGTCCATCTCACTCTCAGCCTAAAACTCTAGTCATTTATGTCCGCATGATCATTAACTTGTTCTTTGCACAACTATACATTAGGAATGCACCTTCACTTAGAAATATTCTTTATTCTTTATTTTCCTTTTATCCTTGAGGTTGGCCCAAGTGTGTGTCACACTATCTTATGAACTATCATGACTTACCCCTGCATTGAGTATTGGTCAACTGCATAGACATGTCGTCTTGTTCATGCCCCTTCTAGAATCCTACACCATGCCTTGCCTTGGGAAAATATAAATAACGATACCCTGAATATCTCTGGGTGAAATGCTACAACGGTATTTCCGTGCGCTTGCGGACTTGTTCTGTAAACGTTACAGAATGCCACCCGACATCCCGTGGTGATATTGCTGGAATGTAACAATTCCGGTGAAGTCATCGTGGGAGGTCAACCTTTGGTTTTCCAGCACTCCTGCCTTTTTGGCGGTTGCGCTCTGATTACCAATAGACATCTCTAAGCGTGATTGCCTTTTGGTGATTGCGTTAAGAAATGTCAACACGCCTTCGGTGGGTGCAGGCGGACCGACGTGCAGGAATCGCCCCCAAGATCTTCAGAGAAGGTGGTGCTGACCCTATTCTAGGCTAGCACAGTGTTCGTCTTGGGGGATGGCTGCTCTACCTTCTTCTGGACCGATAGATGGTTGGATGGTGTGCGCATTCAGGACCTGGCACCATCTCTATGTGCTTCCATCAGTGCAAGGAAGAAAAAGACAACTGTCACCGGCGCTATCAACGTCGATGCTTGGGTTCGGCATATCAGCCGGCCGATCACACCATGCATGCTGCTTGAGTTTGGAGAGCTCTACGACCGCCTTGAGTGGGTCAATCTCTCCCCGCAGCCGGACACCTCCTCATGTTGCTATGTTCATTGGCTCCTCGGCGCCGGTCGGCGCAAAGCAGCTCTGGAAGACGTCAGGCCTGCCCCGAGTTTGTTTCTGTTTTTTGGCTGGTCATGGCAGGTGTTAGACGATAGAGAGGAGATTTCGGCACAGCCTGCAAGAATCGAACATTTGTGTAATGTGCGATCAGGAGGTGGAGACAATGGATCACATCATCTTGGGCTGTTCATTTAGCTAGGAGGTCTGGCATTTTTGGCTGTGCAAGCTCCACCAGCAGCACGTCATTGCCGTTGCCGAGGAGCCGGCGATGGAATGGTGGCTGTGTGCAGAAAGTTGCTGCCAAAACCGATCCAGAAAGGTTTTGACTCCTTTCTTGTCGGTTGGCTGCTATGGAAGGAAAGAAACAAGAGAACATTCTCTAGATCAGCGCAGTCCGCCGTGCAGCTAGCCGACCTGATTCAAGATGTGGCCACCAGTTGGTGCTTATCAGGCTACAAGCACTTACATGGGTTGTTGTCACACGCTGAGAGCTAGCTTTAGTTCGGTTTCTACGCCGGGAGCAAATGTATTATCAATGTAATCCTTCAACTTAATAGGTGTGGGTGTTCGTGTGTGTGTCAAGGATCTTGGTAACCTTGGTGTTACCGTTCCCTGTCGTTTGTACTTCATTTCTCTCCTTCTTAATGAGATATGCACCAATGACGTCATTTAAAAAAAAATCCTTAATCACAGATGGACCTCAACAATTTCATCTCGCATGCATGATGCCGGCTGTTTTATTTGTTTGTACATCTTATATTGCAAGAGAGAAACATGTTGATGAACCAATGGTGGGTGTGGATATAAATAGGACAAATGCAAGACACAAGCCTTACAATCGTTCATATACTTGCACACCTAGTATGTATAAATGCATATAGTATATATCTTTCTCTCCCATTCATTTGCGAAACACAAGTGAGAATTAGTACAAGGTCATCAAAAGGGTACTTTCACTATGGGCAACATACTAGTAAAAAATGCCCAACCGAGATGAGTGGGCTACTCGACTACTCGATCAAGCGGCTCAACTAGACAGGGATCAACCGACTAGAAAATGTAAAGTGATTGGGACTCTAGCTATCTAGTGTACATGAAAAAAAAAATGGTAGGACGGTCCAGTGGGACGCTACCTACCGGGGTTCAAATCCGGTGCTCGCACCTTTTCCTGGGATTTTCCCAAGGATTTACCGGCGTTATGCATTAAGTAGTAGCGGCGTTCCGTCAACGACGAGGCGCCTATGGTGACTTCAAGAATCTCCAGATCTGCCGGCTGCCCAGTCCTTCGGAGGTGCTCATAGGGGTAGGGTTTGCGTACGTGTGTTCATAGGGGTGAGTGTGCGTACGTGTTATGAGCGTCTGCGTTGTACTGTGTAATTCTCAAAAAAAAAGTTTGAAAAAGGTAGACCATAAATCTCGAAGATCGGTTGGCCTTGGCTTTTATTATTGGGGCTTCAGATGCGGATCTCAGTGAAAAACAAAATTTATCGAGAAAGAGAGAGTCCAAGACACGTACGTCCGTAAGAAATCTTATGCTGGACTGGTGGAGCAGCCCACTGTCCACACATCCACACTGAAAGCAGCCTATTTTGACTACTTCGAGCTAAGTTTCTACCAAAAAAACGTGGTATGACTACTAACAGGTATGCCAAAAGTAAACAGACGTGAAAACGCGCAGAGTGTGAGTCTTTGGCAGTTGTCAAGACCGGCAGCTTCGTTTGGCCGTTGCCGTATGTGGATTTGGCACACCAGGCGTCAATATGTTTATTCCTTCCATTTAGTCATTGCCGGGGAGATTTTCTGGCAAATTATATACACCTGAATTGTATTTTCCTTGCTTGTATCTCGTTTCTGTGACTACAACCACAGTTTGCAGTGTTTATTGGTTTGTTCTCCAACCATTAGATTCACTCCATTTGAACTGGTGGCCACCAAAATCCTAGTAGAGATTTTCTGGCAAATTAACAGCACGTGGCCAGCTAATTTAGACCATCCAAACAGATGACATCCTCGACTAATCTTACTATTACTAATTGGAGGCTCCAACGAAGCCTCCACGTTAATTCTCACCAGATGCTCTAGAAAAAAAGATAAATGCTAGAAATTCTCACGTTAATCAGAAACATCTAGCCATTAAATCTATAGGCTCTACAAATCTATACCATTAGATCTATTTTATTTTCTTTAGAAATTACCCACTCTGCCATTATGTTATATCTTAGATAAAAAGCAAGAAAAAGATAAATCTATTATTTTAATTGAAACACCTCCTCTAATGAGCCCCGACGGCGACGTTGTTCGAGATCTATTATTTTAACCGCACCTCCTCTAATTCAGCCTTGGCAACTATGTTGTTCCATTGACGAGAGGAGAGGGCCATGGCTTCACGTCACGTCATCGGTCGTCCCTGGCGCTGCAAAACTCATCTTCATCGATCAGGACCGAGAGCCATGACCAAGACCGGCGATCAGGACTATGAGCAAGGGATCAAGTATGTAAGGGTGATGGCTTCCGTTCATGTTCCATGATGGGTGAGGAATACTAATCTGATCATTATTACTACCTTCATAGTCTTGCACAGAGGCATGAACGTTGGAAGGTGGCAAAGTAGTTTTGGCCTCGAGAATTGTTGGGTGCGCGACAGCCAGATGATCGAGATGGTTACAGACCGCGAGAGGCACCGCGGCATGAACGGGTCACCAGACTGCGAGCAAGGAGGCCATGGGACCATGCTATTGGTGTGGCCATCTCGATGTCTAGCATCCACGTTAATGATCAACGCTTGCGTCGTCTCCACGAGCAGACTAAAGGTGTGGTCATCTCACTAAATCCCATATTACAATTTAAAATGTACTAAATTTGGTCATCCCAAAATTACAATTTAATTTGTCTTCTCTAAGTACTTACTTTATCTTGTTTCGACATCGTCCATAAAACTTTAGCTGAGAGACCAAGGAAAGAATTGTGAAAAATGAAAGCATTAGTCTACAATTACTTTGAATAAATTGGTATAATTATTATTGACCATGACTTAGCATTTTTTGTTCACTTTAATAATAACTCCATTAGATTACTTTGTCATTAAAAGTTAATTATGCTTAAATATTAGGGACCATGATCCATATGGAGTTATCAATAAAACATATACATTTATAAAAAAAACTAGAACTTCCACAATTATAACAGATAACTAATCCCATAATATTTATTTTTATAAATTATCCTCTCCTCAGTCATTATGAAAGATATTGGTTTGCTCCCTAAGTAAGCATTCAAATTAACCATATTTGGCATTATGAAAAATTATCCATAGTTGTTACCAATAATTTAAGTTCACAAAAATCTCTAAATCTAAAGGTAAATGCTAACATATGGAATTATTAAAAAATAATTTCACATCTATAAGTACCATATATATGCACAAAGCTATTGAAATACACACTTCTGCCAATATTATGTTGAAACTATGCACAAAGCTTTGTCCCATTGCATAGAACAAGCAAACATGTTTATATTAAGATAAATATTTATTTATAAGCTTATCATTTGTGGAAAATATTCTTAGCAAATCATATAGTAAGGACACTTACACTACGCTTTTAAGTTATACTAATACTCATAATACTAAATTGTACAAGTCATTATCTCAGAAAAGTTTAAAGTATTTGAATGATCATTATATCATATATGAATATCAGTAATTTAGTTCTTATAATTATTTGATTGTTAAAACAATATTAATACAATATATTAAATTCAACATGTAGAGTGCCATGGTGCATGTTGAAACAACTATTTATGCCACTACAAAAACCAAGGGTAGCCTACAACCTAGATTATTCTTTTAATAAAACAAGTAATAAAAATTTTGACTAAGGGATACAAATTGGATCAGATTAACATGTTATCAAAAGATGAAAGTTAAAATATAGAATTTTATGATATCACATAAAACAAATAAGAGTTTACATGCTTTACATTTATGTTTCAACTAAACACATATCATGCCAGAAAAAAAGAATAATCCAATAAATTATTACTCATGAAATCGCTAGAAAATAAAAACAACCATATATCATTAAATTATAAAAAAAAATCTAAAACATGTTGCCATTAAATGGGTAGTCTATAATCACCTAAACAATAGTCGCTTGAGAGCAAATTAGCTCAAAAGTTTTGAAAAGAAATCAATCATATTGTCAAAATATGGATGGTAGCTAAAATTGTCATATAGTTCAATCAAATGTTCCAATTAAATGTATATTGGAGATAAATAGAGTTGCTATGTAAAAAAAACTAATGGATATGGATGAAAGGTACATAAAATCAATAATTGATGTGATTATCGTATCTGAATATAGACTATACCTATCACAACAATTATTTTAGAACAATAGTGAAGAGAAAAAAATATTTAATATAAATCATTTTTATTAGTCAATGTCTCCAAATATTCTAAATCGTGCTCTATGCACAGCTATATGAAATACACATTTCAGTTCATATTATGTTGAAACTATGCAAAAACTTTAAATTATGGTAATACTCATGATAATAAATTTTGGAAGAAGTTTAAACAATTTGAATGGATCATTATATCATAGTTAAATATTAGTAATCTAGTTCTTAGACTCATTTGTTTGATAAACTAATATTAGTGCAATATAATAAATTCAACAAGATGGGTGCCATGTTGCATGTTGAAACAAGTATTTATGCCACTACAAGAACTAAGTGGAACCTACAACCTAGAACATTCTTTTAATAAAATAAAAATAGAAATCTTGATTAAGGGATATAATAAGCATTGGATCAAATTAACATTTATCAAAAGATGAAAGTTAAAATATATAATTTTATAATATCACATAAAGCGATAAGTGTTTACATGCTTGAGGTTTATGTTTGAACTAAACACATGTTGTGCTAGAAAAAGGAAGAAACTTAGAAATTATTACTTATGAAACCGCAAGAAATAAAAAAAAAGCATATATCCTTAAATTATTACAAAAATCTAAAACAGTTTACCATTAAATTGGTAGGCTATAATCACTGAAACAATAGCCATTGTGAGCAATTAATAAGCTCAAAATTTTTGAAAAGGAATCAAGCATATCGTCTAAACCATCATGGTTTAAACAAATTTTTCAATTAAATTTAGGGAGTTGCTATATTTCTTTCGCAAGAAATATAGCCAACTTTTCTTGCGACTCCAGGGTCATTGGATCATCATCCAAGGTTAGATTTGTTATTTGCATTGATAATAGATTTTAGTATGTTTTATCACAGATCATGAGAGAGATTTTTTTTCTATGAAAGGACAAGGACAAATAAGATGTTTGTGCTGGCACAAATCACAAATAACAGATTTCACATGTTTTAGCATAGATCACAAGAGACAATTTTTTTTTATAAAAGGGCAAGAACAAATAAGAGGTGTTTGTTGTCCTGAATCACAATTAACGAAGTTCAAGATGTGTTGGTACAAATAACAAAGTACAAGATATGCGCACGCATTACAAAGCACATCGAAAAGCAGATTAGTCGCCACAAGAGAGAGGAGGCTGATTCTCTTTGCGACAGAATGTTAGGAAAAGTGTTAAATTTATATTAGAGATAAATAGAGGTGTTATAAAAACCTGATGGACATGGATGAAAAGTATATAAAAAGCAATAGTTGATAGATTATCTAAATCGAATATGTGTTATACCTATCGGCTATTATTTTAGAACATTAGTGAAGAGAAAAAAATAACTTAATACAAATCCTTTTTATTAGTCGGTGTCCTAATAAGATTCTAACCCGATGCGAGAGCACAGGTTAATGAACTAGTTTCGCTAATTTTTAGGATAATTTAGGCTAATGCACTAGTAACGAAATGATTTTGCGAGCAGTGGCACAATCTTTTCCGTGGCGGGCACTTCTTTTGCCCGTCACGGAAAATATTCCGCCACGTCCAGCTATTTTTTACGTGGCGGGCGTTTTTTGCCCGCCACGGAAAAGAAATTAACCGTGGCGGGCGTCCTATCAAGCCCGCCACTAAACATGCATAGGCCCAAGCCGCTGTTTGAGGCCCAAAAGGCCCGTTAACGTCGTTACAAGTATATAAGCAGCAGTTAGGGTTTTTGGGCACTCATTCACTCATCCCCTCCGGCTCCCTCTGCGCTCCCTCTGGATCCCGCACCCTCTCCCTCTGCGCTCCCTCTCCTCTCCCTCCGGCGGCGCTCGCTCCCTCTCCCTCCCCTCCGGCGGCGCTCTCTCCCCCTCCCTCCCCTCCGGCGGCGCACCCTCTCCCTCTCCCTCGGCTCCTTCTATGGCGGCGGTAAACCTCTGGATCCGGCCGGGGAGGAGGAGACAAGCGAGATCCACACGCGGAGGCGGCGACCCTCTCCTCCGGCGGTGCGTCCATGCGCCGCCGCTGCTCCGGAGGGTGCGCCGCCGATCACGCCGGACGTCGTCGTCGAGGTGGAGGTGGAACCCGGCGCCCCCAGGGCGGGGCGGGCGATCCCGGCGCCCCGGCAGCCGCGCCGGGCGCAGATCCACGGGGATCACGGCTCCTTGAGCGGGGCTCGAGCGGATCGACCAACACCATCACGGGATCCGGCGGCGCGCGCGCCTCCCGTCGGCAGTTTCGGCAATGGATCGACGGATCCGGCGGTGGCGCCTCCCGCCGGGCGTTTCCGGCCGGATCGATGGGATCCGCGGCGCGCGCCTCTGTCGGCGGCTCCGCGGATTTCGGGCGGGCGGCGCGCTCGCCGGGCGGCGGATTCGGCGTTGATCGACCGGATCCGGCATGGATCGACCGGATCGGGCGCGGGGCGGCTGGAACCCTAGATGGGCTCGGCGGGCCAGAGATGGGCTCGGCGGGCCTATCTAGGGTTTCTTCTATTTTTTTTTTTTTTGAAAATCTTTACCGTGACGGGCGTTGTAATTAGCCCGCCACGGTGCACCTCTAGTTTGCATGACGGGCAGGTGCCCGCCACGGTTATGCTGGTATTAACCGTGACCTTGCGGTAGAGGCGGGCGCCTCCGCCCGCCACGGAAGACCAATTCTACCCGTCACTAAAAATAAAATGGGTACTAGTGATGACTAATTGAACAGTTCATCAAACCCAATACATGTTCCCAACTATTTCTAGATCAGTGATTGCTAGGACACCAAATCATGTTAAAAAACGAGGCTATGCTTGTCTTGCAACAAAAGAAAATATTTACACAGGGTTTTTTTACCTGACAGTATGATTAGGCATCAAACCAGGGGCGGAGCAAGGATGAGCCTAGGGGGCTAATTAGTGAAGAGTTAGCAAAAATCAAGAGATTTAATGGTAAAATCTTATCTTACTATTACTAATTGGAGGCTCCAATGAAGGCTCCACGTTAACTCTCACCAGATGCGCTAAGAAAAAAGATAAATACTAGAAATTCTCACATTAATTAGAAACATCTAGCCATCCAATCTATAGGATCGTACAACCAGTAACCATTGGATCTAATTTATTTTTCTAGAAAATTACACCTTTGGCATTATTATATAGATAGAAAAGAAAAGGAAAAGATATACAAGGAGCCGCACGGGGTCACCACGGGATTTCCATAATGACTTGCCTTGGAGATTTTCCACCTGCCCGTGGAGAAAAAAATTAGGGCGCCGCCTCAAGATGGATCCATGCACCGATCGCCGCCGGGTAGGCCGGGCACCTACATCGATGGCATGCAATACCTGCAATAATGCAAGTGAAGTCCGGCCGCCTGCACACATGCATCCTACGGTGGAGCTTCCGGACGGGCGCAACCCGGAGGTCGGAGGTGGAGCACGTGCGCGAGATCTACTACGTTGGTGGAGGAGCAGCAGTGTTGCAGCAGCATGCGTGCGCATGCTTTCACTTCCCGATGACGAAGTTGCACGTGGAGGGCGCCATCTACCAAGAAGTGCATTTGATGGCTGAAGCAAGGTGCATGGCAAGCTGGTTGCAGCGTTCGCCATGCGCATCGTCTACAAATACACATCATCTATAAATACAGAATACAGAATCATCGCTGGCTGATCTTGCGCCACCTGTCTGTTCTGCTTTTCCCATGGACAAAAGCGATGAGATTGCAGATTACAATTGGTCTCTTTTATGATCCTTGAGACAGACGATTCCATGCCGGTCCATGGCTCCATGCACATGAGTTCTCTGTCTCAATTGGGCGACATGCATAAGAAACAGATGCCATGGCGTTGGCTCAGGCATGGCCTCATATCAACATCGGAGTAGGGCACCAGAAGGCTACTCCACCAAACGCATGGGCTCCAAGCGATCTAATCCCCGGGTGCAGGAGGAAACGAGAACCTCTCATCTGATGCTCACAAACAAAAGGCTCCCGGCAGATGACATCTTTGATCACCATGGATGCACACATCCCGACTGTAGTAAGAGGAACAACGGCCAGGCCTTGGCTCTCCATCATTGGTGTATAGTTTGCTGGTCGGTTGTGCAAGATTGGAGCGTAGGCATTTTTTAGGAGCAAAAACTGCAGCATACAGGGCAGGTCGTGTCCGAGATGGATGGACACAAACCTTCATCGTCAACAACTCCATCTATCAACAAATGTCTGAAGCACCCGTGGATCAGTGCACGGTCTGCGATGGAGATGGAAGACGACACATTTTAGAAGACAGGACGGTGATGATGTGTGCATGCGTCACCCTCCATGGGTGAGAAACTAAGCCCATTTTTCCTCTATTCTTGCACAGCTCCATCTATGTTGGGCCGTATTGTGCAGCTCCAGCCACAAGATGGTGAGGATGGATGAGAAGTCAACAAAGATGACGCCCAGTTGCCAGAAGGATCCATCAACGTGTGGATGCACGTAGTTGACAATGATGCCACCGAGAACAGCTCCGCATCTACATCAGCGGCACCAGGCGACATAGAGATGAGTATGGACGCCGTCTCCATTGGCTTCTCTCCCAATGAGGCTACACTGAGAAGACAATGCTACACTAACTTCCTGGTGGTCGATATCATCGTGACAGGCAATGCCATAGTCTTGAAAAAGTACCAATACGCTTCTTGCGAAAGATACTTTAGATTAAGAGCCTGTGTCATTGTTCCAAAGTTTGTGATTTTGTCAGACCGGCTAGTGATTTTATTTATATCAATAAAAGCTCAGTAGGGGGCAACCCCTCCTGTTTATGTCAAAAAAAAAGATAATCATTTTACTTCCTTTTGGCATGCACTGTTTACAAGAAGAGTGCAACCTATTCCAAGCATCTTCGTTGAGATCACTGGCAAATTCAACTACTAGTAACGACCTCTCATCTTTGTCGAAGTTCGACACATGATTTTGATGCAAATTTAAGTTTGTGCATCAAAATATGATTTCGTTTCGAAGACTTCTCGTCATGGCGATGACTTGATCAATAGCGTGATTAATTAGAGATTTAGTTGTCTTCCGGTTGTTTTGTTTTGTACGTACAAAATGTTGTCGTACCGTTAGCACAAACAATATACTAGTAAAAAAATGTCCAAACGGGATCGCAGTGATGACCCACTCTGACTACACAAAAGGCCGAAGTGGACAGGGATACCTCATCTACTACACCTACAAGACACAACAAGACATACATCTACTCCATCTATTTTAACCGACTACAAAGCCTATATGTAATGGGCTCTAGCTATCTAGAATACATACAAAAAAAAAGTTTGACAAAGGTGGTCTATAACTCGAATTGCTTGGCCCTGGATTTTATTATTGGGGCTTCGGATGCCTTGTCATCTACTACACCTATGCAGAGAACCCTCATTAGGGAGTTTCTCTCGACATGCAAGCATACCACCTTGGCAGGCCACACTGTTTGAACTAACTAAAAAAATGTTATAACTCACAAACCAGAAAACCAAATTAAATTCCAGTTACACCATTGAATTTCTTTTTAATAAATCCTTCAAAACAAGATCTCATATGGATATATTTCGATAAAATTATAGATAGGCCCCACTGATGGTAGTTGGTATAGAGTTAAGTAAAAAAAAAAAAAAAAGAATCATTAAAAGGGCTAAAAAGGAAAGAAAAAGAATATGAGCGTGATAGTAATATTCTAACTCATAGATTTCTTCTTCATACCCACGGCAACGCGCAGGGGATATGACGCCGTGAAGGACGAAGTTCAAGAGATTAAATTATCTACCAAGGATTTGCTCAAATAAATTATTATATATGTTTTATTACATTACTAGAAGTTGTCACCCGTCCAACATATCTAAATATTTCTATTCGATATTGGTTCAGCTTGGAGTTTAAACATAAGATTAAATAATTTTTATGCCAATGAGTATATACTCTGTTTCATACATATAAGTTCTTCGTTACTAACTATGTTTCTTAACCTGCACAAAGTAATTCTGCTCAATACTAATTGTGATCAGATTTCTTAGCGATTACTCCCTCCGTCCCAAAATAAACGACGTTTTGGGTTTTCGTGCCACTAGTTTAACTCGATTTGTAGAAAAAAATACGTAGAAGATTTAAATCTCCAAATAAATTTGTTAAAAAACTAGATCAAAAGATCTTTCCAATGATACTAATTATGTAATATAAATATTATTCCTATTTTAATATATAATTGCCGGCAGATGTTTCTCGGGGAAGCGAAAAACGTCGTTTATTTTGGGACGGAGGTAGTACAATTTTTTTTTTTTTTAGATTACACAGTACAACAATTCAATCCTTTAACAATACCCTTTCCTAAACGCAGCAACGCGCAGAGAATTCCACTGGTTTCAAAACTTATCGAGAAAGAGGTATAGGAGGAGAGGCCAAGATGCGCACCTCATCTTATGCTGGATTAGTCGTCCACTGTCCACATCGACACTGAATGCAGCTTTTGGTTACTTGGGCGACCTACGTTTCTACCAAATAAAACACAAGCAGGCCACACGTTTCTACCAAAAAAATTAAGACGTGGAAACCCGCAGAGTGTGAGTCTTTGGCTGTAGTCAAGACCGGCAGCTTCGTTCGACTATCGCTGTGTTGATTTGGCTCCGCGCGCGTCAATGTTTATCCGTTATACATTCACGTTGTTGCAGAGGAGACATTTCTTCCTTGCTTTAATGCTCTCGTTTCTGTGTGATTACAACCATAACTTGTTCTCCAAAGTAGGGAAATAATTCGTGGCGAGAAAATATCTTTTGTTTCCAAGATCACGCCCACCCACAGGCACTGGCGCCAGTGACGATAAAATATCTTGATACCTGATTGTTGTGTTAATCGGTTTGTTCTGCAACCGTTAGTTTCTCCTTTTGAACTGGTGGCCACCAAACACCAAAATCGTAATAGAGATTGCTGGCAAATTAACAGATTTAAATAACGAGGCTCTTCTTCTCTTGCAATCAAAAAACATATAACATGCTCCGTCCGTCAAGCTACACGATGTTTAATTTTTACATGGCACTATGACCAGGGTTTCAACAGAAAACATGGAGAGAAAACCAGGACTCGAATGGGCGACAAACAATTATGCTTTATTATCATTTATTAAAAAAATATATGTCTCAGACATCATGCATTACTGTATTACTACTAATTTCTAACATATATGGAAAAGTTACAGTTTCTCCATACACCAATGGCATCATATTATCATGATATTGCTGTACCTTATCATCTTTTCTTTTCACGAAACAACAACCATCATTCATTTTTTTTTAAAAAAGAAGATTCTAAGATAACCTCTGAAATGGCAATGGTAATGAAAAAATTATTAACATTGACTCCGTTTTTTAAGAATTATTACACAGTATAATGTAGAAACCCAAGACATGCACACACACATGCTCACTCCTATATACACATACGTAAAACCTATCCCTATAAGCACCTCTGAAGGACTCAGCCGGTACATCTTGATATTCATGAAGCTACCACAGGTGCCTCGTTTGCCAACGGAGACGTCGTGTACCACTGTAAGCATAGCACCATGCATTGGAACCTGGAATAAATCTAGAAAAATGCGAGCATCAGCAGTTAACAAGTCAAGAACTTGAACCCGGTTCCACCATAATGAACCCAACCAACCGATGTATGATCAGTTCTCACTGAATCCGTTTTTTTTAAGAACGTTTTCTCTTCACAGCTGTAGTTACCTCCTGAGTCTCACAAAGAAAGGCATATCTAAAGTAAGGTGGTATTGTCGACCTCCATACAAGGACCTCAAATTTCCCATGGGGTCTAAGCCTTCCAGAAATCACATCTTCGATTCGTATCTTCGGAATCTCTTCTCCCAAAGAGCATTGACACTTATGTTGAACAATAACTTCTTCAGAGGTTCTAACCATTCTCCCAAAACGCGCTGGTCTGTTATGGTTAATAATATGAGCTGGATGCTTACCAAATTTGGAGATATGTCTCTGGAAACTCCATCTCAAGAATGATAGAACTCTGCGCCAAGAATGGACGTCAAAGTTATCTCTCAGCATACTGGCCGTGGCATTTGCACCAAGGAAGCAACTGTTCAGCGTCCTCGCTATCTCCATGGCTATGTGCGTAAGGCTTGGGTGCATCTCTGGATTAATGCTTCCAAATGCCATAGTCTTGAAAAAATACCAATACGCTTCTTGTGAAAGATACTTTAGAGTAAGAGCCTGTGTCGTTGTTCCAAACTTTGTGATTTTGTCAGACTGGCTAGTGATAATCATTTTACTTCCTTTTGGCATGCACAGTTTACAAGACTGCAACCTATTCCAAGCATCTTCATTGAGATCACTGGCTAATTCAACAACTAGTAACGACCTCTCATCTTTGTTGAAGTTCGACACATGATTTTTGACATCTTTCTCTGAGCTTTGCACGATCATCATATGTAAAATCATGGCAGTGCATGAATATGATTTCTGAGAAATGGTCACGGATTCTCTCATCATTGCAAACATGAGCCACAAGGGTGCTTTTTCCGACTTTACCAGGACCAATAATGGGCAGGACCTCCAATTCCCCTGCACAATAAGGTTGTGTGCGTAACAGGAAGTTGATGACAACTTCAGTCTCCATCTGGCGGCTGAACATGCAGTTGCTCAACTGGAGATGCATGCTATAAGGCTGGCGGTACATGCATGGGTATCTCACCAAAAACCCAACTAGCTCTTGCATATCTAGGATGATTGAACTCAAAGTAGCAAGGGCTTCTTGCAGTTGTTCTGAACTCAGAGTATTTCTTTTAGTGGAATAGAAACCTTTCAGAGAACATAACTTGGACAGAGACAAGGAATGACTCGTAACCTGATCATTGGCAACCTCCTCATCATGAGATTGGTATCTGAAGGTGTCGAGTGTGTACCAGCCTCTATACACAGCATCCCTCAGCATGTCCAGCTGTTGAAGCATAGCATGATTTGTGACTTGCCGTCCGGTGGCCTCATCGATGATGACCTGTGCGCGGAGCAGGACCCTGTGGAAACGATCCTCCATATCCTGCGCCTGATGAGGCATGGAGCATTTGCTGATGAAGAAATTTATGGATCTGGTGATCGCCTCAGCAAAGAGAGCTGAAAGTACCATCTCCATTTGTGGAGGCTTATCTCCAAGATCACACAGGGTGGAGGAAAGGAGAGAATGCAGAGTCCATGGAAAGCAAGAAGGTATATATAAAGAACAACTTTAAGAGAATGCAAATGGTCGTTGTTCTAGTCTTCCTTTCAAACAGACTATTTGGTCAAGTACGTCAGTCCTCTCCAAAGTCCAAATGGCTCAGAAAGCCATATCTTTCACCACCAGAAAAAGCATCTTTGCCGTGTGCCTGGTAGTTTGACGTGTGTTTTCTATGCGGCCACATGGCAAAAGACGTCTATGCCGTGTGCCAAACGAAAAACACACAGCAAAATCAACTTTTGTGGAGTGTTTTTTCTTTGCCGTGTGTTCTCATTCAGGCACACAGCGAAGAAAAACACTCTACAAAAAGTTGATCTTGATGTGTGTTTTTCGTTTGGCACACGACAAATAAGTTGTTTATCATGGATTTTTTTGGCACACGGCAAATATGCTAGTATGTGATTAACCAACTTCAGGAGAATATTCTTAATTACATATTAGTACAATGTGACTAGTTTGTTAATGATTGACTTGTATTGGACGCTTTTTGTGACTCATTTTTCCTGCCGTGAGCAGTATTTTCAAACTTCAAAGTCATGGTGTCCTGTTACGCATGAGAGCGAGAGCTAGCTTCAAAGAAAAACAAAGACCATGCCACCACCTACCTTACAAAGAGAGAATGTTGCTGGCCTGATTAGGCCAGACTATGAACGTACTTATTCATGTGCGTCTGTTGGGCTGAGCCATGTAACCGGCTGTGCTTTTGCTTCGGCGTGCAACAGTGGTAATTCAAATCACACCATCTTCCTTGCCATTCTAAGCCCATGGGCCAGGCCAAGCATATCGAGGGATGCATCTCACTTCTATATACGATATCTGCACCAAAAGCAGGCTAACGGATAGGGCCACGTCGCCCGTTATCCCACGAGCCGTTGGATCAAGCTAGCAAGCGATCGCATCCGTCCGATTGCGGATCGGTTGGATCCCTCGCCCCGCATCGCCGTCGATCCCAACCATCGCGAATCCTCGCGAACCCGACCACGGGCGATTCCAGCACCACCCTCTCGCTGGCGCAGACGCGGCGCCACCCTCCCGCCTTCCTCCCGCCGTTGTCGCCGCTGTGGCGCATGCTACTGTAGGAGGGCTGGCGGGCGTGGCAGGAGACCACGACCACCTGCCACCGAGTCGCGGCCCGCCTCGGGACAACGCTGAGCCCAGCGCAGCTGGCCGGCCGGCCAGCCGCACCAGCCATCTCCGCCTTACGTGCCTGCATCGCCCAGCGGTATCGCACCGCGCTCCCCACCCCTCGGCCAGTAGCACCACCGCCGGCATCCGGCCAGCTGTGGCGCACGACCCAGCTTCCTGTGTTCCTCTCACCCAGCGAAGGCGCGCGGATGCGGCGAACGACCCTTCAGGTGCATCTGGCTGGCGCCTCGGTACCCCGGAGGTACTGGCCATCCCATCGAGGGAGTGGCCACGTGGGCGGCGCCCGCCACGCCGAGCCATCCCAGCGGGTGGGGCTCCAGCGGCCCTGCCACCGACACCGCGTAGGCAGGGCCGCCTCTGTCGCCACGCCGCCACCATCTAGCCTTCTCATCCGACTGCTCGCTATTCTCCTTGCGACGCCCTCCTCACCCTCTGCGCTCGGCGTGCGTACCAACTGCCACAGGGGAAGAAGAGCTGCAAGAGAGAAATCAATGATGCTTCTCAGGCAGGCATAAGGAGCAGAATAACCGGATAAGGTACAGTTAATTTCCTGCTACTACAATAAAAAAATAGCTTGCTAGAACATGTCTCCTTAAGATCTGAAAACACATAAATTCTCTGCTGCAGCAAAAGGTCATGGTCGTCAGCATTTGAGCTGCTGCTTTGATTCAATTAATGATAACAGGTTGACTGAAAAAATAACTTTCCCTGTAGTTTTTTATCTTCATTCAGTCAGTGAAATCAGATTCATTGAAACAATATCATTTAAGTCAATATGTTTAGAGGCTGATATCAGGTTAAAACAAATATTTTAGTGATCTCAGTTTCTCAAGCAAATACTCTGATGATGTCAGATTAGAACACTTTTCAAGATGTGGTTGTTATATCTGACCATTAGCAAACGACACTTTGTCAGTGATGTGCCTTCTCGATTTCAGTTGATCCCATCCTTTAGTAATCCGTAGCTCACTTTTGTTTTATATACTCTTGTATCAACCACATTTTTAAAGGCAAATGTCTTGAGCTTTTATGTCCTTACTTGTATATAACCTTCTTCATTATCACTCAGCCTGAATGTTATTATTCAATAACAATAGTGCTAAAACTGAATATAAGTTTTGTAAATATTTCTCTTCCTCAAGAATCAAAGAGTTAACATTACCATCTTTTGCATATGTGAAATAACTTCGTTTACTGTATGTAGAGAGCCTTCTTGGTTCGGTTCCAAGACTCGACTAGCGAAAATGAAGGTATTATTTTGGTTAGGCATATTTTTGAACCCAAGAGCAGGCTCATAAAACCAAGCATAGCCTTGCACAAACATGACAGATTATCAGAGACTTACCTTTTGAGGACAAATATTATGTTCAGTGCTTCTGTAGAGGCGTACTATATTAGTTTATGCAATGTCAAGTGTGTAAGCATTGTATTGTACTTTGTTGACAATTTCTCACCACCAACAATGTTGCCATAGTTCTTCTGTTATAGAACTATAAACCTTAGCTATTAATTACCATACAATCTCCAATGATATACTTCTTACTAGCTACTAACCCAGCGAAAACGCGGGGCAAGACAGCACATAATATAAGTAAAATTTTTATATTGAAGGAATGGAGGAAAGGAAATCGAAATGATGCTTTTAGGGGAAAAAATCTTGAGGTTGCTAGAATTACTGAACCGTACAGAAAACTACGAAATTGTGTCAGAACTATTACGATTAAAAATGTATTTTTTTTTCCAATTAGCAATCCACCGAACTCTGAATATGAAATTAACGATGTGCAGTGAGCCTTGAAGTTGGAAATAAGATCTTTTACGAAATCATGCTCTGATCATGCAACCGTTTTTTTAAAAAAAAAATCTGCAAATTGACGCAATGGTACATCAGAAGACATTCGGCTCCAACTGCAAAGTACAATGGCAAGTTAATCTAAGGCACTGAACAGTCAGGCGCATCAGTTCAGGGGAATAATGCACACAGATCAATTTGAACATCTATCTATACGCTGAGAATCCCAATTCGGCTATACGCTGAGAATCCCAATTCGGGTACGAAGTTTGCCCAGGCACTTACGTAGAAGAGGAAGATTTGCCCAGGCAGTTATGCGAGAAGAGAAAGGGTGTTGGGATGGAGGGCGGCGGGGAGGGCCTGAGCGTTGGCTGGAAC
Source organism: Hyparrhenia diplandra (assembly GCA_015847255.1). Taxonomy (NCBI): domain Eukaryota; kingdom Viridiplantae; phylum Streptophyta; class Magnoliopsida; order Poales; family Poaceae; genus Hyparrhenia; species Hyparrhenia diplandra. The sequence continues at coordinate 93,063 of JADLZK010012745.1, forward strand.
CTGGGCAGAGATGGGCCGGTCGCGGCGGCGGCGGTCTGCTGTCCGTGCTGCGTGAGAAGGTCTCCGCCGCCGCCGGGCGGCGGCGTAGTTCCGATGGACCACGTGGTTCAGCGGCGGTGGCGGTGTCCTGTGGACGACGATGCGGCGCCATGTCGAGGCGACGTCGAGACGAAGTGTTGCGGAGTGGAGAGGTGGGAATAGGGAGGTGGCAGGGTGGCGAGAGCGAGCCGTCGATGGTGGAAGCTGGTGCGGCGCCGATGTGAGGGCGGCGGCGGCGCTGGGAGGTGCTGCGGGGGAGCCAGGGGAGGGAAGAGAGGTGCGAGAGGCAGGGCGCGGCAGCCGCCAGAAGGTTCGCGTGAGGGCGAAGGGACATGACGTGGACGACTGCGATTTGGGAGGGACAGATCCAACGGTGCAGGAGTGATACTGTTCCTAGAACAGTGATCTGTGCCTTGTGACGGAAGTGCCGGCACCTACGAAAAACTATAGGTATGTACAGATAACTATCCACCTTGCAAAATGAGCCCATCAACGTTGCCAACAGTGCACAAAACTGGGCCAGGGGAGAATGGCCATGTCGCGCCCTGCCTCGGCCGTCCGATCGGCCAGCTGGACGGCACAGATTGAGCGAGTCCCAACCATTTTGCAAAAGACCCTCGTACTCTGGTGAAATATAACCGCCGTCCATTCACATCTCTCAGTTAGTTAAATTGATTACACAAACCTTGCACCCCTTTTTTTAAATTGTAAGTTAAAGTTGTGTGTACCATCAATGCGAAGGCATGCCTTCAAAATTATATAAGAGGGAGTAATGCTTATATCTTTAACTTATTCTTCACTCACATGCAGCTGCAGTGACACATACTATATTGGTCAGCCTTACTTCAAGAGAAGAGAGTGTGTCGTTCTTGCCTGCATTTAGCCATCTAATCCATCTATATCAAAATCCCTACCTGTAACCATAAAAAACAATTTACCCATCTTTGACACAGTGAGGTGTTTGCAGTTCTAATGTCCTTGCTACTCCGATCAGTAGCAACAACTTGCGTGTTTTCACAAGTGCTTAGTCCTCATGATCAAACATTCAAATACAATTAGTTGCGTATACATATTTTAAATTCCTTTGCATGATCACTAACACTAATGCCTCAACACACATCGGTCCTTCAAATATTATTAGCTGACTGTATAATTGAACTGACGCTGAAATCATAGTGTGGTTTGGTTGACACTTTAGACGCTGATCATTACATATTTGTGCATCCTTTAATGTCAGTTGCACTCACTACTACACAAACGACTTCTCTTCTCGAACCTAAAAACGTGGTTACTCCCGGTTGGAAATTGAACGCGGAATAAAGGCCCCTTTATTCCCGGTTGGACTCTCCAGCCAGGAGTAAAAGGCCACGCCGCCGACCAGCGCTGCGCACCCAAGAGATTTACTCCCGGTTAAAGTCTCCAACCGGAAGTAAAGGTAGACTTTACTCCCCGTTGGAAACCCAAACCGGGAATAAACATCTACTCCCGGGTGGAAACACTGCCGGGACTAAAGCCGAACACCTTTAATCCCGGCTGTTAATCCCGCCCGGGAATAAAGGTCACTTGTATAAAAACGCCACTCCTTCCTCATCTTCCCTTCAGATTCCTTCCCAGTCGCTGGTGGCCGACTTCCCTTCTTCCTCGCGACTTCACCGTGGCTTGGCCGCGTGGAGAGGGTCGTGGCAGGCCTCGGCGAGGGCGCGCGGTGGTGAGGCCCAAGCGACGGCAGGTAGGCGGCACGTCCGCCCGGCGGCAGTCCTCGTGTCCGCGGTCCGCCCCGACGGCAGGTAGGCGGCGGTCCTGGAGCCTGATAGCGATAGTTTGTTCAGATCTATTTCTTTCTTTGAGATATTTAGTCACTAATATTGCCCCTTCATTCAACAAACAGATTCTTTCTTTGAGATATTCTATGGTGGTTTCCGTGAGATGGGGAGCATGGAGTCCAGCTATAGCAATGAATGATGATATTTTCTCCTCAATTTTTTTTTTTCAATTTTCTTTCTCTTCGTTGGCGAGCAAAATTCTGACACCACACATGTTGGCACTCATGCAGCCCCTATTTCTTTTTTTTGTTCCCTGTTTATGTTCTGAAGATTCAAAAATCGATGTCATTTGTGATCTCATTGCAAATAATATGTAATCTTCCGGTGTAAAGATGAGATGTATAGCACTGGATGTTGTTTTTTTTTTTTTATATGATGGACATGTGTAATATATGTGTACGTTAATGATTAGTTAGTACATGTGTACATTAATTACGTAATTTAAACCAAAACAGATTAAGAATTGGAATCAAAAAAAAAAAACCCCCTTTTACTCCCGATTGGAGGTATCAACCGGGAGTAAAGCTTCTCTGGCGGAGCCACATGCACGGCAGGAGCTTTATTCGGTTGGTACCTCCAACCGGGAATAAAGCCCCTACCTCTATTCGGTTCACCTACCTTTATTCCCCAACTTCGTATTCCCGGTTATACAACCGAGAATAAAGGCCCAACCGAGCGGGAATAAATGTCCATCGTGTAGTAGTGACTATAATTTTGGTGTTGCATTCAAACTTCAAAACCAAATGCCCCACTATTATTACCCATGTTTTTTTATCGCGGGCTATGGAAAATAGCGTCGGACTTTTTCTGGGCGCTATTCGCCGCTATTGCGTTGCTATAGCGCCGCTATAGCGGCGCAATAGCGGCAACTATCGAAGTAGCACTAGCCTGCTACTGCCACTATAGCCCAATAGCGTGAAAATAACGCGATATAGCGCCAATAGCGTGGAAATAGCGCGATATAGCGGCGCAATATCGTGCTATAGCGCCAATAGCGTGGAAATTGACAATAGCGTCGCGGTGTTTCAAATGGCGCGCTATAGCGGCGCTATAGTGCGCTATTTGTTTCATGGATTATTACTATTATATCTGATTTAAGATGCACGTATGCTACATACCCGCATCTCATTTGTACAGTAACAATGCCATGCCATGGACTCTTAAATTTAGTTATGCAAACCGTCTTCATCATTCTGTTTTTTTGTTTTCACATTTCCTTTTCATTGTTTCCTAGCGCTGGCCCTCGCCGCTGGTGTAGCCACATGCTGGCCGGAATCGGTTGTTGCCACCAAGGGCAAAAGCGGCGTAGATGGCCTCCATGATCATCGCCGGGTAGGACGGCAGTGGAGTAGCCATCTGATCTTGACGGCGGTGGTGGTAGGTGGATCGTCCTGTCTCCGGATGCCAATCTGTCACAAACCGGAAGGATTCGGTGGCGGTGACATGGCTGGTAGCGGCGGCGTTGGGCGTTGGCGGCAATTGGGGTTCCCGGGGTGCTGGAGCGGGCGACAATCAGGGTTGCCGGCGAGATTTGGGCGGCGGCGGTTGTGGTTCGGCGGCGGCGCGTGCGCCATGGGGGAAGGAGAGGGAGAGACCGGGGCTGAAGCTGTTGGGTGTTACCCCTTTATTTTCTAATTAATTCAACTGATTACATCTCTCTTGTATTTATAGTCCTGTCAAGACTTGCATCTGAAGAAATCTCTGATTTGATTTCCTATTTTATTTCTATTTTATTTCCTAAATATCTATTACTTAATTGCGAAGCAGATGGCGATGACATGTTCACGGCGGGATTGGTGGCCAATATACTAGTCAAAAATGCCCAACCGAGATCGGTGGCCAACTACGACTACACAAGAGGCCAAAATAGACAAGGATACCTCATCTACTACACGAACAAGACATAACAAGACATGCATCTACTCCATCAATTGTGTAACTGACTAGAAAACCTATGCATCTACTCTAGCTTTTTGTTATTGGGGCTTTGGATGCCTTGCCGTTCCAAAATTTATCGAGAAAGAGAGAGTCCAAGATACGCATCTCCGTAAGAAATTTTATGCTCGATAGGTGGAGTAGTCATGTGCACTGTCCACACATCAACACTGAAAGCAGCAGCTTTTGACTACTTCGAGCTGCGTTTTCTACCAAAAACGTGGTATGACTACTAACAGGTATGGCGAAGCCTGTTGCCAAAAGTAAACAAAGACGTGGAATAGACGACAAGTAATTATGCATTATTATATTATCATTTATAAAAATATATGCCTCAAACGTCATGCATTATTAATTGTATTATTACAACTTTTAGGCACCAACATATCAATAGCTACAGTTTCTCCAAAGCCCAATGGCATCCTATGAACACCTTCAAGGATTCAGGGAAGTCATCACGGCGCCTCGTTGTTGACACGGAGACGTCTTCTACCACTAAAAGCATAGAATCGTTGAAGCCTGGGGAATAAATCTAGAAAAATACGAGGGTGGACAGGTTCACCACAGCAACACAAAAACTCGCACTGACTCCATTTTTTTAAGAACGTTTTCTCTTTACAGTTGTAGTTACTTTCTGAGTCTCACAAAGAAAGGCATATCTAAAGTAAGGTGGTATTGGCGAACTCCATAGAAGGGCCTCAAATTTCCCATGGGGTCTAAGGCTTCCATAAATCACATCTTGGATTTGTATCTTTGGAACCTCTTCTTCGAAAAGAGCATTGATACCGATGTCGAACAATAACTTCTTCAGAAGTTATAACCATTCTCCCAAGATGCACTGGCCTGTTATTCTGGTTAAGAACATGAGCTGGATGGATACCAAATTTGGAGACATGTCTCTGCAAAGTCCATCTCAAGAACGATAGAACCCTGCGCCAAAAATGGATGTCAAAGTTCTCTCTCAGCACACTAGCCGTGATATTTGCAGCAAGGAAGCAACTGTTCAACGTCCTTGCTATCTCCATGGCAATGTGCATAAGGCTTGGGTGCATCTCAGGATTAATGCTTCCAAATGTCATAGTCTTGAAAAAATACCAATAGCTTCTTGTGAAAGATACTTTAGAGTAAGAGCCTGTGCTGTTCCAAACATTGTGATCTTGTCAGACCGGCTAGTAATAATCATTTTACTTCCTTTTGGCATGTACTGTTTACAAGAAGAGTGCAACCTATTCCAAGCATCTTCATTGAGATGACTGGCTAATTCAACAACTAGTAACGACCTCTCATCGTTGTTGAAGTTCGACACATGATTTTGATGTCTCACTATTTGACATCTTTCTCTGAGCTTTGCACAGTCATCATCTGTAGAATCATGGCAGTGCATGAATAAGATTTCTGAGAAATGGTCATAGATTCTCTCATCACTGCAAACATGAGCCACAAGGGTGCTTTTTCCGACTTTACCAGGACCAATAATGGGCAGGACCTCCAATTCCCCTGCACAATAAGGTTGTGTGCGTAACAGGAAGTTGATGACAACTTCAGTCTCCATCTGGCGGCTGAACATGCAGTTGCTCAACTGGAGATGCGTGCTATAAGGCTGGCGGTACATGCATGGGTATCTCACCAAAACCCAACTAGCTCTTGCATATCTAGGATGATTGAACTCAAAGTAGCAAGGGCTTCTTGCAGTTGTTCTGAACTCAGAGTATTTCTTTTAGTGGAATAGAAACCTTTCAGAGAACATAACTTGGACAGAGACAAGGAATGACTCGTAACCTGATCATTGGCAACCTCCTCATCATGAGATTGGTATCTGAAGGTGTCGAGTGTGTACCAGCCTCTATACACAGCGTCCCTCAGCATGTCCAGCTGTTGAAGCATAGCATGATTTGTGACTTGCCGTCCGGTGGCCTCATCGATGATGACCTGTGCGCGGAGCAGGACCCTGTGGAAACGATCCTCCATATCCTGCGCCTGATGAAGCATGGAGCATTTGCTGATGAAGAAATTTATGGATCTGGTGATCGCCTCAGCAAAGAGAGCTGAAAGTACCATCTCCATTTGTGGAGGCTTATCTCCAAGATCACACAGGGTGGAGGAAAGGAGAGAATGCAGAGTCCATGGAAAGCAAGAAGGTATATATAAAGAACAACTTTCAGAGAATGCAAATGGTCGTTGTTCTAGTCTTCCTTTCAAACAGACTATTTGGTCAAGTACGTCAGTCCCCTCCAAAGTACAAATGACTCAGAAAGCCATATCTATCACCACCGGAAAAAGCATCTTTGCCGTGTGCCTGGTAGTTTGACGTGTGTTTTCTATGCGGTCACACGGCAAAGACGTCTATGCCGTGTGCCAAACGAAAACACACAGCAAAATCAACTTTTGTGGAGTGTTTTTTCTTTGCCGTGTGTTCTCGTTCAGGCACACAGCAAAGAAAAAAACACTCTACAAAAAGTTAATCTTGATGTGTGTTTTTCGTTTGGCACACGACAAATAAGTTATTTATCATGGATTTTTTTTTTTTTTTGGCACACGGCAAATATGCTAGTATGTGATTAACCAACTTCAGGAGAATATTCTTAATTACATATTAGTACAATGTGACTAGTTTGTTAATGATTGACTTGTATTGGACGCTTTTGTGACTCATTTTCCCTGCCGTGAGCAGTATTTTCAAACTTCAAAGTCATGGTGTCCTGTTACGCATGAGAGCGAGAGCTTTAGTCAAAGAAAAACAAAGACCATGCCACCACCTACCTTACAAAAGAGAAGACTTGTCACTGTTTTTTTTTTTTTTTGAGGAACTATACTAGTTTGTCATGGCTAACGAGAAGTTGGAATGTTGCTGGCCTGATTAGGCCAGACTATGAACAATACTTATTCTTGTGCGTCTGTTGGGCTGAGCCATGTAACCGGCTGTGCTTTTGCTTCGGCGTGCAACAGTGGTAATTCAAATCACACCATCTTTGTCGATTCGGTTGGATTGGGCCGGAATTGACACGTAGATTGGGAGATTGGGAGGGGAGGAGGAAGGGGATGACGACGAGGTGGTGGCGGCGGCTGGCGGCGCCCTGGCGGGCGGCGCTGGCGGCGCGACGGCGCAGGTGGGGGCGCTGGGGCACGGGTGGGAGAGAGGAGGAGGCTGAAAACTGAAAGCTATAGATATGTTTTATTTTCTTGCTTCTCCCCCTAGAGATTACATGACTCTTGCTTATATAGCCCGACTAGTGGGACTTGTAATCTAAGCAATCTCTATAAGGTTTCCTTATACGGTTGAAATACCTTTACAAGCAATTTCCTATTTTATTATTTCCAAATAAGGGTCTCCCTTATAGATGAGATAGCCCCTTGCACACCAAAAACTACCTAAGATAATCCGACTTGAAGACGAGCGATCTCGGAGTCGTACGGGAGAGGGAAAGTGGCGGCGTAGGGGCCGCCTCCCCCCCTACGCGCCCCTTGGCCCCTCCCGGGCCGGCGGCTTCCGTGTTTGGCCCAATTAGCCACTCGGGCTGGCCCAATTCTGGTTCATGACATTTCCCCACCGTTCGACGAGGCGGCGCGTCCGCGTGCCCCGCCCAACCCACCGTAGTATCGAAAGGCACGCCCATTGGGTCAGTGGTAATGCCAGGCCCGAAGTAGAGTATAAGAGAGCCGCTCTTGTCGTTGTTGTCGTTGCAGATGCTGGAGTCTTCGTCGGAGAAGAAGAATTCTATGTGGAAGTTGCCGAAGAAGACGCCGAACCTGAAACACATCGGCGGCTGCACGAAGGGACGTTCCGCACATGCTATGCGCATGACGGAGGCGTTGAGGGTGCCTGATAGCTCGAGCATCTGAAGAGCTGCTGGTGAAGACGCGTAGTTGTAAGTTGCCGGCACATTCACCTTTGCATTGAGTTGCCTGCAGTAGACATGTTGAACTGACGTAGGCGGTGATGAGGTGAAGTCGAGGAGGCAGCCGTAGAGGAGGTCACTGGGCGTGTTGACGGAAGGGCCCAGCTGCTTCTCCTTTGTCCACGGTGCACCAACTGTGATGTTGTCGACGCGGAAGAAGATTTCGCCGTTGTCGTCGAAGAGGAGGGCAGTGGCACCCTCGATCCGCTCGTCAGGGCACGCCTGGAGAAGATGGATGCTGGCAGGGAACGCCTGATCCTCACGAGGGCGATTGGGGAGGTGGAAGCCCATTGCTACGCCCGCAACCGGAACGTTCTCCCCCAGCAGGAAGTCTTCGAGGAGCTCTGAAGCAGCAGGTATGTAATAGCGGTGAAAGTACCTCACGATGCCGTAGCGTAGACTCCACTCTGGCGAAGTTGAGCCCAACTCAATGGCGCTGGAGATGATTCCGAGCTCTTTGTTTGAAGTTGTGCCCACTTGCAGCTCAGTGATCAGATTGGTTGTTGTCAGCCCCTCAATATCTTCCATGGCAACATCAAGACGATGCTGTCCTGGCATGCGTTCACACAGGGCGGCCGCTATATCGCCGTCGAGGCCACTCGAGATGCTTGTGGCGACCCAGTCGCTTTGGTGCCGGTGATAGCATCCTCAATGGCATCGCCGCTCGTCGTCGTTGTGGCGGCGGTAAGGTCGATGGCCTCCTCCAACGAACGAGGCTCAAGCCATTCGAGCGTGTTGCGGCGTCTCGTGAAGGCCTTCCATGAAGAGTTTGATGCGGTGGCGCGTCCCTCGAGTTCCATACGTAGTGCATAGTTCTCAAGTCGTTGATGAGTGGATCAGCTTGCCTCCCGGGAAGGCGGCGCCGCACGCCCCTGAAGTGTCGAGGTAGCCGGGCGGGCCGAAGTGGCGGCGTAGGGCGTTGAGTGAACTCATCCCAGTTGATTGGGAGTTCGTGTTGACAGAGATCCATGAACCGGACCGCAGCAATACCAACGCGAGGTGGAAAGCGCCGTAACTCACGTAGTCGGGGTGGGCGATCTCTCATTAAGCTAGAAGAAGAGTTCCAGCTTCGCGGCCAGAGATCTGGATCGCCGGTGCCGTCAGATCCTTGATTTGCGCACGTGATGTAGCAAGGGGGGATGCGATGCCGCGGTGGCGCCAAAGATGGGACGCCGCGGTGGCGCCGGGGATGGAGCAGGGTGCCGCTGAGTGGCACCGTCTCGCCAGGGCGCCCCGCACGTTGCAGGTGTCGGTGGAGAGGAGAGAGCAGCCGGTGCTGCCGGGTCGCCGAGGGTGATGTTGATGACGGCTGGAGCATCACCGCCAACGCCATCATCTTCCTCTAGCCGGAGGATAGCAGTGGTCGAGCCGCCGACGGGATCCGCGGCGGGGAGGGGGCGGCGCCAAGCGGCGGCGGTCGCCCTATGCCAGCGGCGGCGGCAGCCGGCTGAGCTGTCCTCCGGCGCCGCCGTCGACGCGGGCGGGGGTCCTTGACGATGATGAAGATGTACTCCATCCGCGAAGGCGAAGTCTCGATGTCGCCGGCGCTTGCTGATCCGGCGCAGGTGGACGCCGAGGAGCTCCTTGGCGCCGCGTGCTCAACTCCATGATCTCGAAGCCATTGATGGTGGGTGGATCATAGTGGTCTCGGATACCAACCGGCCGATTCGCCGGATTGGGCCGGAATTGACACGTAGATTGGGAGATTGGGAGAAGGAGGAAGGGGATGACGACGAGGTGGCGGCGGCGGCGCGCGACGGGCTGGGTGGCGGGCGGCGGCGCGGTGGGGGCTGGGGGGGGCGGCGGCGCGCGACGGCGCTGGTGGGGGCGGCGGGCGAGCAGCAGCACGGGTACGGGAGAGGAGGAGGCTGAAAACTGAAAGCTATAGATATGTTTTATTTTCTTGCTTCTCCCCTAGAGATTACATGCCTCTTACTTATATAGTCCGACTAGTGGGACTTGTAATCTAAGCAATCTCTATAAGGTTTCCTTATACGGTTGGAATACCTTTTACAAGCAATTTCCTATTTTATTATTTCCTAATAAGGGTCTCCCTTATAGATGAGATAGCCCCTTGCACACCAAAAACTACCTAAGATAATCCTGACTTGAAGACGAAGCGATCTCGAGTCGCATGCGGGAGAGGAAAGTGGCGGTGGCAGGGGGCCGGCCTTCCCCCACAAGACGACCCCCTTGGCCCCTCTTTGGGCCGGCGGCTTCCGTGTTTGGCCCAATTAGCCACTCTCGGGCTGGCCCATTCTGGTTCATGACAATCTTCCTTGCCATTCTAAGCCCATGGGCCAGGCCAAGCATATCGAGGATGCATCTCACTTCGTGGGCCGTCGGCTTCATGGGTTTGCTTGTGTAATCTTCTATATACGATATCTGCACCAAAAGCAGGCTAATGAATAGGGCCACGTCGCCCGTTATCCCACGAGCCGTCGGATCAAGCTCAGCAAGCGATCGCATCCATCCGATTGTGTGGATCGGTCGGATGCCTCACCCGCATCGTCATCGATCCCAACCATCGCGAATCCTCACGAACCCGACCACAGGAGATTCCAGCACCTCCCTCTCGGGCGGGCGCAGACGCAACCGCCTCCCGCCTTCCTCGCCCGTTGTCGCCGCTGTAAGCGCATGCTACTCTGTAGGAGGGCTAGCGGGCGTGGCGGCGAGACCACGACCCGCCTGCCACCGAAGTCGCAGCGGCCCCCGTGACAACGCGAGCCCAGGCGCAGCTCGCTGGTCGGCCAGCCGCACCAGCCATCTCTGCCTCACGTGCAAATGTCGTCCAGCGGTATCGCATCGCGCTCCCACCCCTCGGCCAAGTAGGCACCGCCCCGCATCATCCGGATCTCGGTGCACGACCCGCCTTCTTCTGTTCCTCTCACCCAGCCAAGGCGCGTGGATGCGGCGAACGACCCTTCAGGTGCATCTGCCTGGCGGCCTCGGTACCCAGAGGTACCGGCCATGCCATCGAGGAGTGGCCATGTGGGTGGCGCCGCCACGCCGAGCCATCCCAGCGCGGTGGGGCTCCGGGGGGCCATAGTGACACCGCGTAGGCGGGGCCGCCTCTCCGTCGCCACGCCGCCACCATCTAGCCTTCTCATCCGACTGCACGCCATTCTCCTTGCGATGCCCCCCCCCCCCCTAGGGCCCCTATAGCACCGACACCCTCTGCGGCTCGGCGTGCGTACCCGACTGCCACAGGGGAAGAAGAGGTGCAAAGAGAGAAATCAATGATGCTTCTCAGGCAGGCATAAGGAGCAGAATAACCGGATAAGGTACAGTTAATTTCCTGCTACTACAATAAAAAATAGTTTGCTAGAACATGTATCCTTAAGATCTGAAAACACATAAATTCTCTGTTGCAGCAAAAGGTCATGGTCGTCAGCATTTGAGCTGTTGCTTTGATTCAATCAATGATAACAGGTTGACTGAAAAATTAACTTTCCCTGTAGTTTTTTTATCTTCATTCAGTCAGTGAAATCAGATTCACTGAAATAATATCATTTAAGTCAATATGTTTAGAGGCTGATATCAGGTTAAAACAAATGTTTTGATGATCTCAGTTTCTCAAGCAAATACTCTGATGATGTCAGATTAGAACACTTTTCAAGATGTAGTTGTTATATCTGACCATTAGCAAACGACACTTTGTCAGTGATGTGCCTTCTCGATTTCAGTTGATCCCATCATTTAGTAATCCGTAGCTCACTTTTTGTTTTATATACTCTTGTATCAACCACATTTTTAAAGGCAAATGTCTTGAGCTTTTATGTCCTTACTTGTATATAATCTTCTTCATTATCACTCAGCCTGAATGTTATTCAATAGTGCTAAAACTGAATATAAGTTTTGTAAATATTTCTCTTCCTCAAGAATCAAAGAGTTAACATTACCATCTTTTGCATATGTGAAATAACCGTTTACTGAACAGGGAGGCGGCAGGGGTGGCGCAGAGCGAGCCGTCGATGGTGGAAGCTGGTGCGGCGCCGATGTGAGGGGTGCGGCGGCGGCGCTGGGGAGGTGCTGCGGGGGAGCCAGGGGAGGGAAGAGAGGTGGGAGAGGCAGGCGGCGGCAGCCCGCCAGAAGGTTCGCGTGAGGGCGAAGGGCGTGGCGTGGGCGACTGCGATTTGGGAGGGACAAATCCAACGGTGCAGGAGTGATACTGTTCCCAGAACAGTGATCTGTGCCTTGTGACGGAAGTGCGGCGCCTCACGAAAACTATAGGTATGTATAGATAACTATCCACCTTGCAAAATGAGCCCATCAACGTTGCTAACAGTGCACAGACTGGGCCAGGGAGAATGGCCATGTCGCGCCCTGCCTCAGCCCGTCCCGATCGGCCCGGCTAGACGGCACAGATTGAGCGAGTCCCAACCATTTTGCAAAAGACCCCTCTTACTCTGGCGAAATATAACCGCCGTCCATTCACATCTCTCCGTTAGTTAAATTGATTACACAAACCTTGCACCCCTTTATTAAATTGTAAGTTAAAGTTGTGCGTACCATCAATGCGAAGGCATGCCTTCAAAATTATATAAGAGGGAGTAATGCTTATATCTTTAACTTATTCTTCACTCACATGCAGCTGCAGTGACATACTATATTGGTCAGCCTTACTTCAAGAGAAGAGAGTGTGTCGTTCTTGCTTGCATTTAGCCATCTAATCCATCTATATCAAAATCCCTACCTGTAACAAAAAAAAAACAATTTACCCATCTTTGACACAGTGAGGTGTTTGCAGTTCCAATGTCCTTGCTACTCCGATCAGCAGCAACAACTTGCGTGTTTTCACAAGTGCTTAGTCCTCATGATCGTATATTCAAATACAATTAGTTGCGTATACATATTTTAAATTCCTTTGCATGATCACTAATGCCTCAATACACATCGGTCCTTCAAATCTTATTAGCTGACTGTATAATTGAACTGACGCTGAAATCGTAGTGTGGTTTGGTTGACACTTTAGACGCTGATCATTACATATTTGTGCATCCTTTAATGTCAGTTGCACTATAATTTTGGTGTTGCATTCAAACTTCAAAACCAAATGCCCACTATTATTACTATTATATGTGATTTAAGATGCACGTATGCTACATACCCGCATCTCATGTACAGTGACAATGCCATGCCATGGACTCTTAAATTTAGTTATGCAAACCGTCTTCATCATTCCGTTGGCCCTCGCTACCGGTGCAGCCACATGCTGGCCGGGAATCGGCTGTTGCCACCATGGATGGCGGCGTAGATGGCCTCCATGCATGATCATCTTCGGGTAGGGACGGCAGTGGAGTTCCTTCATTGGTGGTAGGTGGATCGTCAAGTCTCGGATACCAATCTGTCACAAACCGGAAGGATTCGGTGGCGGTGACATGGCTGGTAGCGGCGGCGTTGGGCGCCAGCGGCAATTGGAGTTGCCCGGGTGCTGGAGCGGGCGGCAATCAGGGTTGCCAGCGAGATTTGGGCGGCAGCAATCAGGGTTGCCGGCCGGCGGCGTGGCAGCGGCGGCTGTGTGGTGGCGCGCACGTGCGCCATGGGGAAGGGAGAGGGAGAGACCGGGGGCTGAAGCTGTTGGGTGTTACCCCTTTATTTTCTAATTAATTCAACTGATTACATGTCTCTTATATTTATAGTCCTGTCGAGACTTGCATCTGGAGAAACCCCTCATTTTTATTCCTATTTTATTTCCTAAATATCTATTACTTAATTGCGAAGCAGATGGCGATGGCGTGTTCACGACGGGATCGGTGGCCAATATACTAGTCAAAAAATGCCCAACCGAGATCGGTGGCCAACTACGACTACACAAGAGGCCAAAATAGACAGGGATACCTCATCTACTACACGAAAGACATAACAAGACATGCATCTACTCCATCAATTGTGTACTTGACAAGAAAACCTATGCATCTACTCTAGCTTTTTGTTATTGGGGCTTTCGATGCCTTGCCGTTCCAAAATTTATCGAGAAAGAGAGAGTCCAAGATACGCATCTCCGTAAGAAATTTTATGCTGGATAGGTGGAGTAGTCATGTGCACTGTCCACACATCAACACTGAAAGCAGCAGCTTTTGACTACTTCGAGCTGCGTTTTCTACCAAAAAAACGTGGTATGACTACTAACAGGTATGGCGAAGCCTGTTGCCAAAAGTAAACAAAGACGTGGAATAGACGACAAGTAATTATGCATTATTATATTATCATTTATAAAAATATATGCCTCAAACGTCATGGATTATTAATTGTATTATTACAACTTTTGGCACCAACATATGATCAATAGCTACAGTTTCTCCAAAAACCCAATGGCATCCTATGAGCACCTTCAAGATTCAGGAAGTCATCACGGCGCCTCGATGTTGACACGAGAGGCGTCTTCTACCACTGAAAGCATAGAATCGTTGAAGCCTGGAGAATAAATCTAGAAAAAATACGTGGGTGGACAGGTTCACCACAACAACACAAACTCGCACTGACTCCATATTTTTAAGAACGTTTTTCTCTTTACAGCAGTTACTTTCTGAGTCTCACAAAGAAAGGCATATCTAAAGTAAGGTGGTATTGGCGAACTCCATAGAAGGGCCTCGAATTTACCATGGGGTCTAAGGCTTCCATAAATCACATCTTGAAGCGTATCTTCGGAATCTCTTCTTCTTCAAAGGGCATTGGTACTGATCTTGAACAATAATTTCTTCAGATGTTCTAAACATTCTCCCAAAATGGGCTGCTCTGTTATGGTTCAAAACATGACATGGATGGTTACCAAATTTGGAGACATGTCTCGGGAAAGTCGATCTCAAGAATGATAGAACGTACCCTGCGCCAGAAATGGATGTCAAAGTTCTCTCTCAGCACACTAGCCGTGACATTTGCACCAATGAAGGAACTGTCCAGCATCATTGCAATCTCCATGGCTATGTGCATGAGGCTTGGGTGCATCTCAGGATTAATGCTTCCAAATGCCATATTCTTGAAAAAATACCAATACGCTTCTTGTGAGAGATACTTCAGAGTAAGAGCTTGTGTTGTTCCAAACTTTGTGATCTTGTGAGACCGGCTAGTGATAATCATTTTACTTCCTTTCGGCATGAACTGTTTACAAGAAGAATGCAACCTATTCCAAGCATCTTCATTGAGATCACCGCTAATTCAACAACTAGTAACCTCTCATCTTTGTTGAATTTCGACTCATGATTTTGATGTCTCACTATTCGACATCCTTCTCTGAGCTTCGCAAGGTCATCATATGGAAAATCAGAGCAGTGCATGAATAAGATTTCTGAGAAATGGTCACGGATTCTCTCATCATTGCAAACATGAGCCACTAGGGTGCTTTTTTTCCTACATTACCAGGACCAATAATGGGCAGGACCTCCAATTCCCCTGCACAATAAGGTTGTGTGTGCAACAGGAAGTTGATGACAAGTTCAGTCTCCATCTGGCGGCTGAACATGAAGTTGCTCAACTGAAGATGCATGCTATAAGGCTGCCGGTACATGCATGGGTATCTCGACAAGAACCAAACTAGCTCTTGCACATCTACGATGATTGAGCTCAAAGTAGCAAGGGCTTCTTGCAGTTGTTCTAAACTCAGACTATTTCTTTTAGTGGAATAGAAACCTTTCAGAGAACATAACTTGGACAGAGACAAGGAATGACTCGTACCCTGATCATTGGCATGCTCCTCATCTTGAGATTGGTATCTGAAGGTGTCGAGTGTGTACCAGCCTCTATACACAGCGTCCCTCAGCATGTTCAGCTGTTGAAGCATAGCATGATTTGTGACTTGGCGTCCGGTGGCCTCATCGATGATGACCTGTGCGCGGAGCAGGACCCTGTGGAAACGATCCTCCATATCCTGCGCCTGATGAGGCATGGAGCATTTGCTGATGATGAAATTTATGGATCTAGTGATCGCCTCAGCCAAGAGAGCTGAAAGTACCATCTCCATTTGTGGAATCTTGTCTGCAAGATCACACAGGGGGTGGAGGAAAGGAGAGAATGAACCGGGCAGAGTCCACCGAAAGCAAGAGGGGTATATATAATGGAAAACTGTCCCAGTTTTTAATGCAAAAGGTCGTTGTCCCAGTTAGTGTAAAGATGTTGTAAAATCAAAGTAAAAAAATGAGCATGAAACCATGACTTGGGATGTTGGCCAATTGAATGGAGTGGGAGGAAGTCTCAAGAGGGGAGGAAGCTTTGGTCAGTGCATTTGTCACAGCACTAGGCAAAGCCTGATCCTGGTGAGTGCTGAAAACATGACACTCGCCAAAGGCCTGACCCTTTGGTGAGTGCTAAAAACATGACACTTTCGGCAAAGATGCTGCCTTTGGTGAGTGCCGCACCGCTCGGCACTGACCAAAGAACTCGCCTTTGGCGAGTGCCCTCCGTTTGGAACTTCGCACAGAACGGCACTTTCGGCAATAATCTTTGGCGAGAGCCGATAAAAAGGCACTCGCCAAAGACCTCTTTGCCGTGACCCGCTTTGCTAAGTCGCCTTTGGCGAGTGTCCACTCGGCAAAAGCCTTTGGTGAATGTTTTTTGCCTTTTTCTGAGGTTTTTCGACACTCACCAAAGAAGGGGAATCGGTTGTGAAGTCAAGAGTTCAAACACTGTACTAACATGTATCATTCAGTGCGTTCTTCTGTAAAGGGATCATTCTCAGCTTTTTCGAAAGCGTGTATTAGCACATTCTTCATTCAGTGAAGCCGCTACAGATCGAGTCAGTCAAACACACTATTTGGTCAAGTACGTCAGTCCTCTCCAAAGTCCAAACAACCTATCTACACTCAAACTTTACAAAGCTATACTCGTGACTTCCAAACCTTGGCTTAGTGACTCACAGACCCATCACCATCCATGTAGCTTCTTTGCAAGTCTGTCCCGGCAAGGATCCCACACATGCATTAATTTCTTTTTCTCCTATTTGGTCAAAGACTTACTACCGTTTCTTATACAGAACCGAAAAGACTTACTACCGTGCCTCCTTCATGGCAGGAATATGCAATATATGGTACTATTTTTTGCTGTTTTAAGAGAACTAACCACGTTTAATGAAAAGGCACGATAACTATGATACTCAGAAAAAAGGCAAAAGTCTGTCCAGAATCAGTCAAACAGACTATTTGGTCAAGTACGTCAGTCCTCTCCAAAGTCCAAACAACCTAGCTACCATTAGCTTAATTACAAAGCTATACTCTTGACTTCACAACCCTTTTCCTGAATGCATGCATTATAATATACACGCTGGGGGTGGGTGGATCATACTTGTACTCGACGCTTGTGATTCATTTTTCGTACATCTATTTATTTTGTTCCAGTATTCAAACTCATGATCTCCAGTTACGCACGCATGAGATTGAGAGATCATGACTTTGAATGCATGCATCGAGTACATGACTTTGAATCTCATGCGTGCATATTACAAGCGTACGTAACTGGAGATCATGACTTTGAATACTGGTATTAGTATTCTATTTGAATCAAGTCATGGAGTGCAGAGCTGCAGTTGGTGGTGAGGGCGCCCACGACGTCGTCAGTTCTGAAAACTGTGTTTCGGAGCGTCTTGTATCTTGTTTTAATTTGAATTTCGTATTTATGTCATGTGAGTTAGCTACTGGTATTAGTAACCTGATGTAAGAGGACTCGGACAGAGCCTTAGTTATCTTGTAACTTTGTCTAAACTTGCGGTTGTCGAGAGCGGAAAGGGGCGTTGTCACCCAGTCGCCCCTGGCGGCGGTTGCCATAGAGTTCTTGCGCTTTCTTGCTTGTTCATGCTTTGATCTTGATCTGAGGACATTGTTAGGTGTAGCCACTGTCATACTCGTGTGTTTGTGATCGATTTTTGCCAACACCTGGCACCATCTCTATTTGCTGCCGTAAGTGCAAGGAAGAAAAAAGACAACCATCGCCCGATGCTATCAACGCCGATGCTTGGGTTCGGCATATCAGCAGGCCAATCACACCAAGCATGTTGCTTGAGTTTGGAGAGCTCTACGACCGCCTTGAGCGGGTCAATCTCTCCCCGCAGCTGGACACCTCCTCATGGTGCTATGTTCATTGGCTCCTCGCTGCACTCAAGGATGGTGGTTACGGACCATGCAGGGTGCAGGGAGCAAGAGCGATGAAAGTTGGCGGCGGGGATGGGAGAAGATTTTGGTTTACGCTATTGGGTTGTGGCGTTGTTTGGTGGAGTTAGTTAGGCTAATAACGAGCCCAACATAGGCAAGAGACTATTTAATGGATCGTGTCCTATTGTTTGACGTGCCTGAGAAGCGTTCCCGGCATGACAATAGTTTAGTTTTTAGTAGACGCTCACAACACACACATCACCGCTTATGAACACACGTACGTAAACTCTACCCCTATGAACACTTACAAAGAACTGTGTTGGGAAATGCAGAGATTTCGAAGTCACCATTGGCACCTCGTTGTCCACGATAATGTCGATTATATCACAAAGCATAACGCCGGAAAATACTGAAATATATCCAGGAAGATTTGAGGCCAAACCAACATGAGCAAGCCCGCCATCGATCAGCCCATATCGCGTAGGTTTGTGTTGGGCCAAAAGCTAGGCTTTTTGGGCCCGCAGGCATTCTAAGTCTTAGTCTGATGATTAGGGGTGCAAATGCGCCCTTAAATTTGGAAAGGAAACGATTACTATAATTAAAATTGATCGTATATGCACTCTCCATAATATTGTTGATCTTTGTTTCCATGAAATAAGTGTATAGCTCCTTTAAATTTCCATGACGTGGAGGACGAGTGCGTCGCCAAGCTAACCTCTCTCAGATCTGATCCGCAGCATGCCGCCGCCAAAGCCGCGCGCGCCGCCGGCGTTGCCGGACGAGATCATCGAGGAGGTCCTCCTCCGCGTCCCTCCCGACGACCCCGCCAGTCTCGTGCGTGCCGCGCTCGCCAACAGGCGTTGGTGCCGCCTCGTCGCCGATCCAGCCTTCCGCCGCAGGCGCCTCGAGCTCCACGGCGCCACGCCGCCCATGCTCGGCTTCGTGTGCGAGGGAAACTGGGACGGCAAACAAACCTCCACCTGCTTCGTCCCGACGTCCTCCTGCCGCCCACGAGCCGTTCACCGCGGACTGGGGTCGTTCGACGCCCGCCACGGCCGCGTCCTCCTCCACGGCAGCACCTATAGTGATATGGTTGTCTGGGACCCAATCACAGACCAGCGCGTGGAACTGCCTAGACCGCCATGGTACCTAGAAAATTAGAAATAGAAAGTGGTGGCATGAAAGCCACGGTGCTCTGTGCTGCCACCGGGACTTGTGACCACGTCGACTGCCACCGTGGACCCTTCATCGTCGTCCTCGTGGGTACCGAGGATGACATAATTGCTCTTGATGACGATGAGGTGGAGGATAGTGAGAGGGACGATATCTATCAGGAATCACGATGGGGGGAATGGCGTCAGAGGGTTCCGAAAGACATGTTCTCCTGCATCTACTCGTCGGAGTCTGGCTCGTGGAGCGAGCGTACCCATGCCGTTCACCCTGGTGACAGCGTGGCCTGGGGGCGCAGTGCCCTCGTGGGCATCGCACTCTTCTTCATACTAGGTAGCTATGACAGGATCCTTAGGTATGATTTGGGCACACAACAAATGGCTCTGATAGAGCTACCTTGTGTGCGTACCAATACCATATTTACAGACTTTGTGCGAACTAAGCTCACAACATTGGAGGATGGTCGGCTCGGATTCGCAAGGGTGGAGCAATCCACTGAGCTATGCCTGTGGTCAAGGGATGAGGGCGATGGTGTTGAGGAATGGACGCTATGCAAAATCATTGATCTCAAGGACCTGTTCCCACATGTTGATTCGTTGCGCCTCAAGTATTGTCTGGTTGGCTTTGCGGAAAGTGTTTGTGTCGCTTTCGTGTCAGTGGAAGGAGAGACCTTTACTATTGATATGAAGTCTGGACTGATGAAGAAGGTATATGAGGGCCGTAGCATCTGCTGCGCTGTTCCCTACATTAACTTTTGCACTCCAGGTACTTAGTCTTTGGCACTATGACATTTTTATCCTGCTGCTGTAGTCTGCTTATCTGTCGAGCTGTACTGAACAATTGTGAGCGTTGCAAGGGTAATTACAAACCTGTTTAATTATTCAGCAATTACACTTGCTAACCTGATATATGCATGGATGGAATTGCACCTATTAATAATTTTATATGTATGGGTTCAGTTGCACCTGTTAATCTCTTATGGTTTCTCTTTCATTGAATAGGAAACTCATTACATTTTACATAAAGTTTTTTAAATGTGATTCGTCATATCTATATACTGAATAAAATGGAGTAGTGTTTGCATGAAAAAAGAGAGAAAAGTAGTTTAAGCCCATCTTCGCTTATTGTCATATATCCTATTTGGATCTGTATAATAAGTTAGTTAACTTTAACTTTTTTGGTACTTAGACAGATGATTGTACTATATCTAATGTGCCAATGCATGTATGTGTCAGCAGCATTGGAAGCACCCTCTATGGATGATGATGAACAAAGTGCGGGTATCTCAAGTGGCAGGGTGGGTGTCTCAAGTGTTTGAAAAGCTAGTGGTGTTGATGTGCCGGTAGAGATGTTCATAGTTACGTAAAATATACTCCCTCTGTCCCATGGAGTTCGTCGTTTTTACTTTTAAACTTCATGTTTGACTATCCGTCTTATTCAAAATATTTATGCAAATCATAAAATAAATTAATCAATATTCAAGTATCTTCATTGATAAAATAAGTCGTAACAAAATAAATTATATTTGTGCAAAAAATTTGAATAAGACGAAGCATCGAATAAGATGGTACGGAATCCAGGGTGACAAACTCAGTGGG
This sequence comes from Hyparrhenia diplandra, assembly GCA_015847255.1. Lineage (NCBI taxonomy): Eukaryota > Viridiplantae > Streptophyta > Magnoliopsida > Poales > Poaceae > Hyparrhenia > Hyparrhenia diplandra. Next base: position 113,603 of record JADLZK010012745.1, read on the forward strand.
ACAGAGGGAGTATGCAGTGATAGTAATGAATATTATGTGGCCTATGTTAGTACTGACTCTTTCCATTAGTCAAATTATCAGTGTTTTCTTCATTCCATTCTTCTTAAGTTGTTATTTTGGGCACGTTTATATCTTGAGTCTGGTAGATTTCATCAGTGCTCATTGAATGGTCCCATGCTCTGTTGGGCATAATTATCTGAAGCAGTTAAGCAACACAGTATATATATATACATGGGATTGGTTAGAGTATGAAGAAAAAAAAAGAGGTGTAATCTGCTGAGATGGGCTCTAATATTTCATATCTGAAACTCTGAACCAATGTTTCTAGTTCCTACATGGGGCTAGCCTTTTCTCGGTAGGATCTGTTGGCAGTTTTACACTGCTCAGTGCTCACTGCCACACCTGCATTACTCTATATCATGGGATTGGTTACATTGTCTTGCTAACTTCGATTTTTTCTATCAGTCTAATTCATTTTAATGTTCCATACTGGTTTTCATATCGACATCCTAGCTCTGCCACTCCTATTATCTTGCTTGTTTCCCAAAATAAGTAAATATGCAACAGAGCATATTGTTTGTTTGCAAGCAATTGGACTTGCGTGTATACTTGTGTTTTTCTTTTGCACACTGGCCAAACTGTTATGTATGGATGCAATTTCATCTATCAATTTGATATGTACGGGTGCAATTACACCTGTTAATATCGTAAGGTTTCTCTTCCTTTGAGTGTGTAATAGATTAACATAAGATTCTGCAGTTCAAATATCAATTCCTTGCCTACCTGAAACCCATTCTCACTATTAATGCTTATGATGTGTCAATGACAGTCAGGAACATAGAAATGTAGTTGACAGGCTTTTCCAAGCAATTTGTTCGGTTGGCTATTAAATTCTTCAGTTGGTTGTTGTTGCAAGATCAGATTCAATGCAAAACCAACCTACATAAAAACAATATCAGTCTCCTCAGACATGTGTGAAGTATTTGACTCTGCATCTGAAGCCAATACTCACTGCTGCCCATTTGCCTACACCTTCTGGAACCAAATTGGCTGCTCCAGGTCTTCCTTACCACAAATTTCTCAACTGTATGTCGAACTGCACGGCTCCTAACAGTCTATCCACTAAATGCCTGTCAACCTTCTTGCTCCTCTGCTGTGGGGCATTTGCAAATACTGAGTACCTCATGCTTGCCGTGATGATTGTATCTTTGGAGATACCATGCACCATCAAGTAGGCACCACATTTATTATACTTGGTGTAATTGGTTTTATTTGGCCTAGTCCGCTCTCTCTTATCCATAATTTAACATCCTAATAGGGCCCTTGCCTGAAAACTTTGTTTGGTGCTTTCACCTTTCCGTTCAGGTGAGTTCTCATCCCTCCGGTGACATTTTTTCCACAAAAAAAAAAAAAAAAAGATATGGTTGATGATATCTTTATTTAATCAATAGTGAGGTTAGCCTTGAAATTTAAGACTATCTTTTCGTATCGATCAAGTGATTACATGTGCAGAATCTGTGGTTGATTAGGTAGTTCTATTGACCGGTTTGCTTAATGATTATTACCAGATGCTTTGCTCCCAAGAGCTGACCATCACACAGATAATCCAGACTATGAGCTGCTTCGCTCCTGACGAATCCAGGGCCCACCCACGAGCAAGATCAGCTGGCTCACCGTGCCGACTGTGGATGCCCTCCTGTTACGCATCTGGTATTTCTCGAAACACCACAATCAGAGAATCCATGTCAGCAAACCTCACAACAAACAAGGGCAATTCATAAGATGGATGAATCTAAGGGGATCAGCTGGATTGCTGAACTGAAGATGGCATTTCACTTCATCATTTGCCACTCCAAATATGGCATCCCATGAATGAACTCAATAATTCCATGTTTGTGTTTCTAATGTGGCAAGGCATTACATAAAACTAACATAGTGGTGGCCCAAAATTGTCAAGAAAAATTATGAATTTGGAATCTAAAATAAGAAGGCTCACCATAGGGTTCACCGAGTTGATTCGATCAAGGCAGCAGCAAACAAGTATTTGTGAAGAAACATCAAAATCAGAGAACCCATGTCACCAATCCTCACAACAAAAAAGTGCAATGAATCCTCATGAAACTGATTAATGTAAGGGGGTCAGCTAGATTCCTAACCTGAAAATGGCATTTCACTTCATCATTTGCCAGCGCATCCTCCTTCATCAGCTCCCTGATTTGGTTTGCAGTGGCAAGTTCATGTTTCTAATATGGCAAGCAATTAGGTAATACTAACAAGGCCCAAATTGGCAAGACAAATTGTGAATTTGGTATCTAAAGAAGAAGAAGAAGGCTCATCTAGGAGGCCACTTAGCGAGGCGAGAAGTGGTCGAGGGCAAGCATAGGGGAGCCAGAACATGTCAATGCAGGAGCCAGCAACATGGCCAGAGAATACGTCCAACACAATCTGCGGTTGGCTAAAAGTGCAGGATACATTTTTGTGCGTGGTAAGGAAAATCTATGGTAAAATATGTCTTTTTATGTAGGCAGAATTTGTTGTGGGACATCAAAAGTGGAACCAATTTGCTGGTGGGCGGACACACCTTGTTTTTGCTTGTTTGCCAAAAGACATTGTCGTTTGGTGTAATTTGGCCCGTGGACAATGCAGCCTAGTTGGAGCCAGTCGAGGAGAGAGAAACTAGAAAATGATGCCCTGTTGCTAGTGTTGAATTTGGGTTGGACCCAACCCATCCTGGTGCGGATCAGCCGGGTTAAATAGTCCTAGACCCAATCCCCCGCTCGCTCCACTCTCTTCCCCAAATTCCTCGGTGACGCCGCCGCCCCACTAAATTTGACTCAAGTTGCTCGCCGTGCCGCCATCCACTCCATTAACCGCCGTCGTTAACACTTGAAGCGCCGGTCGTCATCCTCCATGGGGGGGCCGAGGATCTAGAGCACCCCGCCTATGAGCAAGAAGATGGCATCCCCCAGAAGGAACGAGGGCATGACGTGCCCTACGTCTCCGCCTAGGGTTCCTCCTCAATTCAAATGGCTTCCGAAAGGGTGAGATTTGAATCTCCCTTAACACTTTCGATTTTTATGCCAACGTTAGAAAGGTTGCAGTGAGATTTTTTCATTATCTGTTGATTTAGTATAGATTTGGGTGGCGCCATTATCATGTGACTGAGAATTTTATGTGTGTGGTTGACAACGATATATTCAATTGGATGGGTTTTCATGAGTTGTTTGTTGAGGAGATAGTTCATGGTTTGGATCAAGAACTATAGGTCATGCATTCTTTGAGAAAAAAAAAGGATGAGGCAGCTCTCATGAATTCTGCTTGTCCTTGAGACACAAGGAGACAAAAACAATGGTCTGATTCTAATGCCTCTGTTGATGCCGAAGGGTTGGGTCGTCTGGTCCGTTTTATCTTGGATAAACTAGACCAGGTTGGGATGGGTCCCATTTTTCAACTCCAGGGCACCAGGCATCATTTTCTATTTTTTTCTCTCTCCTCAATTGGCTCCAACCGGGCTGCGGTGTATGGGAAAAATTACACCAACAATCACCAGGTAGAAACACGGTGTCCACGGCAAATTGGTTCCACTCTAGATGTCCCACAATAAATTTTGCCTTTTATGTATGCACCTGACTAAAAGTGTGGGATACATTTTTTAGGGTTCAGTATGGCTACTACAGTGAACTTGAAGAGGAGTAGGACTAAGTCCTCCCTACAATCTCAAACAATGGGTGCTAGCAAGTTGACCAAACTGAAGTTGATCAGCACTCACCTCCGAGCTAGAGGCATCAGGTAGATAGATGAACTCCAAACCATAGATGTTGCCTCGAAGTGCTAGGAGGCACTACGAAGATAGCACTAGCTAGTGAGCGCAACACTAACGAGGCTGCTCCGACATCCAAGGCAGAGAAGGATTTTGTCGACGAGATCTTCGTTGGTGAGCACCGTGGAGGCTAAGGTGTCTTTCTCTCCTGGCCCTAGCTACATCACATTGGAGCACATGGCTCCATCATCTTCTCTAGCTCTGGCGAACCTATCCATTGTACATGTCCTAAGTGCTTATCTCCAAGCATTTTTAGGTGGCGTGGGATCTTGTCTCTAGCACTGCAAAGGATTTGGCCACGCTAGCAGTAGTGCCTATCTCAAATACAGAGGCGGGACACGGTGCCAGAACTTTGCTAAATCGAACACAACTGGTAATGGAGTGGAAGTGGATCGCGTCCATCCGGTGGTAGCGGTTGTGGCTACAGTAAGTTTGCTGTTTTTTTGTTCCCTGTGCTGCTACTGCCCTAACGTGCAACTGAAAGCTCCCTTGTGTGTGTTTAGATCCTTGAAAATTGACATCAGAGCGAACTGAAAAGCACTGTAGCACTTTTCGTTTTGTTTGTGGCAGATATTATACTACCATGTGGTAACTAGGCTTAAAAGATTCGTCTCGCAATGTACATCTAAACTGTGCAATTAATTATTTTGTTTACCCACATTTCATACTCCGGGCATGTGTCTTTTGGTATATTTAATGCTTCAATGTGATCTGAAACTTAGAAATTTTGGAGAAAAGTTGGGGAACTAAACACACCCAAGGGTTTAGGGATTAGGGTAGATGTGGAATAACTGTCCTCCATGGCACTGGCATGCAGGAGGAAGTGGCAGCACTAGATAGCAGCGGAATTTGCCACCATAGCACTATGCCCGTGTCGGGCAGTAATTCCATCTAGCCAAGTGCATCAATAGTTGTAGTTGAACATCCCTTGTTCTCCCCTGGGAACACATGCTGCCTTGGTGTTCCATGTTCATCAAGGCGACGCTCGTGCTGGCTATGCACCAGTTCCAAGGAATGGTGCACGCCATCTGGAAAGGAAACATGGTAGCTTGGGAGGCCACACATACACTAAGGCGATGGTATCCCATGCCCCTTAGTTGAGCATATATATGTGGAATGTGTTGTGCTCATAATATGGGCAAACACTCCAGGGTCAAAAATTGTAGCTCTGCCCAAAACATTGGATTGGCAAGCCACAAATCCGTAACTATTATGATCTCATTGGGATGTACAAAGCTGACGACGATGCACCATCAGTTTGAACTCGGGCTCTCAAGGCCCGATCTCATATAATTATCATCTCCATCTCCATGTATGCAACTATGTGTACATATGGCAATAATATTCTCAATTTCCCTCTTGATTCATGAAATTGCAGTTGGTCACTTCCATCATGGCGATCCACCATGTATGCTAAAACCTTTTTTCCACCAAAACCAAAACCTCCCATTCTTCTAACAAACATTGAAGATGTAGTAGCAGCCTCATCGTTTCTAACGAATCCAGAGCCCTTCCACGAGCAAGATCAGCCAGCTCACCTTGCTGAATGTGCAGACGTTGTCCTATTGTGCATCTTGTATTTCTCAAGAAACACCATAATCAGAGAATCCCTTTCACCAAACCTCGCTACAAACATGGGCAATGAATCTTCATGATATGGATGAATCTAAGGGGATCATCTGGATTGCTGACCTGAAGATGGCGTTTCACTTCATCATTTGCCAGCCCATCCACCTTCATCAGCTATCCCTTATTTTTTGCTTTGGGGTGGCAACTCCAAACATGGCATGCCATGAATTAACTCAATAATTCCATGTTTGTGTTTCTAATGTGGCAAGCCCATAAAACTCAGAAACTCACGTTTTGGTGGCCCAAAATTGTCAAGAAAAATTGTCAATTTGGCATCTAAAATAAGAAGGCTCACCAAGGGTCCACTGAGTTAATTCGATCAAGGCAGCAACAAACAAGTATATGTGAAGAAACACCAGAATCAGATAATCCATGTCACCAATCCTCACAACATACAAGTGCAATGAATCCTTATGAATTAACTCAGTGGATGGTAAAAGGGTGGTCCAGAATACGTCCAATACAATCTTCGGTTGACTAAAAGTGTGGGATACATTTTTGTCCATGGTAAAAAAAAACATGTGGAAAAATATGCCTTTTTATGTATGCACCAGACTATGTGAGATACATTATTTTTTAGGTTTCTGTTTGGCTGTGGTTTCCTTCATGCAATCTCAAACATTGGGCGCTGCAAGTTGACCAAACCGAAGTTGATCAGCGCACTCACCTCCGAGCTAGAGGTGCCAGGTAGTTGGATGAACTCCAAGCCATAGATTCTGCCACTAGAGCAGGGGGGCCCACAGGGTGGTCAGGGTTGGTCCACTGACCACCCTGTGACCCGCTCGTCATACATGGAAGTATAAATCATAAAATGCAAAAAAAAAAGAAAAAAAAAGAAACCGATGAGACTCGCACTCTCGCAGCGCCGCGTCGCGAGGAACACCGCCTGCGGTCATCGCGTGGCCCATTTATGCGTCGGCCACTAGGCCTAGTAGGCCAGTTGGTGGTAGGCTACCAAGAGTACTGGTCTCAGCTACACGTAGGCAATTAAAAGTTGAAGCAACTTGAGTTTCTCAACGCAGGCTAATGCTTCTCTTTCTTCTGCCTGACATCACTATGTCCTTTATTCAGAAAAGCTTCATTTACGTTTATTGTCTAAAGAGTAGCTTCAATCCAACATCAATTGTCATCCTGAGTGAGTTCTGCCAATCTTCCTCCTCTCTTCATGATTGATAAATTTTTTAGTCTACCTCCTCTCATATTGCTATTTTTCAAGGTATTTGTATTCCATTTGAATAATTTTTTTAGAGCGACCACCCTATACTCAAAAGCTGGTTCCGCCCCTGCCGCGGGGCGACCCCGCCACGATGCTCGCCGCAGCGGGAGTGTGTCCCCGTGCTTCATCAGCGCCGCGACGTCGCGCGCCACCGTGTGGCAGATGATCTCCTCGCCCTTCCCGTGGCTTACGGGCCGGCGCCCACCAGGGGCGTCTCGCCGATCCGGTGTTCACGAGACCGCCCGTGGACGTGCCTCTCGCACCACACCGTGCCCGTCTGGCTGTTGTCATCCGGCACGGCCTGGGATTTTTGGCCGGCTGCTAGCTGCCCTTTGGGCTTTGGGCCTTTGGCTGGGTTGTAGTCGATCTGACGAACCAAGAATAGGAAGCTACGTCCGTCAGGTACTGCATATAAAGCCGCGGTCGAACCAACTCAAAGTCAAGCACCGCCTCAGGCGTAGGGCCGTGCGTATCTTCTCCTCGCTACTCGCATCAGATCAGATTCATTACAGCCAAGAACATGGCGCCGCCGCGGATCTGCCCTGGCACGGTGCCAGCGCTGATGGATGAGCTCGTGGAGGAGATCCTCCTCCGCATCCCGCCTGATGTACCGGCGCACCTCGTGCGCGCCGCTAGGTTTTTCTACCGGTAGAAAAAATGCACTTGCCGATAAATGTGATATTTCGGAAATTTAGAAATATCGGGTCAAATTTAAACAAATTCAAAATGCATTTTGAAAAATTTGGCATCATCTCACTAGAAAAACTCCCAAATCCATCTTCCATCACAAATTTATATAACATGAATGAAACAACACAATATATCACATATGTTGTGCCTGATAATACAACGGGCTCACGGTGGGCAACTTGCACAAATATTCATGTATCATCGAATGTGTTAGTGAGAAAATTAAATAGATTTGAAAAAATATAAATCTTTATTAAGACTAGAGAATATGCCGAAAATTTTTGGCCGATATAAAAATTTTTCGGACCGATATATCCGGCGATATTTCCGAAAAATTTCACAGGCGCCGTGCTGGTCTGCAAGCCCTGGCGCCGCATCCTCACCGATCCCGGCTTCCTCCGCCGCTACCGCGCCTTCCACCGACGGCCGCCCCTTCTCGGCTACCTCCACAACCTCCACAATAACCCGGTCCAGATTCCTCCGTTGGCCCCCACCTCCAAAGCCTCTCCCCTGTCGACGACCCTGCCGGAGCTCGAGCGCACCTCCTGGGTACTCGATTGTCGCCATGGCCGCGTCTTGATCCACACCTTCGGGCCCCAGTCCCTTGTCGTCTGGGACCCAATCACCGGCGGCCAGAAGAAACTGAGCCTGCCCGATTACGACCACGAGTACTACGCCGGGGCTGTTCTGTGTGCCGTGGACGGCTGCGACCACCTCGACTGCCGTGACGGTCCGTTCCACGTGGTATTCGCAGGGTCAGGCGAGGATGGCTATGAATCTGAGACAGGGGTGGTCGTCTACTCTTCTGAGACGGGTCAGTGGGGCGCCCCCATCACCAATGAAGACGAATGCGTCCTTGCGAACAAACCTCCTCTTCTAATTCGAGACACGCTCTACTTCAGAACTGAGAACGAAGACGTTCTCAAGTGTGACTTAGGTGCACATGAGCTTTCTGTGATTGAGTTACCGAGAGGGCTCTGGAATGGCCAGGACATTCTCATGGAGGTCGATGGTGGAGGATTAGGATTTGTTACCATTGAGGATAATTGCCTCCACATGTTGTCGTGGCATGGCAGCAATGGTAAGAATGGCACTGGTGGGTGGGCACAACACCTGGTTAAGGAACTCAAGACAGATCTCGCAAAATCCCCATTCCGCTGTGATGAAGAACTGGTTGGCTTGCTGGAAGGAACAAACATTGATATGGTTGGCTTGCTGGAAGGAACAAACACTGTTTTCATCAGCGTATCGCGTGTGGGACTCTTTACACTCGATCTCAAGTCAATGAAAGTGAAGAAGGTTGGCGTACAAGGGGCCTACTATGTTGTCTTACCTTACACCGGCTTCTATACTCCAGGTACTAGCCTTGTGCCTTAATTTCTTTTACTTGGGCACCTTGCACATGCATATTTCTCACATTATGTTATTGCTAAGTTTATTCAAGGATTTCAGGCTTAGTATAATAATAATAGCAGCAACATGAACTTTAAGAGTCAGGACCAGTGACCAGGGGACGCAATCCATTTTTTCCGGAGCCTGAGAGTGGCGATCGCTGGCGACCTCTGAAGGACGGCGCTCCGGCGTAGCGCGACCACGCCTTGTTACGCCGGTCTACCGGCGTGCTGTGGTGTCGCGACCACTGGCTCATGCAAGACGGTGGACGGCATGGCGGCGAGGTTGATTTTTCGTCGCCGATACTCTCCGTTTGTCAGGCCGTGGACTTGTTCGACGGCACAAGGAGCGGTGATCATTCTTCGGCGGCGGTAAAGGTTGCGGGTCAGGGGCTACGTGGCGAAGCTCTCGTCGATGAGGACACAACTTCGACGACTATTCCGGTGGTCGTCGAGGATGCGTCTAACTCGATGGAGTCTTCCTTGTACACCCCTGCGGTGTCTCTCGGCGGGGTCGGTGGAAGGCCGATGAGAAGAGGTAGAAGATTCACCCTCGCACCTTCGACGAGGAGTGCTCTCTACCCCAACTCCGGCCCGGCGATGGAGCGTGTTGAGCCGGCAAGGGAGGAACGTCGCTGCAAGGAGGGAAGGCAAGCATTGTCGTCATTCGTGGAGATGGTGGTGGATGTGTGTCAGAGGCCAAAGCCGGTTCATGCTAGCACTTCAGACGTGGGATTCCGTTCCAAGTTCTGGGCGAACCAAGGGGACGAGTCGTCGGACGACGAGTTAGATGAGACCATCTCCACGCCGGAGTTCGTCAACGACGCAGTGACCGCCGGCTTCTCGGTGGAGCAGCTGTTCAAGGCGGAGGAGGTTCTTCAAGGTAATATTCTTAACTCTGCTGATGCAAGGCTGCCACGTTCGATTGTGGAGACACTGGTGCGCCGAAAGTTGAACGGATCCGTAGCTCCATGGCAAGGGCCGCTGCCGCCGCATCGGATTTCTCCTCGGAGGACTCTGGGCGACTGCATCACAGCGGCATCCTTCCAGGCGAGTAACAGGAGAAACCAAAAGCTTCCTCTGTGTTCTCCGACATCGCTGGCTGGCCGGGCGGCGGAGGCAGTTTCGCTTCCCAAACCCAAAATTTCGGAACATGAATCTGTTTCGAATTTTTTTGAAAGTTTAGAAAGTTTGAAGGAGAGTGAGTTAGATGCGGTTTTTCCGCCACTTCAACGTGAAGCGAGTACGATCTCATCGGTCGTTCGCCAATCGGTTGAGGAGACGAGTAAACCGAGTCCAACTTCGCTTACCCAGCCCGTGGTCCGACTCAGTCAGGGTCTGTTTTTTAGGCCCACGAAGGGGCTTTGTGCTCTTTTCCATCGTACTGGTACCACCAAATACCCTAGACCGATCAAACAGCCACCAGTCCAGCCGCCACTTCATCCTAAACCTCTGTTCGTCGAGGTCGCAAGAAGATCCATGGCGGCGCAAGGGGGGGCTGCAGGAGGAGGGTTTGGTGGTCGCGGTGGTGGCAGAGGAGGACAAGGTTTCAATCCAGGATTTGTTCCTGGGTTCGATCCTGGCTTTGGCGGAAGGGGTGGCCGTGGTTTTGGCCATCGCGGGCGAGGCCGAGGATACGGTTTTGGCGGTGGAAGAGGCGGACATGGCAACTATGGTTATGCCCCCCATGGCGGCTACAACGATCTGGGCCAAGGGTATCATGCCCCTAGTCGCGGTCGTCGTGCCCATGGAGGTCGTTTCGGCTACGGGCGGGGAAGCAATCGCGGCGGATACCGCATCCAGGCGGCGGCGGCTTTCCAGGGTGACGGCGTCGGCTTTCAACCCGGCTATGCTCCTCACGTGGGGGCACCCGGCAACGCTGCTCATGCCCCGGCCATGGCTCCAGTGTTTCATAACGCTGCGGCCCAGGCCCCGGGCATGGGGCAGATCCTTCGTCAAGCGCCGGTGCAAGGCAACGTCGGTGGTGCTCACCAGCCGGCTGGGGGTCTTCACGCCGGCATGGCAGCCGCCTATGGCCAGCCAGCTGCCTCGGCTGCTAGTGGTGGACACCCTGTTGCTGGCAATGGCCCTGCTGGTGGCGGTGGTCACTCTGGTGCTGCCGCTCCTCAGCCTGGGGGGGTGCTGCATGTCGAACCGCATGCCGGGAGCGCTACTGTGGCGGGTGCACCCATGCATGGCCAGCAGGCCAGCTTTGGTGGGGCTACGGTGACCATGCAATCTGGCCAACAGGCATTTGGTTCGGTTGCAGGCACTGTGGCCATTCAGGCCGACCAGCTTGCACCAGGACCGATGGTGGGTGCTTCGATGGCAAGCAGCTCCAAGGGAAAAGCGGTGGAGATGACTGAAGGAAGTGCTGCCCTACAGATGCAGCAAGGTGAAGCTATGGTACTTGATGCAGCACATGGGAAAGGTACCGAAAAACTTGAGCTAGTAGGTAAATCTACTGACATCCTAGAATCAGCTGTGCAAGGGGCAAAAAAAAATAAAGGAAAACCTTACTGTTATCGTTGCTATACTAAAGGTCACACAATTCATGAATGCACCATAGTTTTGTGTTGTGAAATTTGTTTTGGGGATCATTCAGTCAAGTTGTGCCCAAACAGCAAAAAAACTAATACAAGTGCTATTCCTTGTGGTTATGCTGTAGAGGGTCTCGGATTTTATTTTATTCCAAAAGTTGAAAACCCAAAGGATAATTTACAAGAAACTAGGGCCGTGGTACGTGTTCTTGAAGGTTCTATTACTGTCAACCAGTTGGCAGTGGAACTAGAAAGACTTCGTCCCGGTAAGAACCACAAATGGGACATACAGACAACAGGGACCGGTGCGTTCATTGTTAATTTTCCTTCAGCTGACTTACTGGAGACAGTGTCAAATTGGGGTCCAATGGATGCCAGAGAAGTTGAAGGAAAAATCAGATTTGAAAAGGGAATTGATAATGAAGTGTATAAAAGAGAGATCCCGAAAGTTTGGGTACAATTCAGAGGTTTACCCCATGAGTTCAAACAATTCCCGATTATTTGGGCTGTTGGGACAATCTTGGGTGTGCCTAGAGCTGTAGACACCATTTTCACTAAAAATACTGGAAGGGCAAGGATGAAGGTAGCGATCTTTGGATCCATCACTAATTCCAGAATTCGTGGATGTAGTGATTGGAGACTATGTTTACGAGCTACAGTTTGCAGTGGAGGGGGAGATCCTTGATGGTGAGCCTCAATTAATTGACATGGACTCTACCAAAGAGGGTGATCCAAAGAACGATAACCCCAATGGGGATAAAGAGAAAAAAGACAAAGAAAATTGTGGGAATTCAGAAGAAAATATGGACATTGACGGGAATATAGGTGAAGCTCCACTTGGTGGTAGCGTGAGTGGGGAGAAGGCACCAGAGCAGCCGGCCATACAGCCTGGTGCGACACTGTCCTTGGGCTTAGAGCAATCAAAAATTGCACAGGCTACTGAAAAGCCTAGAGCTGTGGTGTCTCAAACAGGAACTGGAGAATGGAAAGCTGTTATGTTACCCCTTCAAAATGATTCTGGGAATGTCAGTAGTAAGTTACCTCGTGAGACAGTCTCTCCTCTGAGATCCAGCAAAAGGAATGCCGCTACAGCAGATCAGGATTCCATTGAGAAGGCGGCCAAGCTCAAGGCAAAGAAGAATTTGGAGCTGGTCAACGTTAAAGGTACATCTCATAATTCTCATTCTTTTTTTAATAGAGATGATTCTTCCTTTCTAGATACAGCAAATGCTTTAGGTGTGGTTTTAGGCAAAACAGATAAAGATTGTTTTAGTTCCATTAAACATTTAAAAGATTTGGAATTTAATAGAATGGCTCTTAGTGCTAAGGTGAAAAATAAAAAAATGGATGTACAGGATGTACTAACCGAGTGTTCGACAGAGGATGATGTCGACCTAGAATCTTTAAATCTTATTTGGTCCGAAATCATGGAGGGGCTAGGTGATGGGAGTTGTGACTCGTTGATTGCACAAACTCCTTTATCATCGACAGTTACAAAGGCGCCCCAAGTTAAGTAAAAATAATAATAAAAAAAATAAAAACAAAAGTTGTTAACAATGAAAGGAATTTTCTGGAATTGTAACGGTTTCATGGATTCTAAAAAGTATAGATTTCTTGCTGATCTAACAAAAGAAAAAGACCTAGATTTCATCGCCTTATCAGAAACTGGTAGAGCTGACTTTCCACAAAAGACTCTAACTACCATTTGCGCTGGTAGAGATTTTACTTGGCATTGTTTAGCTCCACGGGGTAGATCTGGTGGCATGTTACTAGGAGTCCACTTACAAACTTTTGATGTTGGTCAAATTGAGGAGGGAGATTTTTTTATTAGATTTTTGCTACAGCATAAGGAAATTGATTTTAAGTTTAATTTAATTTCAGTTTATGGCCCAGCACAGGCAGATCAAAAATCTAATTTCTTGTCTGAAATGGTACGAGTATGTTCAAAAGAATCCATACCTATTGTTATAGGTGGTGATTTTAACATTATTCGAAGACCAGAAGAGAAGAATAATGATAATTATAGTGATAGATGGCCGTTCTTGTTTAATGCTGTAATTGACACCCTCAATCTTAGAGAATTAGAGTTGTCTGGTAGGAATTATACCTGGGCTAATAATTTGCCAAATCAAACTTTTGAAAAATTAGACAGAGTTCTAACCTGCACAGACTTTGAGTCTCAATACCCTAATACTACTGTTTTTCCCCTCTCCAGAGAGATCTCGGACCATACTCCTTTACTACTATCTACCAATAGTGGGTCCACAACTTATCAGCCTCAGTTCAAATTTGAATTAGGATGGTTGTTGAGGGACGGCTTTTGTGAGATGGTGTCTCAAATATGGCAGAACACGGTAGTTACAGGGTCACCTATTGAGCGTTGGCAGGCAAAAGTTAGAAAACTCCGCCAATATCTAAGAGGATGGGCAAAACATATTAGTGGGATCTACAAAAAAGAAAAAGCAAACCTACTAAATAAATTAGATGAGCTAGACAAGAAAGCAGAGCTCACCATGCTAACTGAAACCGAGAGAGACCTAAAACATGTTTTAAGTGAAAGGCTGGCTGAACTTCTTAGAGAAGAGGAACTCAAGTGGTACCAAAGGGCTAAGGTGAAACACTTATTAGAAGGTGATGCAAATACAAAGTATTATCATCTACTAGCCAATGGTAGGCATAGGAAAACTCGTATCTTTCAACTTGAGGATGGGAATAATATCATAACTGGTGATGCTCATCTTAAAGAGCATATTACTAGTTATTATAAAAATCTTTTTGGTCCTTCTGATGAATCGTCAATTTCCTTAGATGAATCTCAGACGGCCGACATCCCTCAAGTGTCAGATGCAGAAAACGATGCCTTAACTGAGCCTTTCACTCAAGAAGAAGTTAGAGCGGCAATTTTCCAGATGGAGCATAATAAAGCACCTGGGCCGGATGGGTTCCCTCCAGAGTTTTATCAAGTTTTTTGGGATCTAATCAAGGAGGATTTGATGGCAATGTTCAATGAGTTTCATCATGGAACTTTACATCTTAATCGCCTTAACTTTGGTAATATAATCCTGCTACCCAAGAAAAAAGATGCAAGAGTTATTCAACAATATAGACCTATCTGTTTGTTGAACGTATCTTTTAAAATCTTTACTAAAGTAGCAACAAATCGATTATCTTCCATTGCTCAAAAGCTGATTAGACCAACCCAGACCGCCTTTATGCCGGGTAGAAACATCATGGAGGGGGCCGTCATTTTACATGAGTCAATCCATGAAATGCATACCAAGAAACTAGATGGTGTGATTTTTAAAATTGACTTTGAGAAAGCCTATGATAAAGTTAACTGGAATTTCTTACAACAGACCCTAAGAATGAAAGGCTTCTCTCAAAAATGGTGTGATTTGGATAAAAAATTTACTCAAGGGGGTAATGTTAATATCAAGATTAATGACCAACTTCGCCAATATTTCCAAACTAGAAAAGGCCTTAGGCAAGGTGACCCCATGTCTCCAATACTATTTAATATAGTAGTTGATATGTTGGCTGTACTAATTGCGAGGCGCGAAGGAGGCGGGACAAGTAGAAGGGGTTATACCGCATTTGATTCAGGATGGACTATCCATTTTTCATTATGCGGATGATCTTGTGATTTTTATGAGCCATGATGTTGAAAAGGCTGTTAACATGAAGTTGTTATTAAGCACTTTTGAACAACTATCTGGCTTAAAAATAAATTTTCACAAGAGTGAGATCTTACGCTTTGGACCAGGGCCAAGAATTATGAGGAATTTTATTCGAATTATTTGGGTGCGCCATTGGCAATTACCCTTTTAGATACTTAGGTCTACCTATGCACTTTAAGAAATTGTCTAATAAGGACTGGCATGTTATAGAAGAGAGAATTGAGAAGAGACTTAGTTGTTGGAAAGGTAAACTTAATGCGTAGGGGCGGTTAATCCTCATAAATTCGGTGCTTTCGGTTTACCGATGTTTATGATGTCTTTTTGAAGTGCCAAAAGGGGTTTTAGACAAAATTGAATCCTTCAGGTCTCGTTTTTTTCGGCAAAATGACCAACACAAGAGAAAGTACAGATTGGTCAAATGGGATATTTTACGTCAACCTAAAGAGCGAGGGGTGGACTAGGAATTCAAAACTTAGAAATCCAAAACAAATGCTTGCTTAGCAAGTGGCTATTTAAATTGCTAAACGAAGATGGGTTATGGCAAGAGCTATTGAGAAACAAGTATATTAAAAATAAAACATTAGGGAGCTGTGAAAAGAAACCTACAGACTCACACTTTTGGAAAAGTTTAATGAATGTTAAAGATAGCTTTTAAATTGGGTCACTTTAAGGTTAAGGATGGGTCACAAACACGTTTCTGGATTGATACTTGGCTGGGTAATAAACCACTCAAAGACAAGTTCCCGGGTTTGTTTAATATTGTTAGGAGAAAACAAGATACGATTGCTAACATACTAGGTTCCCCTGTACTAAATATTTCTTTTAGAAGAAATCTAGTGGGGGTTAACTTATCAAACTGGCACCGTATTGTATCATCCCTACAACAAATTAACTTAACACAGGAACGTGATGTATTTGTTTGGGATTTAAAGGCCTCAGGTTTATTTACAGTCAAGTCTATGTATGATGCTTTAATTAACAATGGAGTCAGAGTGTCACAGGATATTTGGAAGACAAAATTACCAATGAAAATAAAAATTTTTATGTGGTATATCAAGAAAGGTGTTGTTTTAACCAAGGATAATCTGGCTAGGAGAAATTGGAGTGGAGATAAACAATGTTCTCTCTGTCATTTTCCAGAGACTATTCAACACCTATTTTTTGATTGTTTCTATGCCAAATTTTTGTGGCGCTCTGTTCATTTGCTTTTTGGAATAGCACCCCCTTTAAATATAAGAGATTTGTTCATTGTTTGGTCTAAAAAGGGGAACAAAAAGTACAACACATTGTTATTAACAGCAGCATCTGCGCTTATATGGACAATTTGGTTAACAAGGAACGAAGTAGTTTTTGACAAATGCAAACCAAAATCTCTTTTGCAGGTACTTTTCCGAGGGACACATTGGCTGCGACAGTGGGCAAGTTTGCAGCGGAA
>JADLZK010012745.1:135000-338899 GCA_015847255.1 Hyparrhenia diplandra
CGATGCATTCGACATCGACTTCAAAGCCGTGCTTTACCAAGGCACTAGGCTGATCGCGTTCTTCAGCTGCCCTTTCGCCGCTCGCCATCTCACTCGCAGCGTACGGCGGGGAGCTCATCGGATGGTGCAGGCGGTGTGCCATTGGCACCCGTATCTTTGGGGGCGCCACTTTCTTATTCGCGACCGACCATTACGGTTTTAAGTTTCTCCTCGACCAGCGCTTGTCGACCGTTCCGCAGCACCAATGGATCCGCAAATAGTTTGGTCATTTCTCAATTTTGTATGAACAATTTAAATATTTTAAGTTCAAAATACGACAACTTCAAATAGAATTTTGGGACTATAATGATTTTAATTGAAATCTTATGAACTACAGATTTGTACATCCTAGATATAAACTTCCCTTGTAGTCATTTCTCAATCCGAGTTCGTTCGAATCTATACCTACTAATAAAAGAGAAAATTTCTGCCTCCACCTATTTTTTTCGCCTGCCTATACGATTCCTATGTATATATGATTAGTAGAATTCGCATATATACGGTAACCGAAGCTAGATACCTGACCGCCGCCTGGCCTTGCAAAGTGCATGCCCAGATCTTTGGGCGAGCCCAAAAGCTGTTGGTCAAAACAGACCGGCCTGTCTATGTTAGGCCCATTCCAACCGGCAGCCCGTTGGGCGAGGGAAGCGACGAGCGGGTAAAACTCCGGCGCCCGGTTGCTTGGCTCGTTTGCTTTGCTGCCCGCCGCGCGCGCGCGGAGATGACGGCCACCGCCAGCTCCAGCCCGTCACATGGCGCCCGTGCCGGGCGGTGTTAACTGCCGACCACCTAGGAGGTGGGCGGCCCGATGCAGCCCGCCCTAAGGGCACGCCAAGGTCTTCGTCTACCTCTCTCCACCTCGCCCCGCTCCGCCGCCAGCGCCCCCGCCGCCGGGCGCCCTAGGGCTCGCCGGAGTCTCGGCGAGCCCTAGACGCCGCCTCCGGCGAGCCCTAGGGCGCCGGCGGGGGCGATCCCTTCCCCTCCCCTCCCCCCTCCTTTCCTTCTCCGGCGAAACCGTAACCCTAACCCTAACTAACTCGGGCGAGGTCCTTCTTCCCCAGCTCCGGCGACGACCAGCTCCCCGCCGCCTACCCGCGCACCCATCCAAATGGGTCTCTCCCGGCCCCGGGCTCGCCGCCGAGGTCACCGCCGGCCGAGCCGCCTGCCGCCGCCCGTGTCGACGGCCGCGGCGAGCCCGGCCGGGCCCTTCTATGGCCGGGGAGGCATGGGGGGAGGGAGGTCGACGCGACGGCGGCGAGCTCGAACCCTAAAGCTACGGCGAAGGCGGCGCCCAGAAAGCGACGGCGAAGGGCGGCGAGCTCGGGCGACATCGTCATCTTCAACCTCTGGTCGGGGCTCGGTCGGGCTTGTGGCGGGCTTCGGGCGGGCCTGGGCCGTGGGCGCGTGGTCGGCAGTTAACATCCGCCCCTCGTGCCCCCCGGCAAACGCGAGGAAGGCCGTCCTGTGCGTGGGTCGGTGTCCAACAACCGAAAACAAATGTGTCTAAAAACAAAAAAAAAAAAATATTAAAAGCAAAAGGTTCCGGCCTCTTCCCGTATTCTTTTTTCACCGAGAGTTCGCGTTGAATGCAAATAATAGACCCTACCTCCTTGCGTCAAAAAAATCCTACCTCCAGACTACTCATAGGAATAGGAATCCTAAAAAAAAAAAAATCCTACCTAAGACACGACAGCTCCTCATCAAATCAAACCAATAAATTTTTGTTATCTATATCTATATTATACCTATTAAAAAGAGAAAATTTCTTGACCACCTATTCTTAGGTCTGCCGGTACAGTCCGTGCCGTATACGAGTCCGTGTCAAGCCGCCGCGGCCACGGACCTCCTCATGCGCTGCGTCGGCGCCTCCAGCACTGACTTCTTCTCGGACGAGACCATGGAGAACACGCTCGTCCCGCATGAGCGGACCAACCAGGGACACTCCTACTGGTCCAGCGGCGGCAAGGACGACCCCGACGTCCCCTAGAACTTGACCTACAGGCTCTCCTCTGATCTCTGTGTCATTCAAGAGATCAGGGTGCGCCCCTACAAAGGTGAGTGCGCCTGCATGCGTGCCACTGATTTAGGCTGTCCGCGAGTTTCCCATGCATGCCCTACAATTAGCTTGGTTTGCATTTCAGGGAGATGGACTTATCCTGTGAAATTTCCTTGCTTCTGCCAGCTGCTTTTCAGGATGGCCATCCTATATGTACTCTTCCAGGGCAATGAGAATTCGGCTGGGTCATTCCAAGATCGATCCTGCATTAGAGACTTTCGTTTCTGATGAGAATGAGAACCTAATGGTCATCGCTGATTAAAACTACTGTCAGATTCTGGCTAGATTGGGCGGAATTGACACGTGATTGGGAGATTTGGGGAGAGGGAAGGAGGGCGAGGGTGGAGGTGACGGGCGGGGGGGGCGGCGGCGGGCCGCTTGGCCCTTGCGGGCGGCGGCGGCACGGGTCGGGGTGGCGGCGGCGCTGGTGCGGGAGCGGGGAGAGAGGAGGCCTAAAACTGAAAGCTATAGATATGTTTTATTTTCTTGCTTGTCCCCTAGAGATTACATGCCTCTTGCTTATATAGCCCGAATAGCGGGACTTGTAATCTAAGCAATCTCTACAAGGTTTCCTTATAGATTGGAATACCCTTTACAAGCAATTTTCCTATTTTATTTATTTCCTAATAAGGGTCTCCCTTATAGATGAGATAGCCCCTTGCACACCAAAAACTACCTAAGATAATCCTAACTTGAAGACGGCGATCTCGAGTCGCACGGGAGAGGGAAAGTGGCGGCGGCAGGGGCCGGCCTTTCCCCCTGCGCGCGCCCTCCTTGGCCCCTCCTGGGCCGGCGGCCGTCGCGTTTGGCCCAATTAGCCACTTTCAGGGCGGCCCAATTCTGGATCATGACATTTTCCCACCGTTCGACGAGGCGGCGCGTCCACGTGCCGCCCAACCCACCAGGTAGTATCGAAAGGCACGTCCATTGGGTCAGTGGTAAGGCCAGGCCCGAAGTAGAGGAGAAGAGAGCCGCTCTTGTCGTTGTTGTCGTTGCAGATACTGGAGTCTTCGTCGGGGAAGAAGAATTCTATGTGGAAGTTGCCGAAGAAGACGCCGAACCTGAAATACATCGGTGGCTGCACGAAGGGACGTTCCGCACATGCTATGCGCATGACGGAGGCGTTGAGGGTGCCCGAGAGCTCGAGCATCTGAAGAGTTGCTGGTGGAGACGCGTAGTTGTAAGTTGCTGGCACATTCACCTTCGCATTGAGTTGCCTGCAGTAGACATGTTGAACGGACGTAGGCGGTGATGAGGTGAAATCGAGGAGGCAGCCGTAGAGGAGGTCACTGGGCGTGTTGATCGAAGGGCCCAGTTGCTTCTCCTTTGTCCATGGTGCGCCAATTGTGATGTTGTCGACGCGGAAGAAGACTTCGCCGTTGTCGTCGAAGAGGAGGGCAGTGGCACCCTCGATGCGTTCATCGGGGCGCGCCTGGAGAAGAAGGATGCTGGCAGGGAACGCCTGATCCTCACGAGTGCGATTGGGGAGGTGGAAGCCCACTGCTACGCCGTGCAGTGGAACATTCTACCCCAGCAGGATGTCTTCGAGGAGCTCTGAAGGAGCAGGTATGTAATAGCGGTGAAAGTACCTCACGATGCCGTAGCGTAGACTCCACTCTGGCGAAGTTGAGCCCAACTCAATGGCGCTGGAGATGATTCCGAGCTCTTTGTTCGAAGTTGTGCCCACTTGTAGCTCAGTGATCAGATTGTTTGTTGTCAGCCCCTCAATATCGTCCATGGCAACATCAAGACGATGCTGTCCTGGCATGCGTTCACACAGGGCGGCTGCTATATCGCCGTCGAGGCCACTCAGATGCTTGTTGGGACCAGTCGCCTTGTTGCTGGTGATAGCATCCTTAATGGCGTCGTCAGGCTCGTCGTCGTTGTGGCGACGGGCAAGGTCGATGGCCTCCTCCAACGAACGAGGCTCAAGCCATTCGAGCGTGTTGCGAAGCTTCTCGTGAAGGCCTTCCATGAAAAGTCTGGTGCGGTGGCGTTGTCCCCCGAGTTCCATGCGTAGTGCATAGTTCTCGAAGTCGTTGATGTAGTCGATCAGCTTGCCTCCCTGGGAAGGCGGTGCGTACGCCCCTGAAGTGTCGAGGTAGCTGGGCGGACCGAAGTGGCGGCGTAGGCGTTGAGTGAACTCATCCCAATTGATTGGGGAGTTCGTCTTGGACAGATCCATGAACCAAACCACAGCAATACCAATGAGGTGGAAGGCAGCGTAACTCACGTAGTCGGCAGGGGCGATCTCCTCATTAAGCTGGAAGAAAAGTTCCAGCTTGCGAAGCCAGAGATCTGGATCGTCGGTGCCGTCGTACTCCTTTATTTGCAGACGCGTGACGTAGCGAGGGGGATGAGGTGCCGCGGGTGGCACCAACAGGGACGCCGCGGGTGGCGCCTGGGGACGGGGCAGGGGTGCCGCGATTGGCACCGTCTCTGCCAGGGCATCCTGCACGGTTGCAGGTGTCGGTGGAGAGGAGAGCAGCCGGTGCTTGCTGGATCGCCGAGGGTGATGTTGATGACGGCTGGAACGTCACCAGCGGCGCCATCATCTTCCTCCAGTTGGAGGATAGCAGGGTCGTTGCCGTCGACGGAATCCGCAGCAGGGAGGGGGGCGGCGGCCAAGGCGGCGGTGGTGGCCTGCCCCGTGCCCGGCGGCGGCGGCCGCTAGCTGTCCTCGGCGTCGTTGTCGTGACGCGCGGGGTCCTTGATGTGATGAAGACGTACTCCATCCGGCGAAGACGAGTCTCGATGTCGTCGGCGCTTGTTGATCCGGGCGTAGTGGACGCCGAGGAGCTCCTTCAGCGCCGCATTGAACTCCATGATCTCGGAAGCCATTGATGGTGGATGGATCGTAGTGGTCTCCGGATACCGGTTGTCGATTCGGCTAGATTGGGCCGGAATTGACACGTAGATTGGGAGATTTGGGGGGAGAGGGAAGGAGGGCGAGGGTGGAGGTGATGGCGGCGGGGGGGCGGCGGCGGGGGGCGCTGGCGGCGGGCGGCGCGGCTGGCAGCCGCGGGTCGGGGGGCGGCGGCGCGGCAAGGGCGGGCGGGGAGAGGAGGCCTAAAACTGAAAGCTATAGATATGTTTTTTTTTCTTGCTTGTCCCCTAGAGATTACATGCCTCTTGCTTATATAGCCCGAATAGCGGGACTTGTAATCTAAGCAATCTCTACAAGATTTCCTTATAGATTGGAATACCCTTTACAAGCAATTTTCCTATTTTATTTATTTCCTAATAAGGGTCTCCCTTATAGATGAGATAGCCCCTTGCACACCAAAAACTACCTAAGATAATCCTAACTTGAAGACGAAGCGATCTCGAGTAAAACGGGAGAGGGAAAGTGGCGGCAGGGGCCGGCCTTCCCCCTGCGGCGTGCCCTCCTTGGCCCCTCCCTGGGCCGGCGGCCGTCACGTTTGGCCCAATTAGCCACTTTCAGGGCGGTCCAATTCTGGATCATGACAACTACTTGGACGTACACGTCGCCAGAGTTTCCTATGCTTCAGGCGAGTTATGCTTCAGGCGAGTTAAAGCGCTTCTTTCTTGCCTTCACCTCCTGCTGACTCTTCTTCTACCCACGAGCAGCTTCTTTTATGATGATAGATATCCGACACAGTAAATTTATATTTTATTATGCCACATCGTGGTCAGTTCATTCCTCAGGGATTATTAAAATAAAATATAGATAGATGCTGCACTTTTGAGAATTTTTAGCCATCTGTTTGGAATATACTACTAGAGATATCATTCTTACCCTGTGCAAGATAGGCAAGTGCTATTATTGGTTTTACTATAGTTTTGAATAGAAATCTCAACTTTCAGGTCATTATTGTATTCACTTTCGAAGATGGAACATCTTAGGTTTTAAATTTCTTAGCACAAATGCACTGTTACAATTAAGAAAATGAGAATTCAGTCCACAAATTGGTCTTTGGGAAAGAGAAATCGGAGGAGAAAACGTGGCTATAGAAAATATACCCTTTTCAAATGAAATTTGCAAAATAGGTAAAATATAAATAAGCATGAAAACTTCTGTTCACATTTCTTATTAATGTTGGTAATTATTTTCTCCCGTAGCAACGCACGGGCATGTTTCCTAGTAAAAAAAACCAATAAATTTCGGAAAATAAATTCAAGGGATCTAAGAAAGAAACTAAGAATCCGGATGAAGAGATCTCCTCGCCAAACACATGCTATTGACATAAGTACCGGGCGTCCTGGTGCAACTAACGGGTATCCTATTTCGATATATGGACACCTTTATAATTGGCTTAAGTACCACACAAAATTACATATCCCAGTGCAACGCACGGGCATGTTTTGCTAGTAATTAAAAAATAAACTTTAAAATGTGGGAACTTCAAATTACTTTTTGGAAAAAAATGGAAACAATTTTATATTGTCTGATTTATAAAGAATTACTACTAATTTTAGAGATTTATATGTTAGTTTATTATTTGTAGAAAATGAATAGTCTAAACCACCTTTGAAACCTATCAAGTATTCAAGGTGACCGATTTTATTAGTTGCATGGAAGGTTACACACAAGTACGACTTGAGAATTCGAGAGCTAAAGTCATATACTTAGCAAGAAGGTCGAATAGCTCTAGGGTGTCATGAGGCTGAGTCTAGGTCGAAGTCGGACCAAGCAATAATCGAGATCTTACGGGGCGGCCTCGATCCGTT
The DNA here is from genome assembly GCA_015847255.1 of Hyparrhenia diplandra. Taxonomy (NCBI): domain Eukaryota; kingdom Viridiplantae; phylum Streptophyta; class Magnoliopsida; order Poales; family Poaceae; genus Hyparrhenia; species Hyparrhenia diplandra. Next base: position 141,788 of record JADLZK010012745.1, read on the forward strand.
CGCATCTCTCCCTAGATCTTTCTTGGCAACTCGATTGCATCGCATCCAGAGATCCTGAGCCCGCACAGAGCCAAGAACATGGCGCCGCCGCCGTGCCACCCAACCTCGACGTTGCCCACGCTGATGGAGGAGCTCGTCGAGGAGATCCCCATCCGCATCCCACCGGACGAGCCGGCGCACCTCGTGCGCGCCGCGCTGGTGTGCAAGCCCTGGCAACGTATCCTCTCCGACCCCGGCTTCCTCTGCCGTTACTGTGGCTTCCACCGACGCCGTTGTCCCCCGCTGCTTGGCTTCTTCTACAACGACTGGTCGCAGATACAACGAGAAGGCAACATTACTTGCTTCAAGCCCGCCGCTGCGGCCTTCCCCTGCCTGCCAGCGCAGGACCGTCGCCGTGACGGGTGGTGTGTCCTCGACTGCCGCCATGGCCGCGTCCTCCTCAGATACTCGGAGAACCTCATTGTTTGGGATCCGATCAGCGATGCCTGTCAAGAGTTGCAGGTCCCAGTCCCAGATGACATCGACTACTGTGAATACGATCGCTTTGCAGTGCTTTGTGCCGTTGCCGGCTGTGACCACCATGGCTGCCACGGTGGTTCGTTCCTTGTGGTGTACCTGGGCGCTGATGAGGCTACCGACGGAGTCATCTTCAAAGCGGTCGTGTACTCATCGGAGGCTTGTGCCTGGGGTGCACCAGTTTCGTCTCAGTTTGATGATCGATGCGATTTCGACATCATTCATGGTCGTCCCGCCCTCATTGGAGACAAAATCTACTGCCTCGTCACGCCTGGTGCCAACATTGTCCAGTACGATTTGCTCAAGCGCTGCATTTCATTTTTCTCCTCGCCCTCTATATGCAGTGAGGCTTCACACAACTGGCCGGAAATTATTGGTGAAGATTCAGTCCTTATACAAAATGAGGACGGCCTGCTGGGGCTTGCCAGCATAGGGGACGATGATTCAAGGCTTTACCTTTGCTCGCCGAGGATGGTGAATCAAGATGGAAAACTTGTTGCAGAGTGGGTACAAGAGAGGGTCATCGAGCTCGACAAGATATCGCCCGTTGACATGAACAGACACAGTGACCATGTTTATGTGTCTTGTTTTGCTGAGGGTGTTAGGATTCTTTTTCATTTGCACAGGTGTTGGTACCTTCACATTTGACCTGAAGTCAGGGCGAGTGACAAAGATAACTGAGTCCAGGGACTACACCGCCTTCCCCTTCATTAGCTTCTTCAATCCATGTAAGGCTCCAGCCCTTTATTTCCTAGCTGCTTATCTCTAATCTTGTAGATGTTATATATGTTTGTCTCTAATTCAGTAACAAAAGGTTTTTCATTGTGATTCTTTATAATGTACTTTTCTCAGCAATAAGGTTTTCTCATTGTGATTCAAAATAAAAAAAATGGATGAATTATTATAATGTCTCTCCCCAAATTTCTAATGATTGTGGTCCACCGTGGGAGTCAAGTTTAGTAGTTTTATTCATCCAATATTAGTTCCATGTTTTGGCAGCACCATTTGGAATTGATATACTTGATTTTACATCTTATGATAAGTGAATCTTAATTATATTTCAACAGTGTCTACGGCAGAGACAACTGGACGTGCCGCAACCTCAATTGAATCTGCTCTGAAGAAACTTTATGTGGATTCACCGTATATAAAAGGCGATTGCAGCAGGAACTAAGATGTACATTTGAAAACGAAGAATGGAGGTGATTTCAACCTCGTTTAGTGACTTGCTGGAACCTGTGAGCTACATGCCCATTTTGAGTATATGCTGTGTTCACGGGAAAGGGTGATTTCCCAGCCACTTCGTTCCCGTCACGGCTATCCCGTGTTTTACCCCCGGGATATCCTTTCCCGTGAGGAAAAGGGTCTTTCCAGTGAGCAGAGGCCTCACGGGATATCGGCCGAATCCGGTAGTGATTCAGCCAGACAGAGCATGAATGATGATAAGGAACAATAATTTATAATTCGACTGTGCCGCCATCGCTCGACGGTGTCCCTCCAGATGAGCCGGCACACCTCGTGCGCGCCGCGCTCGTGTGCAAGCCCTGGCGCCGCATCATCCTCTCTCCACTGCTACCACGTGTTCCACCGACGCCGTCCGGCGCCGCTCCTCGGCTTCGTCTGAAAATGAAGAACGGAGATGATTTCATACCAGAGAGTAGTGTGTATTTGTTTTGCCCGACCTCCTTTAGTGACATGTTGGAACCAGCTAGCTGCCGCCCTGCTCCCAGCCAGCACTGGCTCGCCCTGCCCTGCTCCCAACCTAGCGCCGACAGCTCCACCGTGCGAAATCAGTCCGCACAAACCATGCAAGCCGATCTCTCCATCCCCGAATCAAGGCCCTCCACGAAATCGGGAATCCAGAGCAATTGTTCTTGGTGGATTTGGAGCCACTTCTCGGCAGCCATGCCCAAATTTAGCACCGCATCAGCCAAGCACATGCCGCGGACACCATGAGTCCGCCCGCGTTCCTCGCCTCCACGCCTCCATGTGCCTAGCAACCACCGCCATGACCCTCACCAGACCCGGCCGCAACCCTCCCCGGACCACGCTTCGACCTCAGCCCTGCCGCCGGGCCGCGGGCTCCCGTGGACAGGCCGCATCAGGCCTTCCCGGACAGAGCCGCGGGCACACCTATGTCACGTGAAGGGCCCGCGGTGGAGGCACCGAAGAGCTTGCCGGAGCCGCCACAATCGAGCTTGTCGTTTGCCAAATCCGCCGGCAAGTAGGGAAGCGCCGGCTCACGCGTGGGGTCATGCGACCTTGCTGCCACTCCACATCTGTGAATACTATTTTTCGTCTTCTTCGTGGATCTGGGTGGGGACGACCTCTTCCCCGGTGCCGGTCAGGAGGAGGACGAGAGCAATGACAGGAAGAGGGGAGGAGGACGACGAGACACCTGTGCGAAGGAGGAGAGGAGCGGGGGCGGTGACAGGAGCGAGCGCCCTAGAAAAATGATGACCACCTCTGTTTTCTAGGAGTCAGGCTATCTGGGGTACGATGGCTCCTTTAAGTCTGGCCAAGAGGCCCAAAAACGCAACCAAACGCATTTTTCCTGGCCTGGTTGGGCTGAAGCACCCTATCAAACACACCCTAAATCTCAACCATAACATGATGTCGGGTGAGATCCCGATGCAGCTAGCAAATTTGACACTCATGTGCAGGTTGTACTTGAACAACAATGAGCTCCAAGGAGAAATTCCATGGTCACTCTGCAACCTTACAAGACTTTATCAATGCGAGACCTGTCGTACAACAATCTTGTTGGGCCCATGAAACATGGGCTTCTTGGAGCTACTGCACTTGAACAAACGATCTTGAAGGCAAAATTCCCTAACAATCCATAGACTTCAAACTCTCTTGTTCATTTATCGATCTATGAAAACCTGTGCACTTTGGGGCCGGGCTTCCCCGACGGTCTAAAAACTCTGAACCGAGTGACATCTATCTTGCAACAATCTTATTTTGCGACACTCAATCTTGTTGGACTACTCCTCAAAACTTCTTGAGGTGAAGAAATCTTGGGTGCAGTGATGCAAATTCGTAAAAACATGCTCGTGAGGTGTACAATGCACCTTAATATACTTTGCTTGAATCTGTTTCTCTTAAACATCAGGGTTTGTTGCGATTTTTTTTTTTTTTTTTGATGTTGCGCAATTTCTGTATCTGATTTGAGCTAACGTGTGAAGTAGAATACTTGTGATTTATATTATTTAGTACAAGGAGTTGAATACTTGTGGAAGACATATTTGGTCAGGGAAAACAATATCAATTTTTTACAATATCTACGGCGCAACAATTTGCAGTAGGCCTTCGCTCAAAAAAACAATTTGCAGTAGGTTGCTCAAGAATGCAAGCTACGGCCCGGATACTACTGGGCCTTCCTATAAAAATGGACATCTCTAAGCCATACCCAGATATTTCTGCCAGGCCCATGGAGGCCCGAAGCCACGGGTCCAAATGGTTTGGAGACGCATGTGAGTGAGCAGCTTCTCTCCAATGGATTCCAGTCCCCACTCCCACCACCCGAACCCTCGCCCACTCATGGCGCCGCCGCCGCCGCCGGAGGAGGAGCTGGTCGAGGACGCCATCACGGAGATCCTGCTCCGCGTGCATCCGGAAGAGCCAGCGCACCTCATCCGCGCCTCTCTCGTCTGCAAGCTGTGGCGCCGAATCCTCACCGACCCCGACTTCCTCCGCCACTACCGCCGCTACCACCGAACCCCTCCGCTGCTCGGATTCTTCCATCATGTCCCCACTGGCTCCAAATTCGTCCAGCGCTTCGTCCCCGCCACGGCGTCCTCCCCCTTCTCCTCCCTGGCGGCATTCAATTGCAGCCGTTGGTTGGTCCTCGACTGCCGCCACGGGCGCGTCCTCCTCCAGCGGAGGTCCAACCGCAACTTGCTCGTCTGGGATCCAGTCACCGGCCACCGGGAGGAATTGCGCCGGCCCGACCACTTCAAGTGCTTCTCCGCCGCAGTACTCTGCGCTGCTGCCGGCTGCGACCATTCCGACTGTCGCGGCGGTTCCTTCCAAGTGGTCTGTGTGGGCTTCGATCATTTTTGGGATTGCCGCGCGCATGCTTCCGTGTACTCGTCACAAGCTGGGGCATGGGGAGAGCATGTTCACTTTGACCTTGGTTATCTTTGGGAACACGTCAACCTGAGTCGAGCTGCTCATATCGGAGATGAAATCTACTTCTACTTTGGGTTTCTTTTGGGTCCTAAGATTCTGAAATATGACCTGTGCGGGCATTACCTGTCTGAGATTAACCTGATGCCGCCGGACATGGGCGTCATGTCTGAAGTTGCCCTCATGCCAACTGAGGAGGGGTTGCTTGGGCTTGCCGTCAGTTGGGGTTCCAACATTTACCTATACTCAGTGATGGTGAATGCAGAGGGGGGTGCAGAATGGGTACAGTACAGGGTGATCAAGCTACACAAGATACTTGACCTACCGAATCCTATTGCTTTTGCTGAGGGTCTCAATGTCATATTCATCAACACATATGCTGGCCTGTGCACTATCAATCTTAAGTCAGGAGAGGCAAGGAAGGTAGGCGAGCGTGTGATGTGCATTTCCTCCTCTATCCTACCTGTCATGAGCTTCTACACTCCAGGTATGGTTCCAGCTCTTTGCTTTGGTTGTAAACTTGTAATCCTGCACTATATGGCCTCTACTTCTGCTCTGATTTGTAGATTTTAATAGAATGAAAAACAAATGAAAACTCACTTTAGAAAACTGAATATATGTGAATGCAATGTCATATGTAATTATTTTGTCAAGATTGACCTGTTCACGGGGAACATTTTTTGTATTAGCAATATTAAAAAAAAAAAATACTTCTCACATTGTAAACTGGAATTGCACTGATAAGCTACTAACTCATTTAGTCAAACATAAGATTGATTGACTCCTCAAAAAGGGAGATTTACATTTTTAGGATAGATGGAGTAGTATATTTACTTTTTGTCACCCACAAGTTGGTGATCTAATATTCTGGTTTGTATGTTATTTTACTCTTGCAAATGTTAGATAATATTAAGTATGGTATGCAAAAACTAAATATTATGCTTGGTACTTTTCAGATTGTGCTTGCAGCGAAGTTTCCATTTCCAGAGTTGGCAAACTAATCACTTCTCAGCCAAAGTAGACCAATACCTGGCAAATTTTAAAACCCACAAATCTGCTGTAGTTGGCATGTTGCAGGGATGGAATATTAAATATTCTGTTTTATAATTTAGCTTCGTATACTTTAGCCACAGTTGGTCAATTATGGACCTTATGTTCTTCCTCGCTTGTTGTTTATGATCCTGACTGAAGAGTGAAAACTATGCTTGAGGTTTGAAGACACTGTATTATTGATGGTTTGACGAGTCCACTATGAACTGGACACGATCATGGTTCTTTAAAAATTGATCTGATTGCTTTAACTTAGTTTTTACTCATGGAGGGGATTGGTTGTTTCAGTCTTCACAGGAATGCACTTGGAACTAAAAATTTTGAACTTCAGCAGTACATAGGGTTGCTTGGTAGTGGGATCAATGCACTCCTTTAAGCTTTGCTTTTGTTGGGCTCTAGGAACTATGCTGCTCCATTCTTTGCTTGCTTTGTTTTGAATGGGAAAAATGGCTTTAATGGACAGTTCCAATCCCACTATTAGCTCATCAAATTTCTCTAAAAGGTGATATGAATTGGCTCATCGTAAAAAAGCTGTTTATACTGTTATAGAAAAACCTTAATATGTATGCTTGATGATTTGAAGTATCTTCCATCGCTGATGATTTGAAATATTCAGCGTTTTTTGGGGCAGTTCAGTTTACCATTGTGGAAGCCATCATGATTGGACCTTTCCGGTTTACATTTAATCTTACTTTGGATAGTGCTTTGTTGATGGTTCACACCTCCTGTTTGAACTGGGGATGTATTGTTGCTTTCTTCACTGGAACCTGAATATGAGTGATGTATTTTAATTTGCCAAGAAAACATTTGCAATTAGAAAATAGGAACATTTTAGTTCAAGTTTCTCTGCATAATATTGGTTGTGTATCGGATGCCTACAGATTTAAACTTCACTTTGTTGGACTCCCAGAACTATCATTTCATCCATATTTATTTGTAGAACACTATAATACACCTCCACATTGAACATGCTTTTGTTCAAGATGTAAGGTACAATACTACAATTTGGTCCTCTAAGGTCGTCAAAAAGGAGGCACCAAGAGCATATATGTATTGTAGCGTATGTAGGTTGCAAACATTGTCACTGCTTGACATCTGCAAATCTGGAGCTGATAACTTGACTGACATGTAAGACTGGTTTAACGTAGCAAAAGAAATATTTGGATTTTTGCTCTTTCAAGAGGAGGATTTCACCAAATTTTAAGATCACAGTTTGGTTAAGCCTGCTCTTGTGAGCTGCAAAAATCTAAATTTTATTCGTCCACAACAAAGGACACTGAGAAATTATTAGCTCATTTGGCTGTAGACGTTTTGGTCCACATACTATATTATTTTACTGTCTCCCCACTGCTTCATTAAAAATAACTGTATATGTTACATGTATTCTTGGTATTTTTACAGTTGTGCTAGCTGAAAACCGCCATTGTCAGCAGAGACAACTGCTATGGACCTATGGTGAAGTGCGGTAGTACCTGAAAATTAAAAATAACATATAGCTAATTCCGTTCCTGTTGGGCTCTGCTGATTGTTTCTGCTGGGCACAGTTTTTTTGTTTACAATTTTGGTATTATGTGATTTTAGTTTTCAAATATTTGGGTTTGCCACTACCTAATGCAGAGGTGTGTTTTCCTGGGAGTAGGTTAAAGCTGAAATAATTCATGGGAAGATTGAAATTTACCTATGTTGTATTACTGTAACATATAGCAATGTTGTAACACCCGTGTTTTTGCATCATTTTAAAATTCACTAAAAATTTGAACTTTTTATAATTACAACTAAAACTTGATTTATTTTTCCGCTAAACCGAAACCCTGTTTCCAAAAACCTGCATTTCAAACTCTCATCATATAGAAAATAGGAAATTTTGTTTGTTGTTTGATGTGCTTTTTATGGTGACCAAGGATGCAAGTTAAGTTCTAGATTTTAATTATGGAAGAACATCGCATGAGAAATGATTTACAAGTTTTCTCTGGGAATAAAATACCGAAACATGTGTGTACCAAAAATATATAGGAATATTTTTACGAGCACAATAAATAATTATTCTCAGCCATAAAGGTCATGGGAATATAAATGTGCCTGTACAAATATTTATATATTACACATGAAATGATAATCTCCGGGAAACGTGTGTACACATAAATGTTATTATTTATACAAGTGCAAGTAAATAATTATTTTCATGAACGGAAGTCATGAGAATATACATGCACTTGTGTAAATATTTATAACATACATAATATATATGTGACACACATGAGATAATAGAGAAAAGGAATAAGAAAAAATCAGATGAGCTCTCGGGCTCAATTCCTCCCTCCTCTTTCTGGCCCAATAGGCACCTCCCTCTCTTCCCTCTCTCTTTCTCATTTTCCCGAACGGGCCGGCCCATTTGATCGCGGCATCAACCGCCCCGATGACGCGAGCCCCGAGAAGAGATCGAGCCCGATCCGCCTCTCCAGCGCCGACGGGTGGGACCGAGCCGCCAGCCCATCCCCTCCCTCCCGTTGCGTCGTGATCACCGCGCCGGGCATCGAGGCCCCCCACTACTGGGCGCGTGGACGGACGTACAGTGGGCGCACTGACTGCCCCATGGAGATGTCCCCCTCGCCCGGCTGCCCGCTCGCACCGGTGACGAAGAACAGGACAAGAGACTGACTCCTTCTTCCCAACGCGCCACGCCGACTTTGGCACCATTAATGCTGAGCAGTGGCGGAGACGAGGCACAGCAACCCCGCTACCCTCCACGGCCAGTTACTCGAATGGCTCCAGCCGCACAGGGGCTCGGGTCAACACACCACAAAGGGCCACGCTGACCAAGAGCTGGCGCGCCCCAGGACCGCCCGGTGTGACGAGCTCACGACCGACGCCATGATGACTGCCGCTTAGCTAACCCGACGCAACGACGACGATATCGGACGAAGGAGCTGTTTGGGTCCGAGGGCACAGCCCCATTTGGCAGGAAAGATCGGGAAGCGAGAAATATCTCGTCCGACGGAGCCGCCCGCGCGGCTATAAAATAGCCGTGTCCGGGCACCCATCAACCTCGCCACCGCAAAGCATGAGCTCCGCGGTGAGCCAGAACGCGTCTTGCGCTCTCTCTTCCCCTTCCACCCTCTGCCCGTAATCTCAAATTTCCCTAAATAGGGGAGGTCCGGCGTCGCAGCTAGGTCGGAGCGCCGTCACCGTCGGTCATCGTTGTTCGATTGGTTGTGTGGTACGCCGCCAACTCGATCTCTTTCGATTCCCCTCTTTCTCCCTCGCCTGCGGTGCCGAGGGCTACCCCGAGCACCGTCTTGTATCGGAAGCCGCCACCTCGCGCCGCCATGAAGCGAACGCCGCCCCATCGCCACCATCTACCTCGACCCGCTCGGGGCAACGAGGAGTCCAACGGGACCCTCTGGCGAGCTTTACTCCGGGGCGTTCGGCAAAGCACCGCCACGGACTCGACGGACGGGAGCCGTCGCGACGGCGTCGTCACGCCTGTAACGCCCGTCGAGGCGGGGGCCAATGAGAAGACGACACGCCGCCCTCGTTTCCCTCCGCCCCGACGGCCGTCATATGCCAGCGGGGCGACCCGTCATCCACGTGGCGCCTACGTGTCGACCACAGTGGCGTCCACCTGGACCCACGTGGCACCCACGTGTGCAAGAGGCCCTTCTGTGTACACTGATTTAAATGCTAGGTACACCCGGATATTGTACCGCGATGATGTATAAGTACCATTTCCTAGTCGGAAAAATTTCGAGAAAAATTTGTAAATTCATTATTTGATTTATAGAATTTTATCATGTAATTAGTTCCAATATTATTACATGATAAAATTATATTATAATATTACCCTAATGGTTTAATTAGGGATTAATATTATAAATTCCATATCTCATGCATACTAACTCCGTTTCGCGTGAAACGACTTCCATAATTCATCTAAAATCTAGCTCTATGCATCTAACCCATTGCCACCATAATGTTCTATGCTTGTTTTGGTTGCTCTAGTTCAAGCTAGGTTATCAACGCATGCGCCGTAGTTCTACGTCGACCCGATTAGGAGCTTTCGTCCGAGGAACACTAGAGACGCTCGACGCCGTGCCGATTTGTAAGAACCTCCCAGGCAAGTCCTTACCCCCTAATCATGACCTTAAATAATGATGATGATGATGATAATTGATTAGTAAATAGTGGTATGAGCCTAATAACGTAGCTATGGAGCTAAGCCGGATGACGTAATCATCCACGTTATCTACGCTCATACGTTGTAATTAAAGAGAAACCTGAGAATGCCGAATGAACCCTAACCAATAAAAAGAGGTGAGTAGTGGTAGTCCGGTAGAGCCTAAATACCACGTCGGGGAATGCCGCCGAGGGGTTCTTCTTGGGAGAGATACTCGCCTCCCCTAAGGACCGGTTCATAGACCTTCTACCTAGTGTAATAATATTACGCATGAGCCACATGCCGAGATGGGGCGGTTTGATTCCACACCCGTTGGGTTGAGATATAATTTGGAGCCTAGGTGGCCGGAGTGGGCTTAACGACCTATTGGGAGCGAGACATGGGGAGAGTGGCCCCATGGTCGGTTGGCGTGGATGCTTTGAGTGATCTTCCACGTAAGTGTTTGGGCGCTTGATGGCGATAAAGTGCTAGGTGCACATATTTATGATTAATGAATGGGTATGGTGTTTTGACAAGATAGGTTGGGTAATAAGGTATTACCTGTGTAAAGCCGTGGGTGATTTGGTATCGCCATATTGTCTAGGATGATGCGTCATCCTTCCAACCCCTGAGAAGTCGTGGTGAGGATTATACCAATATACCTAGGAGGCATCCAAGCTGGTACGGAATCTCGTTAGGCCTGCCGAGCCAATGACGCCCGGGTAAGACTGCGCCTATCGTGTGGGGAAATTTGTACACCTCTGCAGAGTTATTTAAATCTATTCGAATAGCCACGCCCTTGGAATGGGCAAGTGCTAGGCCGGAACATCTATGATTAGATACACCTTGATGATGATTGACCTGTGATGCCATGACAGTGATGATATGAGATAACCGGGAACTAGCGAGAGCAGTTTTACAGACTCTGCTAGGGCCCAAACCCTTAATAACTACAACCCCCTGGTTGGGACTTGCTGAGTACGTTTGTACTCACCCCTCTATTTTTACAGATATCGGCACATGTGAAGGTAAGATCGATGACGAAGTAGAGGATCAGCGTATCGTAGGAGCTCGCAAGATGTTTGCTTAGGAGAAGGACGTTGAAGCCCAGATTTCATCCATGCACAAGTCCGCTTTTGGAGTAGATGGGGCGTGTCATAGTTATTCCACCGCTTCGGTTGGCCAACTCTGATATTGCAACCTCGACCGGTGACTCTTCGTAAGCCCTTCGTAAGCCCCTTCTATCCTATATTTCTACAGCTCGGTTTGCTAATATTTCCGTATACCATTATCTGTTACTAATAGATGTGTTTGTGGCATGATCCCGGGCGCAAACACATGTGATTAACGACCCATTAAAAGTGGGGCGTGACAAATGTTTAGGACAGTTGGAAGACCAATGGCTCAGTGCTTAAGAGGCTAATGAACTAAGCAGGACAGATAATTGCTGCCTAAAGTTGATAACAGAGTGACACCACTGCTCTTTTCTTAATGCTGAAATAACTGAAATTTGGAAAATAAAGTATCGAACTATAATGTGTCAGTTTGAGTTGTGCCCTTTTGTTAACAGATATTTTATTTTATTTTATGCAAATTGCCATCCATATAAATGAGAAAATCCAGGTACACGTCACAAATGATACTTATATTGGATTTGTCAGCAATTTTGTGGTGCTGCCCAAACTCAATGCCTACAAAGTAATTTTCAAATTTGAACTTTTCATTGTGTGCTACATCATGATGTAGATCTTCATCATGATTGAATTGAAGGTGGCCTAAGCAACTCACTGCACTACCAACGTTTTTTCTTTTTTTGTTACACTTTCCCAGCATCCACTGTCATTACAATTTCCAGATTGCTGATGTTCTAGCTTCCAACAGAAATCAGCATCGAGTGTGGTGAATCAGTTAAGGATTGCTGCTCTTTTTGTTCCTCAAATGCTTTCAGAACTGATCTGCATCTGCCATACAAAATACATATAAGAATATTAGTTCTGGAGAAAGTAAGTGGTTGTTTAGTACAACTGCTATGTCATGTCACTAATTCAACTGATAGCTAATTTAGTTATACCATCAGATATCTGGACATCAGCAATGTATGACCCAAATAATGTTCTGTATGGGTTACAGCCACTACGTCTGCACGTTTCTGTAAGGGCGGCTGCAAGGGTCTTTGTAAGGGCGGTTTCCCCAGCCGCTCTTCCGGGATGGCTTTTACAGTGAACGGAACTGTAAGGGCGGTTCCTCGAGCCGCCCTTACAGCATACACTATTAGGGCGGTTGAATTTCCGGCCGTTCTTATAGTGTGTTTACGTAAAAGGGGATATTGTTTCAGCCGCCCTTAAAGAAACTATGTGTAAGGAGCTGCGTTACCAGCCACCCTTATAGAAAATGTCTGTAGTGGGAGCTGGCTTTCCAGCCGCCCTTATAGTTGTTTTTCTGGTAAAAAAAATAAAATTCATATGCAAATCTGACCACGCATATATATACTCGCACACAAACGTGTACAGGTATGCTCAAATTTAAATCATGAGCCATAAATACAGGCCATGTTTCACAAAGTCTACATAGCCATAATTCATGCATCACAGATTAATTAAAACCATCATTACAGGCCATATTTCAAAAGTCCAATTTCACAAAGTAGCCATATAATTCATCACATGCCTAGAGCTAGCTTGTGAGGGTTACGAAGGAGTTCGTACTCAGGATTACTACCTAATTCGGAGTTTGCATCATGGTATTTGCCTTCACTTGAAATAATCTCATCAATGATGAAGCTGCAAAGGTCGCCAACGAGCTCCAAAGAGGTCATCATCCTTGTATACATCCCTTCTCTTTTCCAAATCTCCTTTCCTCTACAAGAGAAAGTTTAGGTTACGATTTCATAACATAAGGGCTAAGCTTTCATAGTACCAGGGAAAAAAGAATTAAACTAACCAGAACGAGGTGTCCTATCATACAACATAGGTAGTATCCACAATGTGTACTCCCAGGCCGCTGCTTTAGATCAAACTGTTTCGCATATGGAAATGTTAAGTAATGCTATTGCCAAACCCACGAAATGAAGTGTACAGTTTCAAGTTACACATACCGGACATAGAGTTTTGACAACCAACTGCTCTTTTCTTATTGTATGATCTCTTCCATTACAATTTTGGACATACAAACTGAATGCCCTGTTCAAGTGGTTTTAGCAAATGAAGCAAAGTTTACAATTATACATACAAATGTATATAAGGTAATGAGGATGCAAGTCGATATGTTTACTTCTTGCAAATCGATATGAAGTCCATGTACAACTCGGCGAAAGATCTGGCTGAAGTCATAAACATGTGCCATGCTCAGGCTAACATCGATCACTACAAGAATCCAAAGGGTCTTTGCATAAATTTAATCATTGAAGAAACAAATAAGCGCCAAAATAGTTGCATCAAAGACATTATATGACTCAGATTCATAGTAGCATCATTGCCTCGCATTCATAGTAGCATCACGCGCCTCAGATTCATAGTAGCATCAAAATAGAACATCATTGCCCATGCCTTATGGCTCAGATTCATAGTACCATCAAAACAAAAGAATAGTTGACATGCCTTGACATGCCTTGTGCCTCAGATTCAATAGAATAAAAATAAAACTTATGCCTCAGTAGTGTCTTGTCATCCTAAGAACATAGAAATGCTGCCTAATTCAAAAATAACATTCACTACCTGGATTGGGTCCTATTAGGCTCAAAATATATATCCTGCAAAGATCTACAGCTATCAAGGGCCAATCTAAAATCTATTTTAATGGTACCTGGAAAGTGAAAAGACAGCAAACAGGGAAAGAAGAAAGAAAATGATGATGAAGAAGATGACTTGTCTGACAGTTGCTCTCCAAAGTGATAGATGGTCATCGACCCGGGGGTCAAGGAGGGGAAGGAGGTGCTGAGTCAAGCAAACAAGGTGAGAAAAGAGGTGGAACTAAACAAAGGGCTGATCTGGATATGATTCAAGGAGAGGACTCAGAGAAGATGATTTCTGATGGCAATCCATCCACAGCTAAACAAGATCATGTAGAGGATAAACTAACTCCTCAAGTTAGTGCCATGGAAATGCTGATGGTGGATAAACAATCTGAAGAAAAGGGGAATCTAAGTTCAAATAGCAAGAAGAAGCAAGATCAAGTTGAAGAAGCTGGTTTTATCACTATAACAAGCAGCAAGCAGCAGAAGGTGATGAAGCAAGTGGATCAAGTTCATCAGACAAGTACTAAGGTGATGGGTACAGGGACTCAAATCCTGTTGAGGGCAGAAAGAAGGGCCAATGACAAGGATAGTCAAGGTATAAATACTAATATATTTTTTCGTTTGCGAGAATCTCAATTCGATGTTCTTAGTAAGATAGCCTTAGATTGTGGTATTAGTTTGGGAAACCATGAAGAAGAGGTGGATAGTACTATTGACCTAATCAAAGCAAGAGATCAGTTGGCTCAGTCTACTTTAGCAGAGAAGAATAAGAACAAAAATTTGAATAGTGATAGCATGGAAGAGGTGGAAGATATATTGATGAGAAATTTACAACCCAAGATGTCATGAATGCTGATTTAGAAGAGGTGATTTCTATGTTGAGAGTAAATATTCTTTAGAGGTGGAAGATAGGCAAGGAGAAAGGCACCGTAAGGGTAAAACAAAAATACTCTCTTAAAAAATGAGTTGCATTTTCTCGAAGCCGAGAGGGGTTGGGGAAATAAGGGCGTAAAACGGCCCAATTGAAATGACTTATCCAGGGAACATAAGGTGAAAGATTAGAGGTGGATCTCAATTCTGGCAGGGTTTAAATAAAGCTAGAGAGTGATATGAAAGAGGTACTATATGGATCCTTGGTAATGGGCATAAAATCAGATTTTGGCATGATGCATGGCTAGGTGGATATATGTCCTGTAAAACTGAAATATTACAAGCTATACAGAATTTGCAGGAACCAAGATTTGGTCGGTTAACAATTTCAAAGAGGTGGATTGGATAGAAGAAGACTGGCCGGTAATGAGGAGGTGGCTGAATGGAATGATTTTGCAAGAAGAATTTGACTAGGTGCAGCTTTCAGAAGAGGAGGATAGCTAGCTAGGGTCAGATGGGGTCTAAGGCCAGTGGCAAATTTACTACAAGATCTATGTACAGATTCATAAAGAATACAGGACAAATTGATAATGGGATGTTAGAATTGTGGAAGTCACACATCTACCTCTGAAAATAAAAATTTTCTTATGGATGATTTGGCATGACAGAATTCTAACTGGAGAGAACAAAGAGAGATTAGCAGAGGAAGAGGGTCTGAAAAGTGCAAATATTGTGATAAGCTGGAATCCAGGAATCATGTGTTCTTTAATTGCAATATAGCCAAACTAATGCGGGTCTGGATTATAATTAGTGCGAGGTGGCCTGCCACTCTGCCAGACCTACTTCTGTAACTAATCTTGAGGATATGTTGGGAGAGGGTAAAGGCTTTATTAATGATCATATATATATCCTTGGCTATTATTGCAGCAGTTTGCTCTAGGAATGACTTTGTCTTCAATGATAAGTTGATCAAATCCCTGTTAGCCCAAAGGATCACAATCCCAATCCACCTCCCTCTTGTCTACCTCTAAACGAGCTAAGAGAGGATGAGCACACACACACACAAGTGTTGCTGCAGCTGCACGCTGGTGCTGCTGCTGTGCTCTTGAGAACAACACACGCACACTCAGGCACTGTGGTGTAGCTGAACTGAAAACTTACATTACCATGGATGTATATTCTATACTATACCCTTAAAGTCGTAGAAGCTGGAAGTTCCGCCACCAGACTCATTTTCCTGTAGAAACTACAGTACCAAACCTAAGCCGTCCGATTCCCTGCTCCCTTCGTGTGACCGTCCAGCTGCCCAGGCTCTCGAAACACCCGTACCTTTCTTCTGGACTCTCGCCTCCTCTCCGCCACCGCAGGCCGCAGCTCCTCTTCCTCATCGCCGCTCCCCACGCAGTGCCGGAGGATGCCTGCCCCCGCCGCCATGTCCTCCCCACGGCCTGCCTCCCCTTCTCCTTCCCCTGCTCGCGCGGCCCCCCTCCGCTTCTCCCTGCCTCCCTCCGTCATGGTTCCCTCCAGCGCCCCTCGCTCAGCCGCCTCCGCCCCACGTTGGCCCTGCCCGTCGTCATCGCCGGCCACACCGCAACGGCAGCGGCACCGCCGGTGGCTACCGGCGCCCCCGTCCTCCCTCCTGTGGCCTCGCACTTTGCCCCCAGCCTCAGCTAGGGCGGGCCCCACGCGAAGGCGGCGTGACGGCGCAGGGCGAACGTCCAGCAGGCGTGGTGGCGCAGGGAGCTGACATCTGGTGGCTCCATAGACAAGTTCATCGATCTTGGTAAGTCTCCACAATTTACTTGGGTTCGCTGCATTCTTTTTCAACTGTATATCAATTGATGCTTTTCTTTGCCGCATTACTAACACTTAGGTTACTGAATGGTTTAGGTTTGATTTCCTACATTTAATAAAGCCAAGGCTGACTGTGAACTGAGGTTGCATTGCTTTTTGCGATTTAGTGATAATCCCACAAGCCAAGCCATCTATACTCTTCTTTAGCCATGTACTCACGTTGCTTATTTTCCGTACAGATTGATTATGTAGAAACTGACATAAATACATTAACTACAGCTGAATAATGTTGTTGCATCATGGAAAAAGAATAAGTGAGGATTAAAGGAAGCTTGATCGCTAGAATGAACTATCACAAAGTTTCAGATTTGCAGTAAAATGAAATAACAGTTTTTGTTAGATTTTTCAGTTGTTGGTATTGGTGCTACTGATACATAACAATTTTGTTGCACAAAGGCACTAACGTTGCTATTTTAAAAAAGAAATTTAGTATGATGATATGCAGTCCAAAGTTTTATTTCAGCACACTGCCATTTTCTGCAGTCCAAGCACGTTGTGCGATAGCAACCAGAGCATCTATG
The DNA here is from genome assembly GCA_015847255.1 of Hyparrhenia diplandra. NCBI lineage: Eukaryota > Viridiplantae > Streptophyta > Magnoliopsida > Poales > Poaceae > Hyparrhenia > Hyparrhenia diplandra. The sequence continues at coordinate 158,616 of JADLZK010012745.1, forward strand.
TGTTCAGTCAGGTTAATTTGAAGTTTTTTGTTTTAAATTCTCTGAACCATTCCTTAGTTGTAAACTTAGCTGTATAGGGCCTGGTCGAACAAGCACATGAGTTAGTCTTGGGTCTCTGCGACAGCATAGAACCAAGCTTCCATTTGTTGTCCGATGGTTGACAAGGATCTAAGTTTTCATTAGCCTTTGATCACTGCAACTTGACAACTGCTAATGCATGGGTGGTTTGATGGATTATTTCTGGAACCAACAAATATACATGAAGAGTGAAACTCATGCGTTGTGCTTCTTTTCAAGAGTTGAAGAGAGAACTTCACAAGGCCAGTGGGATAACGCATCAAGCACTCGCTGTGCTGCTTCCTTACTTACTGATGCTTCATGATAGTATGATAGAAATAATTGCATCAACATATGTGTCTGATAGTGTGATGGAGGTACGCTAATTTTTGGTACACTTCTCCATTTGTCCTTATGCTTTCTTTAATATCCTGAATGTGAACGAAGGCATGTTTGCAAAATAGTGACACCTTAAATGAATAAAAGATTTGTGTTATTGGGAAAGCCAGCAATTCTTCCTGGTGATGGCTACAGTTCATACTTTATGTCCTCTATTGGTTAGTCACATTAGTTCACATTCTCAAGGAACAGGGTAGTGGCACTATATGGAAGGGATTTATTTTTTCTCTACGAACAGAGAAGTAGCACTATATGGAAGAGATTTATTTTATAGCAACAATGCAAAGGTTTGGTCGCTCATTCTAGCCCCTGTTCTTATTAATTTGCACGTTGTTCTGACTACAGCCAGGCTATGTGGGGTTTTCGTTCATACAAATATTCACGTGTGGCTGTTAAACGATTTGCTGTTGACCACGCCAAAGTAAACAGCTGCTCCTTTACATAACTCGAACCTACTCCTCTGTGTTCTTAGGTAATGTTGTCTTTCATTTCCATGCTATTTTGCAGCAACATTAATTCAATTCCGTTTTTATGCGGTGACATTTTAGTTCCATCCATAGAAGGTCATTTTACTCACTGAACACTAATTCCTTTTAACCATTAAATTGCCCAACTGATACCAATGAGTATAGGACTTACACAATTTTTATCACAGCAATGCAAGAGTTATCTGTTGCTCATAATGAAAGAAGTTCCATTCGAATTATTAATCTGAAGCCAGGAGGTTCAAAATTGGTAGCTGAGAAGATCTAAATATTTCCAGGAAATTTGTTTATGTTATTTGTCTCTTGATACAAAAGATATTCTGTTAATTTGTTGATGCCAACCTGTCCGGCATTATTATGCCAGTGACTGCAATCATAAGGTACCAAAACTTATTTTACCTGCTACGTATATCGTGAGACATGAAATGCATATGTTGGTACTGAAACTTTAGTGGCAATGAGTGAATGACATGTGGTTATCGACTGACTATAAACTTTTTTTTCATTTGTAAGAAATTATAATCCTCCCTGTTAGTGCTGAGAACTTTGAAGAAACAACATGAGTATCAACCATATCCACGTTTTTCTAAACGGGAACCATATCTGCATGTTAAATGTTGTTATGGAGTGACTATAAACCTTTCTCATTTGTAGCAAATTATAATCCTTCACGAAAGTGCTCTCAACTTTGAAGAAACAATATAGGATATCAGTATCTGCTATTTTTTTTTTTTTTGGAATGAACTTTTGCATCTTTTAGTTGCCTTCTGTAGTTGTCTCAAATCTCAAATTCCACATGTTTGACATCTAATGCACAGAATTCTACACATTTTTTATCTCTCAACAATAGACTTCTCTCAGGAATATATGAGGCCATGGAATTGAGGGAGGGAGGATCTGATTATCTTAGCAAGGGTGTTCTTAAGGTAAGCTAACCAACCATTTTTTTTCCATTTCAGTATAACGGTAATACTAGCTATATTTGCTATGCAGTACAGTCACAGTCAACATGTTATAATCTTAACAACATGATATGATCTTAACTTGCATGCCCATATCACTATCACATTCCATTACAAATTAAGGTATTGTCACAAAATTTTCAAATCTCCACGAGTGATTGCCAATTGAATGGTGTCAGTTTTTGCTTCACTTACACTACTCTCTTGGGTGCTTTCCTTATGTGCAGATCCGTGTCCAGCAAGCAGTAACTTTGCTTTTGGATTTCAAATTTTAAACAGGTTGCAAGAACAAAGTCTAAAACCGTATTCCAGTTCTTTTCTTCAGTGTTGCCATGTACAAAGCTAGGCAAGGAAGCAAGAAGTTTAGTAGCAGATACTAATGGGAGTTATGTATAGACAGGGAGAGGATCACCAGAGAACTGATCTGAATATCAGATGCAGTATAGTAGTAGCAGTAGTAGTACAGATAATTGTATTTAACAATAATTTTTGCTTTTACATTTCCAGTGTAACAACTAATTGAAGCAAAACCACAAGATTACTTTTGTTGATGCTATTCAATTTTGCCACACTTTGCAATATGACTGTTATTTCCTGTATATCACCGCATCTTTAATGATTTCAGTTCCTATATATCATTGAATCACAAAACTGCACTTTCTTTTTCGCATGAGGAGGTGTACTGAGTCTATATGCTTATATTTACAAATCATGTCAGCATGAATGTTAATTACATATAGTCTTCTCTTGCGTTAGCGCCGCAAAGCGCGGGCTCTCCTGCTAGTTATACATAAAGGACTGGTCCAGTGTGTGTGTGAACTGAAACCGCGGGCTCTCCTGCTAGTTATACATAAAGGACTGGTCCAGTGTGTGTGTGAACTGAAACCAGTAAGGTGGGCTGCTATACTGCAGTCAAAGTCTAGCTGCAGGATAAGCCTGCAATACTATTTGGCTAAGGGACACAATAGCCTACCAAAAATTTGTGTTCCCACTACTCCTAGTCAAGTCTTCCCTCTACAGCTTGGCTGCTCTGCATTTTCACATTCCCATATTCACCAAACTGCAGCCTTGACTAAAGATTTGTTCGCATTTGCAGACTTTCGTGCAAGACCAGCAGCAAGTTATTCAACCCGAGGGCGCCAAATCTTGTAAGCTGGTATCCCCAGCATAAATACTGGTGTTTGCTTTCAATAAAAGCAGGGAAGGGTCCTTTTGGTCTAAAAAAAATTCAAAAAAAAAAAAAAACAGAGAAGCAAGAACCCATAGGTTCAGGGGCTGCACAGGGGCATATACATGCCCTCCATAGCATCAGGTCATGCTAAAAAAAAAGTTTAAAACTGAGAAGCATATTTGAATGAAAAAAAATAGAAGTCACTAAAATAGCAACGATCTACTTTCTAATACAAGGTGCGACCACAACTATACTAACACTGTGGTACAAACCCATGTGCCTTTAAATTATGAGTAAAGAGTAGTATAATGAGTAAAGAGTAGTATAGATTCGAACTTACTCAAAGAGGTATGGTAAACATATCAGTTCATTATTCTGGAGATTCTGAAGACATATGGAAATCTTAACAGCAACCTTCAGGCTCTCCTTGGATAACATATCTCTCCGGATTTTTTCTTTCTCCTCAATGGTCTTTCCTTTCTCTAGTTCTTTTGGAATCCATTGCCCATTTCTTGGGGTATTGGAAAGTTGATGCACATATCATCCAAGGGTCTACAAATCCGGTATTGAAATTAGAGTTGGCAACACCTTCACAAGATGGGTTTGCCTTCTACAAAACAGGATGTGGTTGGTTACAACAAAATCTAAATATTTCATTCAAATCATATCGAGAGGTGTTTAGGACTTACAGGCACCACACGAACTAGATTCATTTCCATCATTCCTAGGTGGAAGCATTCTTGCATGTCCGCAAAGTCAAACTTTTAAAGCACCAGCTGCGCCTCCAAATGTGCCTTCGGGAAGACGGCTTTTATTTGGTTCAGGTCCCGGAACTGCAGCAAGCACGCAGGTACCAATCATGGAACTTTCTCATTCCAATTGGCATGACCTTCATGATTCGGGTTTGGTAGGAAGTGCTGGCCTTTTGTATATTTCTTCGGGATATGTGCTCCAATTGACATTTGCAACGTTTGGATACCTACGCACGCCTTGGTGGAGTCTGCTAGTTTTCAGGCTTCTTCTTTTGGGCCCCCGATACATGCACGCCTCATCCGCTTTTTCTAAGGCAGTCCTAGTTTGTGTTGTGGACATCGGGCCCCTTGCTCAGTTGGACAAGGATGCTGCACCTCATCATGCACGGCTGTTTAAGACGAGCTGGACAATGTTGTGGCATCCCATCATGCCCCGGGGCTGTTTATGATTAACAGCTCGCTCATGAACAACAATGTCCTTTTGTACCGTGAGGATGAACTGTTTTTGTGAGTCCTCCAAGCTGAGAAAGCCCCTCGGGAGTTGGGTATTCTATCTCCCATCGCATGAAGTTGTGCTCAACGGTATGCACCTCAACCCTAGTGAAGTCCTCCCGGGATTGTGCGACCGCGCCATAGGCCCCCGGAGGATGTGCCACACCCGTTGCCACCTTAGCAAACTTGGATGTCCTGCCCATGGGAACCAATAGGGTGCAACTAGTTGGCACCAAAGATGCGATCGACGCCGGTTATGTTTGCAAAGTGGAAGCTTGGCTGCTGGGATCAACAGGAGGGCAGGGAACTGTAGCCAATTCTCCCACCGGCTCCATGGTCTCCCCAGGACTCCAGATGCGCACCATGCCGCAAGCTCCTTCGCAACTAGTGCCGCAACCGTTGTTTTTCGAGATTGGCCTCTCGGCGCCGCCATGTTTTTCTTGTACATGTGGCTATCCTCTACAAATCCTTGCTTCCGTGTTACCGCCTTCCCTAGCCCTCCGTGCGGCCCGTGTGCTTTCGGGGTTGCCCAAGGCAAGGGTCAGCCGTCCCTCTCGGAAGGAGTGAAAGTGCCATTCTCCACGTCTTCAACATTTTTCAAGATCCGTGATACCACCTCTTGGTCCTCCTTTCGGCAAACTTGAGGTCATTGCGATCCACACTCCTCGCATATATCCATTGCTTTAGACGTTGCTTCAAATCCTTCACTTTAATTTTCGATTCGATCCCCAGAAGCTTCAGCCAATTCGCCCAAAGATCTTAAAGAAGTCTTGCTTGGCAAAGTAGCCACCGGGGCCTAGGCGAGGGGGGGTGTTGGTTCTTCTTCGCTTGCTCCCTATTACGAGCACCGATGACCATTGCTTCTCGGTGAAGTCTTCTCATCCACGAGCTGCCGCCGATGATTCCGAGTTATGTTGCCAAACTCTCCGAAGGGACTTTTCCCCGCCCGGATAAACCTCTTGTTCGGATCGCACCTCCAACGCTGGAAGGCTGCTCCCATTATCTTGAAAGCATGATTCTTTACCCGCTCATGTGTCCCATCCGGCTTGAAAGTTTGCACCAGCCAGGTACTGTTCCATAGCTCATCTTTTTACTTGCGTGTACGCCATGTTTGCCACCCAGAACGGATTGTTGGGTTCAGGTGGTCTCTTACTAATGCCCCCGCAAGCATTACGGAATTTGGCGTTGTACTTCCATGGCTCAGGATCCGCCCATCCTCTCCACGCGTGTTACCACGAAAGTAACCCCTTTGGATATTTGTTTGGCTTTCTTCTCCCACCACGCTTCCTCTTTGGAGCTGAGACCGTTATGATTGTGCCTTCAGTGCCGTGGACTGAGGCACAAATGCCGGTCTCTCGGGGGCGGTTGCCTCTCGCCCTCTTCCCAACTCCGCCTTGTTCGCCATAACGTGCGGGGACGTACGACGTGGTCTTTTTGACTCTTTTCGAGGTCTATCAGGGACCTGCATATACAACAGGTCAAAAGCATTAGCAGAGGTAATAGTAATACAGCAAAAGCCTGGGGCAATTACACATGCTACAAAGGCTGGATCCCTACCTCCTAGTTCGGGTCGAAATCCTGGTCCCTATCATCCTCCGTTTGCCTCCGTCTGGCTGGTTGTGGGTGAGGATCCTCGGGACTTTCATATCCAAAGGAGTCATCATCGACTCTCCATCTTCTCTCGTCATCGCCTCTCCTTTTCCCTTTGCTCCCCTTCCCCTTCTCGCTCCCCTAGCAACTCTTGTAGCTGAATTTCTACCTGTTCATTGAACGCTACAAAGCTCTTCCCCAGTAGTTCTTGATCTCCATGGCTAGGCTGCTTATTATTTTTTCGTTGTCTGCGCCATTTTGTGTTTTGTTCTAATAGATGCAATAAGTTAAGTGTTAATTAGATACGGGAAAAAATAGAAGCAGTAGTAGTAGAGGTGGCATAGGACATGAGTAGTACATAAAAACACTCATCATTGGCATAAGGCAAGTGCTCAGTATATAACCATCATCATTGGCATAAGGCGGCCGGGAGCTCAAGATGTTAAAAAAACATCATCACGCATACAACAGCCGTGTGCTCGGTATTAAAAAAAAAACATCATCACAGGCAACACTCCCCATTTCAGTATCATCGTTAAGCTCAATTCAAAAAATGTGCTCAATTCATGAGTTAATGCGCTTAATTTGGAAAATGTGCTCAATTCAGATAAAATGATCAGAATAATTCAGGCCATCAAGCAACCATCAGTGTACAAAGACGTGAAAACCATCATCACAAGGCAGGTAGTAGTGGACTAGAGGACATGAGAGTAGAGGAGGAGTAGTAGTAGCAATAGGTTCAGAGTAGTACAGAAGAGTAGCAGAGTAGTGTGAAATCTTGAAAATGAAACATCATGGCACATGGCTTATGCCTCAGGTTCAGAGTTGCATCAAAATTAAACATTATTGCACATGTCTATGCCTCAGATTCATAGTAGCATCAAAATAAAAACACCACTGCACAAGCCTTATGCCTCAGATTCATAGTAGAAACAAAATAGAACATCATTGCACATGTCTTAAAGAATAGTAGACATGCCTTGTGCCTCAGATTCAATAAAAACAGCGTACCCAGTGCTGTATGCTCCCGCATTGCGCGGGGTCTGGGAAGTGTATTTTAGCATCATGCCTTACCCGCACCATGTGCAATATGCGGAGGCTGGGGCTTGAACCCGGGACCTTCCTGTTACAGGCGGTAGAGCACTACCACTGGCCTCAGATTCAATGTAGAATAAAAATAAAACTTATGCCTCAAGTTCACAGTAGTGTCTTGTCATCCTCTGAAATTTCTCTAATAAGAACAGAGAAATGCTACTTAATTAAAAAAAACAGAGAAGCAAGAACCCATAGATTCAGGGGTTGCAGCACAGGGGCATATACATGCCCTACAGAAAGGCATAGCATCAGGTCATGCTTAAAAAGTTTAAAACTGAGAAGCATATTTGAATGAAAAAAAAACAGCCGTCACTAAAATAGCAACAATCTACTTTTCTAATACAATGTGAGACCACAACTGTACTCACACTGTGGTACAAACCCATGTGCCTTTAAATTAGAGTTTTAAATTATTGTGAAAAAAAGGTTGTTACAATCACAAATGGTATGGGTCAGCTTTAAAAAAATGATTCCATTGGCCCAGCCCATTCAAATGCCACCAAGGTGGGAAGGGATATGAAAAACGAACCAAAGAGATATGGTGTACACATGTACTACTGATAATGATATTTGAAGGGGATTATGATATGCCAATGCAGGCTGAGGGACTATGGCTAGACCTGCTATATCCATAGTATAAAATAATGACATGGTAATGCAAGTAACAACTAACAAGGTTCACAGTCGCAAAATAATGATATCTGGGAAGAGTTGACATAATTACCTGAGAACCAATTAAGGGTCACAATCTTCCAGAAACCTTTAAGCTGTGCTTATCGATCACTTCCTTTGAAAAAACCAAAGAATTCCTTGGGTTAGTGGTAGTAATTAGATGTCAAGTACTACATGTTTTTTTTGGGAAATTCATGCTGAGAGGCAAAAATTGCAAAAACGAAAAAAACATGCCACAAGGCACATGCTTTGAGATTAGTCAGGCCTGAGATTAGTACCTAAGATTTAGTTTAGCTACAGGTACAGCTACATCTAACCCAAGTACACATATTTAAATGGTGCTAATAATATTATTACTTAAAAGCACCAAAAGAATTTATATAGGAAAGCAGCAGTCAAAAAATAATTTTTGGCCACATGCATGTACACTGACTCAATAAAGTTTACGGCAGCAAAGACTATGGGATGCTATATGACTCAAAGTATATGGCAGACAAAGGAACCAAAGCAGCAACCGCAAAAATATTAATAGGCGTTTTGAGTATACTATTACTGAACGGGTCCCAACCTGTATATATTGGAACAAAATTATTTTGAACTAATAAACATGACGCAGCCGACTTGTACATGCATGAGGATATAGCTGACCCATGTGAATATTCTTCTGAACACAACTATTTCTATTTTTTTTAATTAACTAATAAGCATGTACATGAGCATGGAATCAATGCTATACCTTCAACTTGCAACCATACATCAAGACACGAAAATCACTCCCGAAATAGTCAGGCAACCAAGGGGGAGCGAACCTGGATCCCATCCAGCAGACGCAAAAAGAACATCATGACCAAATCACACGGCGCAGAGGGACAATTCCTGGAGAAAAGATCAAGAAACCCACCTTGAATAATGCTTGGTCAGGGATGCGCCGAGGGAGGAGTCTTCAGGCGCCCGGCAGCGATCTTGGAGTCTCGAGGGATCACGGAATGGGATGCGCCGGCGTGAATCTCAGATATACAGCTGGGCGCAGGCTGCGCCGTTCCTCTTCTCGACTGGGACCTCGCCTGTCGCCGGCAGCTGTGGTGGCTACGGCTAGGCAGCGGCAGATCTAGGTCTGCGACTCTGCGGCTCGACAGCAGGGGGCTACTCACCGCCTAGGGAGTACGATGGTAGCCAGGCTCGGCTCGAGTCGTAGAAGAGTTGCAGGGGCTTGGGAGGGAGACGAACGATCACGGACGGGCGGGGGCTGCAACAATGGAAATAGAAAGTATATATATAAGAATAATAGTCTAAAGGAGCGAGAGTGACCTATTGATATTGAAGCAAAGCAATTGGGTGAGAAGTGAAGCGATGGCTTGCTACCTTATACTTGTTGAACCCTCACAGCAGGGGTAAGATGACACGTGGGAGCACCCTCGACGATCAACCACGACCACTGCACAAGAGAATGGTCGAAAAAGGATGAGCAAAGAAGGATTTTTTCGGGGTTCGGGCAAAACGCCGAGCACCTGGGCGAGCATCGGACAGGGAAGGGAGTGGAGCTCACCATAGCAGCGATGGCAGCCGGCCGGGGACGCAAATTGAGGTTGAGGACGCCGACTTCGGGCGACGAGGATGACCCCGGCGGCGGCTACGAAGCTAGCTGCCACGGGCGACGGGCGCTTAGGGTTTGGGGCGGCCGGAGCGCAGCGCAGCGCAAAGCAAGAGGCCGTGGGCGCTGCTGGCTAGAGGGCGGGCCGGGCGGAGGCGCGAGGACCGGGCGAGGAGGCACGGAGGAGCAGCGCGCGCTGCCAGGTAGCGGCGAGGAGAAGCGGCGCGAGGCGGGCTGCGGGGCACGGAGCGGCGGGCGGATGCGGCCGGGAGGAGGAGGAGTTGGCCGCCGAATATTGAAATGAGGAGGAGAAGGTAAGGCGGCCCAACATGTCAGAGACTTCATTTCAATTATTAACCGGACGCACCTGCCGGGCCGGACGCACCGATGAACACCACAGACGCGGGCCGGGCCAAGAATCCCCGGTGTCCGGTCCAGCCGCCCGGGTCACCGTTTTTCAGCTCCGCTTCTGTTTTTCTCCACGGTGACTTCTCCCAACCACATTCCAACTCAAGTAAGAGACAAATAAACACTAGTTAGTTTCAAAAAAAAAAAAAAAAAACACTAGTTGGAACATAGTATATGAGAGTCTGGTCCATGAATTGGCTTGTTCTAAATATTTGAAAAATGCACACAACATCATGGTAGACCTCTAGTGATAAGTTTCAAATTGTAATAACTACAACCATAGTTGGAACAAGTGCGTTAATAAGTTTTTTTTTTTTAAAAAAAAGACTGTATGATGATGGGCATCACCAACTTCCTCAAAATCATTTTTTTTTTTTTCACACCATTATAAACAAATTACTGAAGTGCCTATGCACAACACATGCATGTCCGTATCACTTAGTGAGAGATGTTCAACCTTGTGAGAGTTGTTCATTACCACAACCTCAAAATCATTTGAAACTTTTTGGAATGACCATACATCACAACAAGGTGGTCATGAAAAAAATGAAATGCAAAAAAATGTCAGATATATGCCTGCCTCAAGTGATAAAAAAGCCATCTTTCCAGCAGCGTGTGAAGGACCATAAATGTTGGAGAGATGGAAAGAGCTCTGATCTAACAAGCACGTTACTTTGGAAGTAATGGAATAGCTGTTGATTTCAATAGTGTTGCAATGATAAATATTGCTATTCCAAACCAGAAGCAAACCCCCAGAAGCACCTAAAGAGGGGGAGTAAGCAAAACTGTCAAGCTGTCTCGGACAGAATTTTCTGATGTAATTCTGATCAAAAGACTCCTTTTTTTGTCTCCTGTAGACAAATAATGTTACAAGCACTCTCAGAAATTTTGTCTCTTAAAGCATCCCATTTTTTAGAAAAGAGGTTTCCCCAGCTTTATTGAGAATAAAGCAAGTTCACAGTTTACAGCATATGCGTAACGGCGCGCCCGCCAAAAACTTAAGCTAACTCAAGTTCATTGACATAACCAGAATTGCTGAGATGTAGGCCTAACACATCAGAGTTCAGTCGTATTGCAGCGCTCGAGGCCGCCTCCAAATGCTGCGACTCCTGTGTTGAAGACCCTGATGGTTGCCAGCTGATCCCAGGAGGTTGACTTGCTTTCTGCTCCATTCTCACAATTGCCACCTCCAGTTTTTTTCCCACTCCGAAGCACTGAACAGTGGCTTCCATCTTCTCAACGTCTTTGTGATCCAGAGCATCACGTCCTTCAGTCCCAGCCAAGTTCTTCCCTGCAAGCAAATTTCATTTCGCATTTTCCATAAGCACCAAAGAGAGGCAGCAAGGACAGCATTTGTTAACAGATGCTTTTTGTTATTGATCCACAAGGATGCCATAGACTCATAAGACCAGTTCCCAGATAATTCTAAGCAATCAGCCAGTTGAGACCAAAGTAACTTTTGCAACACAGCACTCAAAAAAAAATAAATGATGAATATTCTCAGGATCAGCACAAAATAAGCAGGATTTATCTTCCACATGCCTTCTTTTTGGCCAAATTGTCTCTAGTAAGCAATCTATTTTTGACATAAGCCATAAAAAGATTTGCACCCTAGGGGGTATTCTAAGCTTCCACACAGCCTGTACATAGATAGGTTGAATACCATGATTATTCATAATTGCATACAGGGACTGTACTGAATATCTACCATTAGAGTTATATGCCCAAATCATATGGTCTTCATCATTGTTGAGATTAATCTCTTCAGCTATATTAACTAACTCAAACCATTTAGACATTAGATTCTCAGACACAGTTCTAGTGAAGGATAGCATAAGATCTTCCCCATCCCAAACTTGACTGATAGTCTTACCTTTCTGTTCACAAATAATGTACAGAGGCCAATACTGGGTAGCTAAGCTACAATTACCCATCCAATGATCCTCCCAAAATCTAATTCTTTTGCCATCACCTACTTTCCACATGATGCCTATTTGAGCTGCTTTAAGAGCCCAGTAAATGCCTTGCCAAAAAGGAGATAAATCATTCTTTAAAGAACAACAGATATTTGGGTTATCAATGTTATATTTAGAATCTGAAATTTTGGCCCAAATAGCATTTTTATTCAGCTCATATCTGAATATCCAGAGCTAAGGAGGGCAATATTCAGGTTTCTCGATCAGCGAGGAATCCCTAGGCCTCCCATTTTTCCTTCTTTTTGAGCTACCACCCGGCCGCCAAAGTGAGCCAGATGATATTTATGTCCGTCCTCAAGATATTCCACAAAAATCTACCCATATGAGAGTTAATCATATCAATAGCCCATCTAGGGAACTTTATAATAGACATAAGGTAGATAGGAATACTAGCAAGGCAAGCTTTAAGCAAGGTGAGGCGTGCTGCATAAGAGAGGAGCCTACCCTTCCAACCTGCAATTCTTTTGATGATTTTTTCTATAATAGGCTGAAGATCTTCCTTTCTTAGTTTGCTAAAATGCAAAGGAACTCCCAAATATTTAATTGGGAAGTCACCTTTCTTACAGCCAGAAGATCTTTGCCAACTCATTAGCTCCTTCTTCATCTATCCCCATAGTGATCATATCACTTTTATCAAAGTTTATTTTCATCCCACCATCTTCTCAAAGCAGATTAAGATCCACTTGAGATTATTGGCCTTTTCAAGGTTGTTTTCCAAGAAAAGAAGGGTATCATCTGCATATTGCAGATCGATTATCCCTCCTTCTACTACATTAGGTAGTAGCCCAGTTGATCATACCATTGTTAGCAGCTTTTATAAGCATTCTAGTGAAAATGTCAAAGAACTAAATTGAACATTAGAGGGTCACCCCATCTCAGCCCCTTGCCCGGCTTAAAGTAGGTACTCGTTCTCATCATTTATTCTAACACAAATGGATCCTCCTTGGATGACTTTCTTCATCCAATCTCTCCATTTATTTCCAAAGCCTCTAGAAGTGAGCATTTCATCAATGAAATCCCAACTCACTCTATCATAGGCCTTTTCATAGTCCAGTTTAAGAATAACACCACTTTCTTTGTTTCTATGAATGTCATGAATTATTTCATGGGCAGCCACCACACTTTCCAGAATAAATCTACCTTTAATAAAGGCTGACTGGTTTGGACTAATGAGTCTGTCTATGATTTTTGTCAATCTATTGTTGAGTGCCTTGGCAAAAATTTTGAAACTACAGTTGATAAGACTGATAGGTCTAAATTTCTTAAGAATTTTGGCATCAGGCTCCTTAGGGATAAGTGTGATAATGGCATAATTAAGCCTTTCTAGGCTTATTTTGCCAGTTTCAAACTCTCTGACAACATTCATTAGGTCAGATTTGATGACATCCCAAAAAGTTTGGTAGAACAAGAAGGAAAAGCCATCGGGCACGGGGCCCCTCAAAGATAGGATTCAAAAAAGCGGCAGACTTGATTTCCTCTTCAGAGAAAGGAGCTTCCAACAGCTCATTTTCCTCAGGAGTAATCAAATCACTTTCTTCCCAAAAATTGTCCCCTAACTTAATGTTCATATTCTCCTCAGCCCCAAAAAGAGATTTGTAATAATCTACTGCATGCTCAAGCATGCCTTTTGTATCCTCAATGAGGCCATTATTACCTTCTAGGACAGTAATGCGTTTTTTCCTTGCCCTCTGATTGGCAACAGCCTGGAAATAGGCTGTGTTTTTATCTCCTTCTTTTACCTCTCTATCTCTCGATCTTTGCCTAGCCTTTATCTCTTCTATTCTCCAGATACTCTCTAGATCTCTAATAATAACTTCCATATTCGCTCTCTCCCTGCTTGAGAGATATTTCCATCTTCATACTTTCTATCCAGATGTCAAACTCCTTAAGGAGTTCTTTTTCTTCTTTCTCTTTATCTCTGCATTTATATTGATAGCCCAACCTTTGAGTTTTTTTTTTCTAAGAGTTCTCATTTTAAATTGCCAAATGTCAATAGCATTCTCAAAAGCACACTTTCGGTTTGCGGATCTTACTCACTAATTGTTTAAAATCTGGTTGCTCAAGCCACCATTTTTCAAACCTAAAGATACCGGGTTTTTTCATTTCTTCACAACCTGAGTTCCATATAAGAGGCACATGATCACTCCCTGCCTAGACTTTGCTGTAACAAAGGCTCTAGGGAAGGTTTGATCAAAACTAGTGTTACGTAACGCCTTGTCAATGGTGCCATGATGGGTTGTTCCCGGTTATTAGTCCGTATATGTTCTAGAAGAATCCTTACACTCTAAAAGGCCGAAATGATTAATCCAATCCTGGAAAAGGTCCAGCCATCTATGATTTACAATACCATTATTTTTGTCTTTAACACTAGAGACCAAGTTAAAGTCCCCCCAGATTAAAGTAGGTCCATCCCAATTTTCCAATAGGGCATGTACCTCCTGGATAAACTCTAATTTCCCTTCATCATAAGGTGAACCATAGACCGAGATAAGTCTCCACACCAATTTAGAATTAATGCTTTTGATCATGGTTGAAACACAGTATTCTTTCATTTGCCAGGCTAAGACCTCATACTTCCTAGAATTTAATCCAACCAGGATACCCCCAGCAGTATCCTTAGCAGGTAGGTAATTCCATATGTAATCTCTGTTAGCATAATTAAGGAAGGAATCCTCAAATGACTCTTTTTTTGTCTCCTGGAAACTAACAAAGTCTAGTTTATTGTCAACAATAAAATCAGTGATGCACTGAAGTTTGCCTCTTTTATTGAGGCCTCTAACATTCCATGTTGCTCCTATTATTGGAAACATTTTTAATATTTGAGGTCTCAAGACCCTTGGACACCACCTGAGTCCAGGTTTCATGATTCAGACTACTATCCACCTTTACAGGGGATGTATTTTGTCCCATGGAGCTACTAGGTAAGCAAGGATAATCATTAGGATTAATGACCAGGTCTATATTAACTGGTAAACCAACCTCAGGGTTGTCAAACAAGAATTTCTCTCTCATATCAAGGTCACTTTTCTTAATAGCATCCACATTATTTTTTATAGAATCTAAGTCTGTACCTAAGACAATGTTAACATTGTTTGATAGCATAACTATAGGATCAACACTCTCAAGAGAAGTACTGGAATTGTAATTAGCATATGGTTTAGTACCTTTGCATAGGTTTTGGTAGTCCTTGAGCTCCTGGGCTTTTTGCAGCATTGTTTTACCATCTTCTGGAAATCTTCTTGGTCTATCCATTCTCTGAATAGGCCCCCACTCTTGCTTTCTCTTTTGCTTCTTCTTCTCAGGTTTAGCATTTTTGTCTTCCGCCTGGTTCCTTTGTGTGTTCTCTGCAGTTTCCATACCGACTTCCTCCATACTAGTATCATAGTTTCCTGCATTATTGCAAGAAGATATCTTGTCTGATACAGTAGCTTCAGCTGTCAACAGCTTGTTGTTCTGGCCACTCATAAGAGAGTGTATCAAGGATTCTTGGTCAGGAACCATATCAGGTACTGTCTTGTTGCTAGTGCTACCACTAATAATTTTAGTATTGGGGGTTTGCATTCCTTTTTCTTTGTCCACTTGAAACTCAGAGGTAATTGGTTTTTCTATCCCATCAGAATCATCATCTAGATCATCAGCTTCATCATCATTATCCATGTCATCCTTACCACCACCATCTCCAGGAAGATCACCCTTACTCCCATCTGTGTCTCTGCCTTCTACCAGGAAGGATACTACAAAAATCTCACTGTTCATCTCAAATAACCTATCCTCAGGGATCTTCATTGCATCTTTGCAGGAAATTTTGATTCTGACCTGCTCAAAGAAAGACTTGAAGATAGATGGCCAATCCACATCAATCAGTAACCCAAAGCTTGAGGCAATTTGAGCAAAGCATCCCATTTCTCCTGGGAGTTGATTCCTCATTCCACACCAAAATTTTGTGATTTCTGTTATTATTCATAAATCTGAGCAGATTGGTGCTTAGCAGGACTGGACAAACAATGAACAGTCAGGGCTGTGATTGGTAACCAACAAAACCAACAGCAGCAGATAAAACATCGAGGTAAAAAACACAGCCAGGGAACATTCAGATAGTACCAAACCAGATTAACTGAGCTGATTAAAGGTAGCTTGTTCCAAACAGCTCTTGGCTTAACCAAGAAAGACCCACATGAGAATTTCAGAAAGTTTTAAACTGATTACAAAGTTTGATAAAAACTTCTTAACCTCGCACGCAGGCAGGAACCCACTAAGGGACCACCAAAGCATCTTCATTCAGAAAGGGTGCAAGCTGATCAGCAGGAACAATCACCAGAGGCTGAGGACTCTCAAACTCCTTCTCCACATTGATTCCAGGAGCAGCAGGTGACTTGAGGCCATCATTCATGGCTGCAACTCTCTTGCCCCTGTGCAGAAACTTGTCGCCCGTGAGGCTCGAGGGAATTTTGCGCGAGCCCCTTCGGTAAAGTCAAACTAACAATTCAAAAGTATCTCGGTGGCATCACTAATAGAGATGTTCCAGATGCCACAAGCTACTACTACTAAAGTTATATATACATCACAATGAGACATCACAAATCACTTCTTTGACAGCTTCTTGATAAGGGCAAGCTGTTCTTCCTTTTCTGCCATTTCAAAGGCCATCACATCTTCTGTTAGAAAGATCTTCAGGGCACCAACCCAAAGGTTGGGATCCCCGCTTTCAAGCACAAGCTGCCGGACCTTGAGAACAACTTGGGCAACCTTTTCTCGCATGGCAGCCCCTGCTGGCTCTTCATTGTTCTTTGAACCTTTGTTCTCCAAACTGGTGGTGAAGCCCGACAGCAGGTTTACCATGTCTTCAAATAAGAAAAGACTTTTCGCCTTCTTACGCTTACTGGCACTAGTTTGGGAGCTGCGAGTGCTGAAACTTTCAAAACTACGCTTGCTGCTGGCACTACTATGTGGGAGTCATAGTGCAGGTGGTGTAGCCATCCTCATTGTCTTGTCAAAGGCCCTACCAGCTCTTGTCTACCAAACATCTTTTCCAATAACTCAAAATATGAAGGAAGTTTAAAATCAAGGGACTGCAAAACAGGAAGTAGAGAATAGGTTAACACTTAACACATTGCTACAGGGCATGAAAAACAGGAGTTGTCCACAAGTAATAAGAAAGCGCACCTTATTCTTCCGCTCAGCGACCAGCTGTGCCCTAAGAATTTTTAAGTATTTATCCTTCAATCGTCTTAGATGAGCCCCAAAAGTTTCACTATCATGAACCACTTCATGCGCGATAAGGAACTTTTCTGTCATAGTGTGCCACCCTTCTTGGCTCATATGGCCATCGATCGAACAGTTCTTGTTGTCTAACTGTTCACAATAAAGCTGGCACAATAATTCCGTTCTCTTTTCAGTCCATTCTGCCTTGTCAATTTTGACCTGAAATAATGTAATACATCACTGGCTTAGAAACAACATTTAAATGAATACTCTAGGCATAAAATCCACTTTGATGAGGACATCACTTAAAATACTTTATGTGTGCTTATCTATTTACTGCTAACCATGACAAAGCTTAAGAAAGGAAATTGGGATGGGTATGCTTCCCATGGACATTTGCACCATCAACGAACCACATGGGGAAGTAGCCAAAAAGGAGGAACAATCATAAAGATGGGTCATGCACTTCCCGTGAGTCAAAGCATGCCATGACCACTGCCTCACATACTTATGCAAGTAAAGGTGAATTCACATGCCACCACTTTCCAAAGAAAATCATGCTTATAGTGAACTACCCAACTTAAAACAAGGTAGCATGACTGTTGAGTACTATCAACAATTTCAGTCTTTGTTAAAAAGTTGTGAATTGCAAGAACATGAAGAAGTAACTGAAAACAGATTTTTGCGTGGACTAAATAAAGAAATTCAGGATATTCTTGTTGATGAGACATACACTTCTCTCTCCCAATTGCTAAGAGCTGCTTGTAGAGCTCAGCGTACACTAGTAAGGTTTGATTCCTATGGGCTATGGATATAAAAACTGATTTGGGTGATATTGCACATTACCAAGAATCAGTACATGATAAGGCGAAACCACCTACTATATTGCCTCCCATCGTATTGCCTCTTGTTAGGACTAATGTCTTAAGTGTGTATTCGAGAACAAGATGGAGAGGCAAAAAGAAACAAAGGCCAAGGAAAATCATGAGATACTTGCCACTCCCATTCCTGCCTCAAGAAGAGAAAGAGCATTCTTTTGTTCCCCTAGCCGTGCCTAACATTTACAAAAAAAGATAAGAACCATTCTAAAGATGAAATTAAGGTGTTTGAGCCATTGCTAGAGTTGGAAAAGAATAACCGGTGTGCGCATCTACAATATTGGAGGAGAGCAATAAATGCAACACAACAAGTGTCTGTAATCAAAGGTAAGTATGCTCAAGTTGATTTGCCACCATCTACTACTCATTGTAATCTCATCCATTCTTTTCAACCACATACCGCTTTTTACCTTTGTCCCAAGATGCATATTTTTCTTGGGATAACAAAGAGTTGAGTGAAATGGAAGAATCGGAATTATTATCCACATGTGAAGCTAACAATTCATTGGATACGATGCCACTTCTTGTGTCTCCTCCTATTACTAATCTTGTACAGGAAAAGAATGTCGATGCACATGAAGAGAGTGAAAAAGAAAAATTAATTTGTGCTGAAATTAGTCAACTGAAAGAAGAGGCACTTGTTTCTAACCATTCCTCAACATGTTGCTAATGCTTACATGCTGAGTTTATCTCCTACCTTTGCTAGTACAAAGCAACCAATAAAGAAACATTTTATTGATTTCCCTTTGTCACAAGATGGCATGTGTACTGCTACTTGTGATAAAAGAATTGTGTGGTAATGTATCACTAATACCCATAACACTAGTGCGTGAACATGGTAATTCTGCTTTGAAAAATATACCTACCAATTTAACACTTGTTCATTGCATTGCTAGTAAGCATGAAGAGCTGAAACTCATATCCTCTTTAAACACATTAGGCTATATTGAATTTGGTATTCCTTGTAATCTAAATTATCTAAAGGAGAAACTTAAATCTGATTATGATTTGCCATGCTTTGATTATGTCACACTTTATGCAATTGGCAAATATGACAAAGCAAAGGAGAATATTTGGTGAATCAAGTTTATATTTATTCTAATATGAATTCAACTTTTGTGCTGCAACAACAAGATCAACTAAAAGACTATACTAACACTAATCATTTCTTGCCAAGATCCCCTAGTTTTATTTTCATGCAACAGATCAGCCACAAGAAGGGAGCATTGTTGGCTACGGCCGCACAATACAGCCATTGCGCCGTGTGCCACCCCAAAGACAAGCCTTTGTTCTTCCCATTGAGCAAACCGGGGGACGGTTTGCAATCTAGTTGGGGAGGATGATCCTCTGCGCAGGCCGACCCCTACTTCCCTACATCAACACATAACGGACATCCAGTTTGAGATAGCTGGTCAAGGCTATGTGCACCTCCAACACTTGGGGTATGCGCCAAAGGTGCCTGTTTCGACCACCCCTTGGCCGCCTCCTCTCGCCATTGAGAATGGAAGCAATGTGGGAACAATGGATGAGCTTGAGTCGAGGGGCGACTCAAATGCAAGAAGGGGAGAATGATGAGGACATCACTTCCACGGATACAACCACATCACCTACAGCAGCACCTAATCTAGCAATTCAGAAATTTCACACAAGAAAATACCATAAGAAACTTAGGTGTTGAAGATCAAGATATTATGTTAGCCTAAGGTCATCGCATATGTCAACATGAATAATGACATCAGCACCTAGGTCATTATATTTTGTATAATATGTAGTATGAAGTCAAATTGAATTTGTTCTCTTTTTCTTGACCATAAAGAAAAGAGTTATCAAGTTCAAGCTAGAACATATATTGAGTTGTCATGAGTTGTCATGACAACCTCAACTTGAGTTGTCATAAAGCTTGTATCCTATAAATAGGAGGGGTACCTCCATATGTAAGACTTTTTTTAGTTCAGTTTAGTGTTCCTTTGGTGAAACTACTGCTTGTGTTGTCTCTTGTGTCAGCTAGACCAACACATCAACCTCTATTCAAAGCCCCATTTTTATCCTCAATACATACTTGCAAATTCAGTTTGCTTACACCTTGTTCTTGCTAGTTTTCTTCCATTTCTTGCGAGGAACAGACCCTAGTGGTTAGGTCGGCTTGGCTTTGGCAAGGCCGACACATCTAAGGGGTTGGTTCAGGGTTGCTTGGCTATTGGGATCTCTTGGTCGGTAGCCTGGATCGTGAGAGTCACCTCCACCATTGGAAGATCCTATCTCACCGAAAAGGTCGGGCCACTTAAGTGGTACATCACACTTGGTTAATTAGAAAGAAGCTAGATAATTTGACTTATCTCTTTTGTGCTGAGTTTGAAACTAGTAATCACCTCTTTTTTTTCAATGTATTGTGGCTAAACAAATGTGGAATGCCATTTCTAATGTTCTAGATAGGGAAGTAGGTGAAGATTTTTATAAATAAGACAAATATTGTTGTAATTGTTGTCTTATCAATAGCCGCCAGAACCTTGTAATTGTTGTCTTTGCAATGCATTGACAGGGGGCATTAATTCAAAAAAATGAATACACTCCGGAAACATGACCAGCTAGGGAATTAAGTCAATTCATTATGTTAACAACCAAGTGTATGCATCCGAACTGAAATCCAATCATGAATCCATTGGCGAGGATTAGAAGGATACCGTCGTTTTTAGGTGGAGGTGGAGCCGTGTCCTTCCTCGTCCTTCCTATGGCCACGCCATGAGGCCAAGGTTACCATGACCCCCATGCTTCCCGCCTGTCTTAATGGAGAGTATTAGGGCCCGGACACGGTCGCCGTGGTGATCGACGTCTTTGGCGCCCCCGAGCCACCGACTCGGCGGGGACGGGGGCTTGTTCAGGATCCGGCAGTCCGGACCGGGCCTCGGGGGCCACGCGTCAGGTCCGGCAGGTCCGGCACGGGCTGGGCCACGCCCGGATCCGGCGTCCGGTCCGGCTGGCCGGGCCACGCCCAGATCCGCCCACGCCCGCCGGGCGCCACAAGATCCGAGGGGGTTGAAAATCGCGGATGTACCGCGTGACGACGGGTAGAAGCCGGAGGGGGGCGTGCTCGAGGATGCACCGTACGGCAAGTACGGCAAGTTGTTGCCGAAGCCCGAAGGGGATGCACCGTACGGCATGTTGTTGTTGAAGCTCGAAGGGGTGCCGGAGAATGCCACGCCCGTGATCCGCCACAGCCTGGCCGGGCCGCCAGATCGGAGGGGTTGAAAACTGCCGGATGTACCGCACGGGTAGAAGCCGAGGGGGCGTTTCGAGGATGCAATCAGACGGCAAGTACGGCAAGTTGTTGCCGCCCGAAGGGGATGGACCGTACGGAATGTTGTTGTTGAAGCTCGAAGGGGTGCCGAGAATGCACCGCATAAGTAGCTCGGGGCCGGAAGGGCCGCGCCGGAAATCGGCCGGGCCGGATGGCCGGTTCCGCGCCCGCAGGGAATGTCGTTGTTGAAGCTCGAAGGGGTGCCGGAGAATGCACCGTACAAGTAGCCTGCCGGAAGGGCTGCGCCGAAATCGCTGGCCGGGGGACGGGCTGGTCTCGCGCCGGAGGGAATGTCGTTGATGGCGCCGGAGGTGATGCTCAAGTTGTTGAAGTCGTAACAATAGTACCCGCCCATCACCGCAAAGGGGTCAAGGACGCGGACGGCGGAGGCGGAGAACGGCCGAGTAGCTAGGTGGAAGCGGCGGCGGAGGAAGGATATGGACGGAGGAGGGAGGAGCGTGGTGGACGAGAGAGGAAATGAGGGTTTAGGGTTTTGGGGGGGGGGGACGACACACGGTATGAAGGGGAGCCGGGCCGCGGTGGACGAGAGGAAATGAGGGTTTAGGGTGGCAATTCCCCGCCGTCCGATTGGCCGGACGGACGGCCCGATCGGTCAGGCCTTCTTGGGCTGGTTTGCCACTCGCTCCGTGGGCACCTGGACCGAATTCGCCCGATGCTGGTTTGCCTTATCTATTATTCTTTTCCAATTACGAATAAATATTCTCAAACTTTGAAATTGCGTAGCAAATCACTGAAAAATCGTAAAATAGAAAATCAAATTCTTTCGGAATCCTCATGAATAGGTCTTTGTGTTGGATCCATAAAAGAGTATGTTTTACTATAATTTTTAAACTATACACTTTTGGCTATGTTTTAAATGGGCAAATATGAAATCTTAAAACTAACTCCTCTTTCCCACCTTAAACACATAGTTACCACCATTCTTCAACCACAACAAGCAAGCTTACACTGTGAGCTTTCAAATCACAAGCAGATCTATCAGCAAACCGGCACACTCTATCCAAACATAAGAGCACTCTATCTCAGCATCCCAACAGTCAGCAGCATAATGAGCCATCTCATTAGTTAGATGCCAGGAAAAGATAGACTCTTCTGATGAAGTAACCAAGTCCTAGGATGTTAATATCAGACTCCTATGCAAGGTTGTAGGACGCAATGTCAGTGTCAACCAAATAATTATAGCAGCAAAATGAAAAAAAAAGGTTTAAATGCTAGCTGCTTCAAACAAACCGTGGACTGTACAGAAACAAATATAAATGTAAGCCAAGGATCAGACAACCAACAACCGATGCTACTCTTCTTTTATCTTACGACACTACGACAGTTTCCTATTGTTTCTCAAATGCACTA
Organism: Hyparrhenia diplandra; assembly: GCA_015847255.1. Taxonomy (NCBI): domain Eukaryota; kingdom Viridiplantae; phylum Streptophyta; class Magnoliopsida; order Poales; family Poaceae; genus Hyparrhenia; species Hyparrhenia diplandra. The sequence goes on from JADLZK010012745.1 coordinate 181,012, forward strand.
ATTTCCACAGAAATAATTCAGATAACTCATTCCTCACGGCATTTTCATGTGCTCCATGTAAATCCATACCCCTGTGCTCCATGTAAGTCTAACTGGAAGCATACCACAGGATGCAGGCATAGGAGAACCATATTTTTTACTAACTTTATGCGACTATTTAATTGCTTGAACCGTGCAAGAACCCAGCCTCAATCAACTAATCATAATAGGATAGCTGGTTGAGTTGACCACCAAGGGGCTCTTGCATGACTGAGAATTTGAGGCCACCAAATGGAAGGGTGGCTTTGGTGCTTAGGCAATAATGATGGAAAAAGTTGAAATTGGCAGTCTCTACTGCAAGAGAACCTTCAGGCCAATACAGTTCAGTTTCTACCATATTGGAATCCACACTCTACAGAACTAAGTAAAGTAAATTAACAGGCAATATGATCTCACTCTTCCAAGATTACTTACCTGAAGAAAGAAATAGATATCCTGAGCACATCTTTCATAATCATTTCGACCAACCAGACTCACTAGGGGGGAGATGGCTTTATCTGTGCAGCAAGACAATAAGATGGTAAAAAAAATCTCTAGATTGCATTGATCACAAATCATTCAAGCAAAAAATCAGTTAAAAAGGAATGTCAATGCATTAAGGAAGAAAAATAAAAAGTGATGTATCATGGGTTACCTATTATTAATTCACGGACAAAATTTGCACGATGAGCAGCTTCTATCCGTTGTTCATCACTTAGATAGTTTCCCATGCCATTGCTTTAAGCACTAGGAGGAGGTGGTGACGTTATTCTCTTTGGATGTTTTGTCATGAAAATTCCATCAGGCCACAGAATCTGTATGAAGAGAAAATACAGACTAAATTATGGGGGCGATCCTGCACAAAAAAAGATCCATTCATAACAGGGGGTCCAATGAGAGTGCCTAACTGCACATTTCTCCGTCTGTAAACTGTTGGTTGTCTGAACCTCTTTTTTTTGGCCTAAAGATACAATCTGAGACTTACTTGTTCAACACGCTTAACAGCAAAAGCAATTATCCTCCCTTTCCTAAGTAATTGGATTTTGTCAACAAGCCAGTCATCAAATGTGTCTCCCATTCCCAATTGCAGTATTTGCTTTGCTACCCAAAATGCTTGCCGTCTACAAAAATAAAAAATTCAGAGTTAAATCTAGACTTGCAAACTATCAGGGCTACAGATGCAAAATGTTAGGAGACCATAAGACTGAATTAAATTTTCCTAATAGCAAACCATCTGTTAGTCTTGGCTAGACAACACACAAGTTTTACCTATGGCATAGGCACTGCCCTCTATATCATTTTGCTAGCAGCAATTGCAGGGTTAGTTGGTCTTGACTAGCTGTAATTGCACAAGTAGCTACTTTTTGTTACTATATTACTATACTAGGGGTATCAACTAAGCTAAATTTTTCAATTGTCGTTCTGTTTAGGTTATCAACTCCAGCATTGACTTCTCAAGAAAGCATTCTAAAGATCAAAGACTCAATCACATTTGCAGGTACGCATACTATTTCTGTTCAGATCCAAACTTTTTGCTATCTATCAAGCACATCTCGACTCTGCTATATTAGATATGACAATTTAGTGGTGAGGAAATATGAATATTGATGACTACTCATTCTTCAAACAAATCCATGAGGCATTGATAAGCAGACAAGCTAGAAGATCACCTTGGTCTGCTTGGTTGGAGAACTCCAGGCTGCTTGGTTGGAGACCACCGACTGGGTTCTGAAGCGAAGCCGCGTGCGTGGTGGAGAGGCTCGCCGGCCGCCCAGCAGCTGGAGCGCCGTGCGCCTTGCGGTCGTGGCGGAGGCAGAGGAAGGAAGGGGCGCCGACTTGCCGTGCGCCGACTTGCTGTGCGCCGCCTGCTGCCCTCCCAGGAAGGAAGGAGCGGCAACCCTGCTATCCTCGCGGAACCCGGCGCAAGCTCCATCAAGCGCGGACGCCCTCTGCTATCCTCGCGGAACCCGGCGCACATGGCGGGAAGCGGAGCACGCAGCGCGCGGCGAAGGCCAGCAGCGCTTCGACGAGCGGCTCCGACGGTGGGGGGGCGGAGAGCCAGAGGATACGGCCCTCCCCGCGGCCGCGCGCAGCTTGCCCGCTCCTGTTGGTGGCGGCCATCCTCGCGGCCACGCGCGGCTCGCCCACGCCTGGAGGCAGCGGCCATCCCCGTGGTCGTGCGCGGCTTGCACGCGGCCGGAGGCGGTGCCCTCCCCGCTGCTCGCCCAACTCGCGGCGACAACGGGACTGGAACTTCCGCGGTGCCGAGGACGCTCAGCTCACCCATCTCGCGCCCTCTGCCGACGTCCGCGGCTGCTGCTCGTGCTCTGCTGCGTGCGTCGGTATCTCCGTCACTTCCCCACCGGACAAGAACCCACCGGCGTGGCTATTCGCGTGGGGAAAGCAGGAAGGAAAGCAAGGCAGAGGAGAGAGAGGAGTTAGGGGGAAAGAGTGATTGGGAGGACATGCTGTAACCAACATGAACTGAGAACATGCTGTAACATAAATTACAAAAAGACTAAGATGGAGATGGATCAAAAATAAAACAATACTCACATTCTGGACCAGACCCACCAACCTCCCATAAGTTAAATACTATACCTACTAAGCTACCAAAAGTAATCAGGAAACTTGCTACCTAGCAACCTAGATATGTTTAAAATATTTGATACATGTTAGAATTATCATAGCTCAAATTACACCATAGAATAATATAAATTACACCTAATAAAGAACAGTAACTTGAGTTCAAATCAATTGTAACTAGAAAACTTGACCTGGAACATCCACCATTTCCATATGCTTCTGTATTTGTCCATATCCAAAACATGAAACAATCCAACACCTCACATATCCACTTACAAAAATCCATACCTGTAAAAGCAAAAATCAAGAAAAGAAAAAAGTTCTAACCCTCCTCCTTTCCAGGGCTTGGGACCTGCTATGATGGAACTCAAAAAAACCCGAGAACCAACATAGGCGGAGTTAAAAACTTTTTTCATACAAGATTAGACATACAATATATTAAAATATAAAATGAACAACAAGCAGGAATTTATAGTAAGAAATACGAAGCCAAAAGCTTAGAAATATAGCAACAATACAAGTACTAATAAAAGTCCACAAGTATTACTATATATACAAAACCATAACTGATATATAAGAAGTCCCTGATATCAAGAGCACTGATAATTATACTGACAAACCATGATAACACAAAATGAAAAACACAACCAGCATAGGTTCAGCTTGACATGAAAATTTACACACCAACAGCATATAGCTCGAAGCAAATAGACTTAGGGTAGAGGATAAAGCCTACGGCAAGGGACAAACTGATACATGTCATCATGAGCAGGTCGACACTGAATGCTCAACACACGGAAGAAGGAGACAGTGTAAATATCAACTGAGAATGAGAAACCAACCAACTTAATGACATCTGCATCATCAGGCATCAAGATGTAAACTGCACCAGTCACATTGTCCATAGCAAACTTGCATGAAGAAACAAACTCTTTACCAAGATGTTGCCTTATCACACGAGTAACATGCTTAACATTATCTGCAGTAAGCAACCCCTTAGCAACAACAACCCTGCTCTGCTGACCAAAAGGAATGTTCAAGTGTTCAAACACAAACATAGAAACCACTTCATTGTCAACTGAATAGGGTGCAACACCAACAAGAGCAGCCTGATGAATAGCAGGGAGAAACTACACAGGGAAAAAATTGCTTAAAAAGGTTAGCAATTAGAACACAAGAAAATTAACAAGAATCAATATAATTCTGGAAATAATGAAAGGCAAATAGACAATTACCTTTTGAGCAACTGGAATATTAATGTAGTTATCAAAAGATTGATCATCACAGGCAATACATTGAACTTTGAACATAGCATAGTCTGAAGAACCAACTCGAACTTGGAAACCACAGAAGAATGTTGCATGAGCATCATCGAAAGCAACACAATACACAATACGAGCATCAACATCTAGGCAAAACTTCATATGCATGACATAGAAAGCACCACGAAGTTCTTTCCAAGCTCTAGCAGCAATCATAACATGATCAGAGGGCATAACACGAGGATCATCAATTTTGAAACCCATTAACCGGCTCTGAACACCAGGTTCAAGTCCAAGAGTTTCCATGACATGATAAGGCACTTGCTTATGAAGCCAGGTAAAACACTCTCTAGGAGCAACACCATACATCTAAAAAATATTACAAAAACATAAACAAGTGGGAAAATAAAATTTTAAAATGTAAAGGAAACAGTGCCAATTAAACAACCTAACAGACAAAACAATTAATAATAGTTATATATATGCAATCAAAAAGCCAAAACAAAAGGTAAATTGACTAAAAACTGATTACATCAAATATAACTCTAAATTACAACTATTCAGGAACAGTAAACACAATATAAGCATACTGTAACTAGCATGAGACACATCAAGAAGCATTGCAATAATAAATAATAGAAATAAGTATAATAATTTAATTGCGAAAACAACTGTACCTCTAAAGATATGACACTTGCTAAACAATTTTATGAGGAAAAAAATAAGGACAAACCACCTACAAAATTAAGAATATTTCAGATCAAAAATATCAAATATATTATACTAGAAGAACATGAATAGAAATTGAAAGATGACAATGCAGAATCATAAGTAATGCTAGACATCAGTAGAATAGGACTACCCTAAAAAGAAATTTCAGTTAGGAGACTCCTAAGTCAAATCAACTCATACTAGAAATACAATCTAAAGGAGGTCCATCAACAGAACAAAATGAAATGGAAAAAGAAACCCTAAATGAAGATAAGGTAAAAAGTGCCAGGCAAAATGACAAAGGAAATGGATTGAGAAAAGAGCAAGAACAAGATAGAAGAAAGGACCACGAGTAAAACAGGACACAGGCCACATCTTCTTACCAGGAGGAAGCAACCGCAAGAAGAAGAGAAAGAAAGAACCACCTGCGGGGAGTTGTGGATCTGCAGGCATATAAAGAGCACACGCACTACCGAGCGGACTAGTAGCAACCGACCACTAGGCATAGAACCGAAGGAAACGGAGAAGACGAGGAGAATTGGGGAGATTTTAATGACCAAAGAGTTTTTACGGAAAGCCACGAATGGGCCTAAAACAACGGGCCTAATAACAAGGCTCATGTGAAATGAAAAAGCCCAACCAATTAAAGGAAAAGACCTGAATTAAACGAAAAAAGATTAAAACACAGGGGCTAATAAGAAAAAATAGCAGCCTTGGACTCCAAGAAGGTCACCACGAAACGAATCTGATCGAAGGACAGAGGACTTGCCTGCGGTACTTCACGACCGAACACAATCCACCGCAAAGGAGAGGAAATCAAGGAGGAAGGAAGATGGAACCACCAGATGAGACAAACGTGCCTCCGGTGCCTACCGCCTAGAAATCAAGGGAAATCGAAGGTAAATTTCACGGGACAAGAAAAACATGATTTTGTCATCAAAATTTCATATATATTAAATACTCTCAACAAAACCAGAGCAGGAAGGTAATGGAGGAAGCACAAGCACAAGAATTCAGGTAATCATAGGTTGAAATTTATCAATATACACGATGAACATAGGATAAACTGATCATTCAGAAATTTTTGGTGCAAACAGGAAACAGGTTCATGGAGTTCAACAAATAATCAACTGACTCCATGGAGCCTGCACCAAGGAAGTGAAGTACCAATCAATCATATGATGACAATACAGGTAAAGAAAAGTTAAATAGGACAGCAGTTATTTACAGGGACATTGCTACAACTGAAATTAATGACTAATATTTACAGGGATCTATGACAGCACTGCTAATGCAACAAACATGGAGTAGCTCTCAAGAGGAGCAGGTTATGAGACACACAATAGAGGTATAATATCATTCTATAGCACATTTTTATGAAATAAAACATGAAACTCAAAACATTGAAAATTGAATTGCAGGAAAAATGGGATGAACATTGGATGCAGATGTACAACACCAACACAACTGAGCAAATGCAGACAAGAGAAGAAGATTCAAACCTGGAGAACAACTAAACAACTAGTTTTGAGGCTGACTTTAATGTAAGTTGGACTATAAAAATTGCTAAGTCATGGTTACATTTCATTACTCATAATAATAACAAAAAATGCATTTGAACATAACAGGATGACCAGGAAGACTACTTGTCATATCAAGACTGGACAGACAGAGAAGATACTACAGAAGATATATTCACATCTATGCAAGTACAAGAGGTTAGCAAAATTTAAACTTAGATAAACAAATAAAGTCTAGAAAATTCCTGCAGTGATGATTTCCTCTAGTCAAAATTACAGAAAATGCAATAACAAAGACTTTTAACTTGATAGAGTTCAACAAAGTTGTATAAGTATGGACACAATTCACACATTATGTGCATACAGACCCACTGATGCATTTTTGAACTGAAAAGGCACCATTATGTCAAAGAAAACAATTGCATTTAGATTACTAAAAATATATTGTATACATATAGTGAATAAAAAAACAAAAGGAGGGCCAAAAAATTTATATACATTTTATGATCAGGTAATCATGTTGAAGACAACACATAACATAAAATAGCTGATGCAGGTACATACCAGGAAAGAGGGAACAGGCAGAATCAGGCACTTCTAGCAACAACAATGAAGCATGAAATGAAGGATATACAGCCCAAGAAAATTTTCATTCATCAAGTTATTTAATTTAGTATTTGGTATTTGATAGCCAGTCTGTAGTCATCAATAAGGGATGAATTGCACAAATTGTACGGCTGTTCGTTGGAAATGAGCAAGACATACCTGCAGGTCCCACTCCACCACTGGCTTCCTCTGAAATTGTAGCATCGGTTTTTAATCAAATGTCTTCAATTTGATCAGGCATGCAGCCATATTGAGATGGCATGGACTTTTCACAGCCAAGATCATGTCTTTGTACTGTCCAAATAATTGGATCATGAAATCATCTCTGATGTATGCAATCGCCTGTAAAAGATAGTAGGTCTTCTAAATTCAGAATATGTTGATAACTTTAATGATGTTCCAAGTACAACATCTGTTTATTGTAGTGAAGCATTGCTCACCTGTTATAGAAACCAAACTTATGTTCGTTTTGCGTTTAGGAACTGTTAAAGCAATTGCAGCTGTTGCAACACCTAGTGATCTGTCGATTTTGAAGTAGTATATGCTTAGATGCATTTCAGAGAAAATTATTTGGAAAGTGTCATTCACTCGTTGCCATTAAAGTTTCAGTACCAACATATGCATTTCATGTCTCACGATATAGGTAGCAGGTAAAATAAGTAGTCACTGGCATAATAATGCCCGGACAGGGTGGCATCAATAAATTAACGGGATATCTTTTGTATCAGGAGACAAATACCATAAACAAATTTCCTGGAAATATTTAGATCTTCTCAGCTACCATTGAACCTCCTGGCTTTAGATTAATAATTCGAATGGAACTTCTTTCATTATGAGCAACAGATAACTCTTGCATTGTTGTGATAAAAATTCGTGTAAGTCCTATACTCATTGCTATCAGTTGAGCAATTTAATGGTTAAAAGGAATAAGTGTTCAATGAGTAAAATGACCTTCTATGGATGGAACTAAAATGTCACCGCATAAAACGGAATTGAATTAATGTTGCTGCACGATAGCATGGAAATGAAAGACAGCATTACCTAAGAACACAGAAGAGTAGGTTGGAGTTATGTAAAGGAGCAGCTGTTTACTTTGGTGTGGTCAACAGCAAATCGTTTAACAGCCACCCGTCAATATTTGTATGAACGAAAACCCCACATAGCCTGGCTTGCAAATTAATAAGAGCAGGGGCTAGAATGAGCGACCAAACCTTTGCATTGTTGCTATAAAATAAATCTCTTCTGTAAACTAATGTGACTAACCAATAGAGGACATAAAGTATTAACCGTAGCCACCACCAGGATGAATTGCTGGCTTTCCCAATAACACAAATCTTTTATTCATTTAAGGTGTCACTATTTTGCAAACATGCCTTCGATCACAATCAGGATATTAAAGAAAGCATAAGGACAAATGGAGAAGTGTATGAAAAATTAGCGTACCTCCATCACACTATAAGGCACATATGTTGATGCAATTATTTCTATCACACTATCATGAAGCATCACTAAGTAAGGAAGCAGCACGGCGAGTGCTTGATGAGTTATCCCATTGGCCTTGTGAAGTTCTCTCTTCAACTATTGAAAAGAACCACAATGCATGAGTTTCACTCTTCATGTATATTTGTTGGTTCCAGTAATAATCCATCAAACCACCCATGCATTAGCAGTTGTCAAGTTGCAGTGAGCAAAGGCTAATGAAAATTTAGATTCTTGTCAACCATCAGAGCAACAAATGAAAGCTTGGTTGCTATCACACAAAGTGTGCCGGACTGCAGAGAATGGCAGTGTGCTGAAATAAAACTTTGGACTGCATATAAATCATACTAAACTTCTTTTTTTTTAAAAAAAGCAACAGTAGTGCCTTTGTGCAGAAAAATTGTTATGTATCAGTAGCGCCAGTACCAACAACTGAAAAATCTAACAAAAACTGTTATTTCATTTTACTGCGAGTCTGGATCTTTGTGATAGTTCATTCTAGCGATCAACCTTCCTTTAATCCTCAATTATTCTTTTGTCATGATGCAACAACATTATTCAGCTGTAGTTAATGTATTTATGTCAGTTTCTACATATACATAATCTATCTGTACGGAAAATAAGCAACGTGAGTACATGGCTAAAGAAGAGTATAGATGGCTTGGCTTGTGGGATTATCACTAAATCGCAAAGCAATGCAACTTCAGTTCACAGTCAGCCTTGGCTTTATTAAATGTAGTAAATCAAACCTAAACCATGCAGTAACGTAAGTGTTAGTAATGCGGCAAAGAAAAGCATCAATTGATATACGGTTGGAAAAGAATGCGGTGAACCCAAGTAAATTGTGGAGACTTACCAAGGTCGATGAACTTGTCTATGGAGCCACCAGATGTGAGCTCCCTGCGCCACCACGCCTGCTGGACGTTCGCCCCGCACCTACACCGCCTTCGCGTGGGGCCCGCCCTAGCTGAGGTTGGGGGGAAATTGTGAGGTCACAGGAGGAGGACGGGGGACGCCGGTAGCCACCGGCAGCGCCACTGCCGCTGCGGTGTGGCCTGCAACAACGACGGGCAGGGCCAACGCGGGGTGGGGGCGCTTGAGGGAGCCGTGACGGTGTCACACCCCTGGCCGCGGCGGTCGCCCACATGCCCTCTGGAATGGCATAGAGGGCAAAGTATCCTTTGCATTTGTCCATCCATACTTTGGGGTCTGAGCCATCAAAGATAGGAAATTGCATCTTTGGCATGGCTTGGAACTGCATCTGGCGATTGTTGTGTCGTTCTGCCCTGTGTGTGCGTGGCTGTCGATGGTTCTCTCCCCTTTCTTGACCATTTCTGTCAGCAAACACATTCTCCATTTGTTCTTCCTCATCAAGCAGAGCTGATGCAGATTCACACGCTCTCGGCGTTGTCATGCCTTTTGCCATTGCAAGATCTGCTCGAGAGTGAGATCCGCCCTTTGCTGGCGGTGTTCCTGACTTGGTTTGCAATCAGGCGCTGCTCCGCAGCGTATTCATCCATGGCTGCCCCACGGAGCTCCAACTGAGACTTGAGCTGTTGCCATGGACAACACCCATCGTATTCATCTGAGTGAACAAAAGGTCAAATTGTTCCATTACCTTCTCGTAGCGCAGACGTTCCTCCTCGGTGCTGCGCGTCATGGCGTCGAGGATGATCTTTTGTCTCGTGCAGATGGCTTGATATGTCCCCCGGCTTCCACTTCGCCTGGTGACAAGCTACAAGTTTGGAAATTCCTCCCCTTTTAGCCACTTGCCTGTCGCCGCCGCTGGGGTGATGCGGACCGAGGAATTTTACACGGAGACTAGTGCTCCGCAACCCAAGGCCACGGGCACCCCGCCGCCGTACGCCGCCGCCCGCTCTGGACACAAAAGCTTAGGAATTTTACGCAAGAACACGCCTTGCAACCCTTGCCTTCTTGATCCAGGAGGGTCCGATGATAGTCGAGTGATGAGCGTGAGATGCTCGCCGGTTGGTTCTCACCGCCGAACCCGTTTGTTGCTGCCGAACCCCAGTCGAACACTTGGTGGGCGTAGTGAGCGCCGCCGGTGTTCGAGGTGAAAGCGATGTCTCGATGGCCGTCGATGCGTGGCGTGGATCTGTCGGAGGAGGTGGTGGTGGTGGTGGTGGTGGATCACGGGTAATTAAGGGCGGCGGCGAGGAGCGGATGGTGCTCAACACCCACGCCCGAGGAAGGTAGAGGCTCACGGATACCACTTGTCACACCTGGCCCGCGGCGGTCGCCGCGACGCGTGAGCGATACAAGAGGGAGACCGGAGTTGAGGAGGAAGCGGGCGAGGGGCCTCGTGTTTCCTTGTCCGAATGTTCGATGGTGAATTACCCACCTGGGCCCAAATGACAGAATGAAAACGTAAAGCGACAGATCACGCCTTCTTCTTCACTGCTGGGTCATCGGGTTACTGTTCCCTGTCACGCTGTTGCCGGCAAAGCAGTGTGACAGACGGAGGGAGGCAGAGAGAAGCGGAGGGAGCCGCGTGGCGGGGAAGGAGAAGGGGATCTGCGGTGTGGCCTGCGACGACGACGGGCTGGGGGCCAAACGGGGCGGGGGCGCTTTGGGAGCCGTGGACGGAGGGAAGGCGGCGGGCTCGAGAGAAGCGGCCGGGGGCGCCGCGCGAGTAGGGGAGGAGAAGGGGAGGCAGGCTGTGGGGAGGACATGGCGGCGGGGGCAGGCATCCTCCGGCGCTGCGTGGGGAGCGGCGATCGATGAGGCAGAGGAGCAGCGGCCTGCGGTCCTGCGGTGGCGGAGAGGAGGCCAGAAGAGAAAGGTGCCGGTGTATTGGAGGGCGGATTTGGCCTACGTGGCAGACCACGTGGCAGCCGCAGCCAGCGTGGCCCGGGCCCGCTGGTCAGGATGGCTGAGGGGGTAAATACGCCTTCCCCTGCTCACACTTCCGTCTCTCTCTCTCTCACTCTCTTCTCTCTTCCCGACGCGCCGAATCCCGCCGCCGCACCGGAGAGTTAGGGTTCCGGCGTGTCGTGGAGGGCGCACGCGGTGGATCCAGCTTCTGCAACGCAAGGAGGTGGTGCGCCATGGCTGAATCAAGCTCGCGCTCTTCTAGGGCTTCAGCCTCAAGCGGTGGGGGAGGCGGCGGAGGCCCGGTGGAGGTAAGTGGCTCGCCGGTGCCATACCGCATTGGCCCCCTTGACTATGTGCCCCCGGTGTACTGCAAGTGCAAGTCGGAGATGAAGAAGGCGGCAAGATGGATCTCGTGGAGTGTGGACAACCCCGGCCGTAGGTACTACAAGTGCATCGATGCTAATGTGAGCTTCTCTTGTGCTTCCTTTCCAAGTTGCAGTGTTTATCAATTTTGCTCAGCTAACTGCACCATATCGTTGCAGACGGGGGATGACTGTGGCTTCTTTGAATGGATGGATCCACGGCCTTCAAAGTTTCTGAGGGAACTGCTTCTGGACCTGAAAAATGCAGTTTTCAGGTTGAAGAGGGAAAAGGGGGAACCTGCTGCTGATGAAGAGCAGGTACTGCATTTTGGTGAGTTGGAGCAGATCAACCAGTCCCTGCAGAGGTTGCTGGTAAAGAAAGAAGAGGAGTTGGAAGCCATGAAGTTGGAGCTGGTCAAGAATCAAGATGAAATGGTGAAGAAAGAGCAGGAGTTGGAGGCCAAGAATTTGGAGCTGAGGAAGAAACGAGATGAATTGGTCAAAAGCAATGCTGATTTGGTGAAATTCCAGAAGATTAGAGGCAGTAGCTGCTGTGGTTTTATGTTTGTGTTTGTACTGGGCTTGTTGGTTGCCCTGTTGATTAATGCTGTGTCAACCTAGGATTGTGAGAGTTGCAACGCACTCTCTTTTGAATGTATGAATCTGTGTTACATGTGCACTTTTGATGCGCATGTCTGAATCTAGTGTATGTAACCCTGTTTGTGCACTTCTTAAAGTATGAATGCAGTGCATGTTTGTGCTAATTGTGAAATGATATCCATGTTTGAAAGTATGAATCCAGTCATGTGGTGGGAAACAGAAACATGTAAATGATGATAACAAGTGATAGAAACATGTAAGTAATAAGAAAGTGACATAAGTATTATATAACATCCAGTGACCATCATGCAGTGCTATTCAAAACCAGTAACAGAAACATGATAAGCATGTCTGATTTGCTTAAACTACTATCCAGTCACCATCATGATATTTTACATCCAAAAGTGAGGCCATGTTCACCCATCACTGCCACTAGGTCCTATTTTACACCCAAAAGTCAGGGGCGTGTTAACTGCCCAGGATTGAGGTGGGCCGCCCCGCTGGCCCGTCTAACGGCTCGGCGCCGTCGTCTTCCACCTACGGACGCCGCCCATTTCGCTCGCCCCGCCCGCCTCCTCCGCCCGTCCGGCGAGCCCTACGGCGCCGGCGGCGCCCAGTCCCTTCCCTCCCCCTTCCTCCTCCATCGTCGAATCTCGCCGCCGCCGCCATGGAACACCTCAGCCTCCCCCCCCGCCGGCCCATGCCCACCGAATGGGTCTCCCCGGGCCCCCGGGCTCATGGCGCCCCCCGCCGACCTCACCGCCGGCCGAGCCGCCGCCACCACCCCGTGTCGACGGCCGCGGCCAGCCGGGCGGGGCGTTTCTATAGCCGGTGAGGATGGAGGCAAGGAACCTCGCCGGAACCCTAACGTCGCGGTGGCGTCGGCAACCTAAGCGCGCCCTGCCGGGCCAACGCTTAAGCGACGGCGACGTCCCTCGCAACCCCTAAAGCGAGGCCACGAGCTGCCGCCGGTAGCGATGTCGCGAGGAAGAAGACGACCTTCCGGTCAAGCGTGGAAGAAGAACGACGGCGGCGTTGTCACGTGGTGCTAGGCTTCGGGCTTCGGGTCGATCGTGTTGGGCCGACACGGTAAACGCTGACGTTTCGCCGACCGGTCGGCACTTAACATTTCCCCAAAAGTCAGGCCATGTTCACCCACATAGAGGCACATCCAGTTTCTGTCATCCAGTGACATCAACCACAAGGTATTACAAACAAAAAGTAGAGGCTCAGATGTTGTCTCCAAACAAGAGATGAGCCAGTCGACCATGGCCTCTTCCTCCACTTCCTGTTCCTGTGCTTGTTGACACCTGCCCTCCTCTTCCTCCTCTTGATGTTGTTGTCCTTGTAGATGACTGTTGTCCTCTTCCTCTTGCTGGCATCCCAAGTTGCCTTCCTCTTGTACTTGCTGCCCTTGTCCTCCTACTTGGCTGCCTTTGGAACAGCTTGGTGGAGCTTGACTTTCACTTTGTTGGCTTGAAGCGAGGGGTGGAGCCGACTTCCACTTGGTGGCTACAAGCGGTTGGTGTGTCACAATGAACCTACAAGCATATGTGTCTGAATCCAAGTGGATAATGAAGCAAACATGTGACAAAGTAAAAACTAATGAAAGATGTATTTCTCACCCTTTTTGTACTGCCTTGTGTTTCAACACTGGTTCCAGCACTTCCCTCAGCCTACTTCCTCTTCCTAGTTTTCTCTCTTGTAATGTGAGCATTGTTCTTGTTTCCAGCTTCTTTGTTCTTTGCACATCCGCTTGAGTTGTGACCAGTTTTGCCACACAACCTGCACCTCATCTTCACCCCTACCTTGCTCAGCTTGATTCCTTTGGGTTCTTCCCACTGCTCCCTCTTTCTTGCTGTTTTTGGCCTACCAGGCATCTTGACATAAGCTGGTGCCACTGGTCTTGGCATGTCAGATATGGGCCAATTAGCTGCACCCTCCACTGATTGCAAGCCATGTTGATATGTCTGTTCGGATAGTCCCACATCGGTTAGCCGATGGGGGACTGGCCAGCTTATAAGGCGAGGTGCGTCTCCCCCAACAGCTCGGACTTTTGGGGGTGAGCAGGCTTGTAAGGCCTTGTGGGCTGGGCTAACATTGGTTATGGGCCCACTCACGTTCCCACTGCGCAGAACTCGCAGCAGGCCGGAGCCTGCCCCGAAGGCACAAGACCCGCCCTAGGAGACCACTCGGTTAAGGCTGGAGGCCAAGATCACCGACGTGTGACTAGGGGGTGAGTGTTGGGATAGTCCCACATCGGTTCCCCGATGGGGGAGTGGCTAGCTTATAAGGCAAGGTGTGTGTCCCCCAAACAGTTGAGACCACTCGGTTGAGGCTAGAGGCCAAGATCACCGACGTGTGACTAGGGGGTGAGTGTTGGGATAGTCCCACATCGGTTCCCCAATGGGGGAGTGGTGAAAGGTCCCTTATGGTTTTTGGTAATTGATTGTCAACATTAGGTGAACTAATAATGTGTGATTGAGATAATACACAGGAGATTAGTTCACATGTGATGACGCAATGAAGGAGCATTATTGCATATGAGACATGACATGGAGTCATGTGACCGAGGTGGTGAAGATCAAGACAAGGCTTGGCTTGATGGACCGGTTGCAAGTGTGAAGGGCAAGTCACTGGACTTGGCGCCGAAGGATCGACGCAGCGGTGAAGATCAAGTGAGGTCAAGATCGATGGACCAAGAAGGTCACGTGATGATATGAAGTGGATCATATCATTTGGTGATCGTGTTGGTGCATGTGTTGCATCGACACTTGAAGATGGAGCGAAATGGAAATGCGCAAGGCAAAGGTATAACCTATAGGGCATTTCATTTTGCCGGTCATGAGGAGCTTAGAGAAGTTTATGACCGGATTTAGGATAGATGGCCGTACTATCAAGAGGGGCAAACTTGTTTGCATATCGGTCATCTAGTGCCACTTGTGCGATCTAACTTTATGATGTGTTAGGATCGAGTGGTGTGGTGAGAGCAAGAGAAAATCCTTTGAAAATGATTGTGAAAATGCTAACACACATGCACATGGTGATGTACACTTGGTGGTGTTGGCACATTTGCAAAGGAGAAGGTGTTTCGGTGTTTCTCGGACACTAGGACTGACTTTGGAGTGGAATACTACTTTGATCCATTGAGCTTTGGATCAAGTAACCATGTGGGTTGTGTAGCCCCTCTGAGTTAGCTTTCCATAAAGTCCAAGATCATCGAAAACGGAGTTCGGATGAAGGAGTTATCGCCGTTTTACCGAACGATTGGTCGCAGACCGGGGATATTTGGACCGGGAAGCACGGGCGCACCGGACGCACCCACCGGAGGCTCCGGTGCGTGCGTCCGGCAGAGGGCTCTGCAGCCTGAATTTTGCCGGACCCATACACCGGACGCTGCACCGGACTCACTGATCGGACTCGCTGGTGAGTCCGGTGAGTGCGTCCGGTGAGGCTGTTTTCAGCGTGTTTTGCCCCCCAACGGCTAGTTTCTTGGTTTGGGCTATATATACACATTTTGCCGGCCATGGCTGGTATCTTAGCACCTTGGGGACTTTGTGTCCATGCTAGAGAGTGCTTGAGAGCCCTCCCACTCACATATGCTTGATATCGTTCATCCGATTGAGTGAGAGATCGTGTTCTAGTGCGTTGCGTTGAGAGATCGCATTCGTGGCACTAGGTGTTCGTGTTGCAAGCCGGTGTGCTTATTTCTCTTGGAGGTTGCCACCTCCTAGACGGCTTGGTGGCAAGAGGCTCCGTCGAGGCACGCAAAGAAGATTGTGCGGTGCTCAGGAGAAGAGATTGTGAGAGGTTCGTGCTCGCCTCGCGGGATCGTGAAGAGCAACTCTAGTGGAGCGTGTCTTTGAGCTACCACACTTGTGTGTGGGTTCACACGGTACCCTCCGAGGGATTGGCTAGAGGACTCACAGCGTGTGAGGGACTCGATCGAGCTCCCAACGTGGGATTTGGCAGCGGCCATTAAGCTCGAGGATCATCACCGGGTGATTCGCCAAACCGTGGAACCACTAAAGTGTTGGTCGACACAACGAGGAGTAGGGGGAAGTTGGCAAGCTTCCCGAGACCTCGGTAAAAAATCACTGGTGTCATCTTGTGTCCACTCTTCGCGGTGGTTTGCATTCTCTTGATCATAAGCTTTGTTCTTACATTCATTTATATATCTTGTGCTTGTGATAGAGAAGTAGCTCTAGCAATTAGTAGCTTGTGTAGCTCTCTAATTGCCTTCTTGCTTGTGTAGCTAGAAGTAGAGTTGTTGTGACTATCTAGCTTGTGTAGCTTGTTTAGTCACTTTGCTTAGTTTGTGTAGCTAAGTAATTTGAGCCTTTGGGTTAGGCGTGTGTTGCCTTGTCCATTGTGCATCTAGTGAGCTTAGGAGCTTTGTGCTTGTGCTTACTAGAATTGTGTAGGAGCTCACCCGTGTTTGAAGTACTAGTGCTTAGGTTTGAGTGACCTTGCATTAGAATTGATTAGGAGCTCAAGCTAGGCTTATCACCTCACTCTTCTTGTGTAGGATCTTTTGTGAGGTGATTTAGAGTCTTAGTTAGAGGGGTGAAGTCTTGGCTAGACCGATAAGTTTAATTCGCATTTGTTTCGGTTAGCCGGTGCGATTAGTTTTTTAAAGGGACTATTCACCCCCCCTCTAGTCCCCATCTCGACCCTTTCAAGTGGCCAGCTTATAAGGCAAGGTGTGTGTCCCCTAAACAGCTCGGGCATTTGGGGTGAGCAGGCTTGTAAGGCCTTGTGGGCTAGGCTAAAAACCCCTAATCGCCCGCCGGCTAAGGAAACCCCAATCCCCGCCCAAACCAATGCACCTAGATCACTCCAAACTTAAATGCAAAACCCAATCAGGTACAAAGGGAACAGCTTCGCGACCTGATAGATGTCGAGAAGTCCAGTCACCATGGCGTGCCGTCGATCATCACCGCGCCGCCCGAGAAGAGAACGAGGAGAGGTGCAGTGTTCGTGGGAGAAGACGAAGAGGCAGGATGAGAGACGGAAATGAGCGGGGAGGCGTATTTTACCCCCTCGGCCTTCCCCGACGGCGGGCCCGGCCCACGCCTGGCGAGGAACACCGGCCACGCAAGCCTCGGCTGCCACGCGGGCTGCCACGTAGGCCAAAACCGCCCTCCAATACTGCCCACGGGGTTAATTAAACCGATCTCAAAGTTTAATGTGCAGGAAAACCGGTTTGTAGAATAGGTTACTAAGTATTCTACTGCCCAAAGTACAGGGGGGTTATGTAGACTTTTTCCAAAATTGTGGTGAATGTTATGGATCCTTCAGCCATGTGATTTCAAAACAAACAATAAGGATTTCTGAATCTTCTCAGCAAAAAGTGTTTCTAAATAAAAAAACTTCTCAGCAAAGGCAAGCAAGAAATAGTTTTTTTTTTAATTTTCAAGCAAGAAATAGTAAAAATCTCTTTCATGATTTTATGTAAAATATAAATCAACAAAGCACGAGGTAGTTGATTGCAATATATAATGTTGCATATGTTCCGTTCCGGAGATGTTCGGTACATGTGCATAGTCAATACTTGGCATCGATCAGTCTTGCACCGGCAATGAAGGGCAGATGGGACCAATCTATAGATATATCATATATGTATCAGAGACGAACATTTCGCCACGGCCTTCATCAGGGTGGTTCAAAACTTCCATTCATATTTGACAACCATATGGTTCTCTGTTGCCAGATTAGAATCAATTATTTAGCATTCCTGTTCCTTTTTAATTTGTTATCAACTTATCATTCATATTTAATGCTTGATATTTTTTTGGCCGCATAGAAAATGGATATGGCAGGGCAGGTTACGATTATTATACCTTTGTGGCCTGAAAGTTGATTCAAGGACCTCCTAAATGTTGGTTGTGACCCTGCATTACAAACTCTAGCTTCAGGGTGTCATCTACTAAAACCACAAAACATTAGAAGATTAAAAAACTCTACTCAAACCACATAGGATCAGCAGTTCAAAAGGATTCATGGGGAAACAAAATTACATCTATGTTCCTTTTACGAGTTAAGGAAATTGTTTAGGAGCGAGGCTGAGAATCATACCCTTCCTCTGATCTCCAGCATGAATCAAGAATGTGCAAGGATTCCTGGAAGAAATTGGAGGGGTTGTTGTCCTATCGCTACATCGAGAGACGAATGAAGAAACAACCAGCACTTACTTCACCAAGAGTAGAGCCGCATGAACAAAAGCCTGACTCACCATGTCGGATCCGAGCTGAGCTGAAACCAATTTGTTGTTGAAGCTAGAGTTGCATTGTTGAGGGAGGATTCTGCAGCCAGGGAGGAAGACCACCCTGTGTTATTGCCTGAGAGAGAGGACTCTGCGGCCATAGGAAGGGGGGGAGGGTGCCACCGTCGGACGCCAGGCTGGATCCGCGGCCAACAAGGGAAGATGGGGAAGGGGAGGGGACGTGAGGTCGCGAGCTAGGATGACGGAGGGGAGGGGTGGCGGCGGCATGGCTTGAAGGGCGCACAGGGGAGAGATCGCAGGGAAGGAAGGAAGGACTATGGCGTCAATCACGTGTGCCCGCGTGGGAGGGAGAAGGGAGGTTTATTTCCTTCTTTTGACGAAGGGAGAGGTGGAGAGACGCGGATCGCACGGTGGCGGACAGAATGCGAGGAAAAAATCACCGCACGACAAAATGTCTATCGTTTATCCTTTTATGTCGTAGAGATGGTGTCATGGGTTGATGTGACTCGACGACTTGGCAATTTTAATGGGCTCTACAGTCTACTCCTACAGCCTCTACTAGCCTGAACAGTTCCGATGATAAGCCGATTTAGAATTGTAGAGAGAGGTTTCACATCTCAATGGAATCTTGGATGGTGTCATGGAGGAACCCAAAGCAAGACAAGGCAAAGCACTTGTCGGAGCATCCGAGCAAAGATCACCATGTCGGATCCAAGCTGAACTGAAACCAATTTGTTGGTGAAGCTAGAGTTCCATTGTTGAGGGAGGATTTTGTAGCCATGGAGGAAGACCACCCTGCGTTGTTGCCTGAGAGAGAGGACACTGCGGCCATAGGAAGACGGGGAGGGCGCCACCGTCGGACGCCAGGCTGGATCCGCGCCCAACAAGGGAAGATGGGGAAGAGGGGAGGGGACGTGAGGCCGCGAGCTAGGATGACAGAGGGGAGGGGTAGCGGCGGCATGGCTTGAAGGGCGCACTGAGGGGAGAGATCACGGGGAAGGAAGGAAGGACTGTGGCGTCAATCACGTGTGCCCGCGTGGGAGGGAGGAGGGGGTTTATTTCCTTCTTTTGACGAAGGGAGAGGTGGTGGAGACGCGGATCGCACGATGGCGGACAGAATGCGAGGAAAAAAATTACCGCACGACAAAATGTCTATCGTTTATCCTTTTATGTCGTAGAGATGGTGTCATGGGTTGATGTGACTCGATGACTTGGCAGTTTTAATGGGCTCTACAGTCTACTCCTACAGCCTCTACTAGCCTGAACCGTTTCGATGATAAGCCGGTTTAGAATTGTAGAGAGGTTTCACATCTCAATGGAATCTTGGATGGTGTCGTGGAGGAACCCAAAGCAAGACAAGGCAAAGCACTTGTCGGAGCATCCGAGCAAAGATCACCATGTCAGATCCGAGCTGAGCTGAAACCAATTTGTTGGTGAAGCTAGAGTTCCATTGTTGAGGGAGGATTCTGCAGCCATGGAGGAAGACCACCCTGCGTTGTTGCCTGAGAGAGAGGACTCAGCCATAGGAAGATGGGGAGGGCGCCACCGTCAGACGCCAGACTGGATCCGCGCCCAACAAGGGAAGATGGGGAAGAGGGGAGGGGACGTGAGGCCGCGAGCTAGGATGACAGAGGGGAGGGGTGGTGGCTGCATGGCTTGAAGGGCGCACAGAGAAGAGATCGCGGGGAAGGAAGGAAGGACTGTGGCGTCAATCACGTGTGCCCGTGTGGGAGGGAGGAGGGAGGTTTGTTTCCTTCTTTTGATGAAGGGAGAGGTGGAGAGACGCGGATCGCACGGTGGCGGACAAAATGCGAGGAAAAAATTACCGCACGACAAAATGTCTATTGTTTATCCTTTTATGTCGTAGAGATGGTGTCATGGGTTGATGTGACTCGACGACTTGGCAGTTTTAATGGGCTCTACAGTCTACTCCTACAGCCTCTACTAGCCTGAATCGTTCCGATGATAAGCCGGTTTAGAATTGTAGAGAGAGGTTTCACATCTCAATGGAATCTTGGATGGTGTCATGGAGGAACCCAAAGCAAGACAAGGCAAAGCACTTGTCGGAGCATCCTCCACTCGTGCCATGCATGGTGCACTGGTGGATGCTGTATGTATGCTCTTGTGCCAGAGGTCATTTGGTTCACAAAGGTAATTCTAGTGTTTGGTCTGCCTCTTGGTGCTCGATTTGGAGAGAAATCCACAATCACCTAAATTTGCCTATTATTGTTGATAAGTTGTCTCATACTATTGTGGATCTCCGCTGCCATAACAACTTATCCCGGGATTCCAGTCTAATTGATGAAATTTTTGACTCCCATGCGGCTACCTGTATCAAAAACATTGTTACAGTTCCTTCCATGTCAGACGATGCTATTAAATGGTTACATTCTACTAAAGGAGACTATACAACTAAGGATATGCCTTTAGATTTCTTAACAATCAAGTGCAGGTTCATCTCCCAACACAAGGTTCAAGGCACATTTTAGTAGGAGCGCTTTCCATTCTCCAAAGAATTTGGAAATCAAATATCATTTCTTCGAACATTAAAACTTTTATGTGGAGGCTAAACAGGAATGCTTTGACAACTAGGCTAAGAGGTAGCAAGTTGTCCAAACACATTGATAGCAATTGCACATATTGTGGAAAAGATGAAAATGACTCCCATTTATTTTTCCATTACGACTTTGCAAGGGCAATTTGGTTCTTAGCTAACCCTTCTTTTAGGTCCTCTTTCCTCCCCTTTGAACAGGAAGGAGTTCAAGATGCATTACAACACATAATCAATGGTTCGACTTCAGATGAGTGCTTGCACAGATTGGCGACTACCTTATGGTATATTTGGATATAGCAACAAATGATCTTCGCTTCAAACAAAAAAAATGGTCTATTTTGCAGGTGTCGTGGTCTAATATCAGGGGTAGGCCACGAACACAGTACAATCGTATGGCTCATGTGGAGCTCCGATGGCCTAGCTCAAGGGACACAAGATGCAAGATTTATACTGGTTCGGGCAAATCGGTGCCCTAGTCCAATCTCCAGTTGGAGTCACTATGTGGCCGAGCTCAAATGCTCGTATCGGGGAGAATACAAGCTGTTCGAGAGAGGGAGGCCGGCTCCCAAGTCTCGTGGTCGGCGGAGTGGAGTGATGATCGTAGTGTTTCGTATGCGAGGGTTGAGAGGTGAGAACCTCTCCTATTTCTATGGTTGAAGCCTCCCTTTTATAGCCACAAGGGAGGGACTAAAGAGGAGAAGAACACAAAAATAGAAGGGGTAAAGTGCTAAATGACGAGGGACCATAGGTCGTGACGTTTCACCGCGGGTCGCCGTGGGCTTGTCCCGCCGCACTCGGTCGTCGCCGCCGACGCTGGATTCCGGGGGATGAGCGAAGTCTCGCCCGCCGCAATCGTAGTAGGAACCCGTCTCGCCGGGATGGCCCCGTGATGTCCTTTTGTCGTGTAGCGGTTGGCGGTATGCGACGTGGTGGGATGCGTCGGAGGCTTGGAGCTCGTGGCTCCACGTTGTTCCGAGCTCGAGGTCGTGCGAAGGTCGGAGAAGAACTCGTTGTTAGGAGAGCTCGTACGAGACGGAGAGGGCTCAACTGACGACCTCGTGCTCGCCCGGGACGGGAAGAGCTAGCACGGAGAGCTCGTGACGAGGCGAAGATCTCGGCGGAAGAGCTCGCGACGAGGCGGAAAGAGCGGCATGCGCCGCGCCATCCGCGTGAGACGGAAGAGGTCGAGCGAACCCGAGGGTCGTACATGCCGCGACCGCGTGCCGCGGGTCGGAGGTATGCCGCGCGATCTTCACGGTCGCGAGATTGTACGCTCCGGAGGTCGTACGAGTCGGAGTTTGACGGAGGTTGTCTTGACGGGACCACGAGTTGCCGAGCTCGGAGCTCGGAACTCGTAGGTCGCGCGTTCCGGGGAACTGCGAGTCGGGATCTGTAGGATCGTGAGCTCCCTGGTCGTGGAACTTGGGTAAGTTGTACGTGACGTCCCGGTGAGAGCGTGGGCTCCCCGAGCTCGGAGCTCGGGACCCGTGGGTCATGCGAGTCGCCCCTGGCGAGACGGCAGCCCGAGCTCGGAGCTCGGGGACCCGTCTCGAGCCTCGGCTTAGGGATCGTGTGAGTCGGAGGCGGAATGTCAGCGCGGCCCAGCCCCTAAACTCGTTCGTGGCAGGGGGTGTACGGTCGGGCTCGCACGGCGTGGAGCTTGGTCTCCGGCGTATGAGCTCGTACGAGGAGGAGCTCGTGCTCGTGCTCGTGCGAGGCAGAAGTACCACCGTGGCCGAGCTCGCGTTGATGCTGATCCGGGCCGGTGCCGCTTGGGTTTTCGCCGTGATTAGTCGTATGCTTTGGGATACCCCCGATATAGGTATCCCACAGTAGAGCCCCCCCCGAGCGGCCTGGGGGGAGATGGAGTCTCCTCTAGACGTTTTTGCGATGACCTCGAGATCGTGGTGAGGATAGGGGCCATGCCCGGGTTGACTTTGTCCACGGGGTGCGCACGAGCGCACCCGCTGGTGTAGCCCCCCGAGGCCCGTGGGAATGAGAAGTTCTCGCGGAGGCTTTGATTGATTCGTGTTTTCGTTCGTTTCCCCATGGTTGCCCTGGGGGGAGGGTGAGCCAAAGCTCGATGGCCCTCGAGCGCTTTGGGAGATGGATTCTCCCTCATGCGCTTTAAGGCCGAGGTCGAGGTCGAGGTCGCCGTGATCGCCGTTGGGTTCGTTCCCATTCGAAGATGCGCTTTTGCGCACCCGCCGGGTGTGTAGTCCCCGAGGCTTGCATTTTGAGTCGATAGGCGGAGTTCGTCTTGACTCTCGCTTGAGTCGTTTTTCGTTTTTCGTTCCCCATTCCGCTCTCTCGCGGAGAGGTGGGGTGAGCTCGTGCCTCATCTTACCTCGATGGCCGAGATGAGGTGCTCGGTGAGTTACTAGCGGGTAGCTCGAGTGAGGCCCGAGCTCGCCACCGTTCGTCCCGATCAGCCTAGTGGATCGACCTCATGTTCCGGTGCCTCAACCTCTATAATTCTCGAGATCTTCGGAGATCCCGAGGGCTCGTCGCCTCCTCATCGTAGAGGAAACCAAAGGTCGATTCGATGCACCGCGACTCGAAAGCACAGTCGCCGAGCTCCCGCGCTCGTGCACACGGACATAGGCCGCCGGGCGCTCGTCGACGTGTCCCTCGCCGGGTTGGCCCATGGCGGCCGCCGAACCCTCGGCGGGCCAGCCTTCGAACCCCCGGGCATGATCGTGTGTAGCTCGCCGTGGAGCTGAGTCGTTGTTTCATTTTCGTTCCCCATTCTGCTCTCTCGCGGAGAGGTGGGGTGAGCTCGTGCCTCATCTTACCTCGATGGCCGAGATGAGGTGCTCGGTGAGTTACTAGCGGGTAGCTCGAGTGAGGCCCGAGCTCGTCAGCTCGTTCGTCTGATCAGCTAGTGGATCGACCTCATGTTCCGTGCCTCAACCTCTATAATTCTCGAGATCTTCGAGATCCCGAGGGCTCGCCGCCTCCTCATCGTAGAGAGGAAACCAAAGGTCGATTCGATGCACCGGCGACTCGAGCACAGGTCGCTGA
Organism: Hyparrhenia diplandra; assembly: GCA_015847255.1. Taxonomy (NCBI): domain Eukaryota; kingdom Viridiplantae; phylum Streptophyta; class Magnoliopsida; order Poales; family Poaceae; genus Hyparrhenia; species Hyparrhenia diplandra. The sequence goes on from JADLZK010012745.1 coordinate 204,795, forward strand.
GCTCCGTGCGCCAGGCACGGACATAGGCCGCTCGGGGCGCCGTCGTCGACGTGTCCCCTCGCCGGGTTGGCCCATGGCGGCCGCCGAACCCTCGGCGGGCCAGCCTTCGAACCCTGGGCATGATCGCGTCCATCCCGTGATGGAGCTTATGACGTACCTGCACAATGGCGCACGCTGGCGCTTATGACGTACCTGCACAATCATGAAAGTAGATGTAGATCGAGGCAATGCCTCTTTTGGTTGCAAATGAACAAAGTCCCCGAAGTCGGGGTAAACTGTAACCAACTTTTAAGTCATTTAAGTTGTGTGCAATTTACTATCTTTTCTTTCTTTATGCGTTTTATCGGGTTTCCAAGTTCGAGGTCGTGTTTCGAAGGAGCGATTGGCGGGCCACTCCTCGCTAGCCGCGGGGGCGTGGGAGGTCGATAGAGGCGCTCGCACCATGCCTTAAAACATTGACACCGAGCTCGGTCGAATGATATTCCGCGTGAATGAAAGGAAAAGTAAGTAAAGGCGGTCCGAACGGATCGAGTCGGCGTGACTTTTTGCAAAAAGGTGAAAACGCTGGGTGTGCGCCCGTCCTTTGTAGCCCCGAGCAAGGGTTAACCTCGCTCACGGTAGAGGGCGGCCGTTGTTTAAATTAAAAGAGTAAAAGGATCCAATGCTCGCACAAACTTTTGCATTGACGGTAATTTGCGATGTACGTTAAGGGTAAAAGAGACGAGCTCGTTCGATGTTTCGGGCGTTGGCGACGACTCGATTGTCGGAGCTCACGTGTCGGGAGCGAGCGGAGTTGCACGAGCGGTCGAGGTCGGAGCCTTGGTCGCGGTAGAGCTCGGCAAAGCTCGTCGGTGGAGAGCTCGGAGAAGTTCGTGACGGAGCTCGGCGGCTGGGCTCAGAGAAGCTCGGCGACGGAGTGCTCGTGGCCGGGCTTGGTGGCAAAGCGCGGAGAGGCTCGACGTCGGAGTGCTCGTGGCTCGGTGGTAGAGCGCGGAGCGACGAATTCCTCGTGGCCGAGCTCGGCGGCAAGGAGCTCAACAAAGAGCTCGTGGCCGGACTCGGTGGTGACGGAGAGCTCTTGACCGAGCTCGGTGGCAGAGCGTGGAGAAGGCCGGTGACGGAGAGTTCTTGGCTCGGTGGCAGAGCGCGGAGCGACGAATTCCTCGTGGCCGAGCCCGGCGGCAAGGAGCTCAACAAAGAGCTCGTGGCCGAACTCGGTGGCGACGGAGAGCTCTTGACCGAGCTCGGCGGCAAAGAGCTCGGTGGCAGAGCGTGGAGAGGCTCGGCGACGGAGTGCTCGTGGCTCGGTGGCAGAGCGCGTAGCGACGAATTCCTCGTGGCCGAGCTCGATGGCAAGGAGCTCAACAAAGAGCTCGTGGCCGGACTCGGTGGCGACGGAGAGCTCTTGACCGAGCTCGGCGGCAAAGAGCTCGGTGGCAGAGCGTGGAGAGGCTCGGCGACAGAGTGCTCGTGGCTCGGTGGCGGGCGGTAGCGTAGACGAGCGTGATGGAGCCCGGCGGCAAGGAGCTCAACAAAGAGCTCGTGGCGGACTCGGTGGCGACGGAGAGCTCTTGACCGAGCTCGACGACGAAGAGCTCGGTGGCGAGCGTGGAGCGATGAATTCCTGCCGTGGCGAGCCCGGCGGCAAGGAGCTCAACAAAGAGCTCGTGGGCCGGACTCGGTGGCGACGAGAGCTCTTGACCGAGCTCGATGACGAAGAGCTCGGTGGCGAGCGTGGAGAAGGCCGGTGACGGAGAGCTCTTGGCCAAGCTCGGCGGCGCGAGAGCTCGTGGTCGGTCTCGGCGTGGCTCGGGCCTGGGGAAGAGATCGGGGAAGTTCAGCGGCGGAGAGTTCGTGGCCGGGCTCGGCGGCGAAGGGCTCTTAGCCGAGAAGGTCGGCGACGGAGAGCTCGTGACCGAGCTCGGCGGCAGAGCGTGTAGAAGGCCGGTGACGGAGAGCTCGGCAGCGGAGCATGGGGAGGCTTGGCGAGGTGACGGCTCGCGGCGAGACGGAGCCCTACGCGTGCAGCCGCGGAGCCCGGGAGCTTGGAGGCGCTGCGGCGCCGGAGCCGGGAGCTTGGATGGCGGAGATCGTCGTCGTGGAGACTTGTGTGAGGCTCGACGAGATTTATCCCGGCGAGCCTCGCGGGCGGCGTCTTGTGCGGGCTTAACGGTGGACACGCGGTGCTCGTGTTTGGCGGAGCTTGTGCAGCTCGTATCAACGAAGCTCGAATTGGCCGGGTCGCGTGAGTTGTATCGGAGGGCGTGTCGCGAGCCGCGTCGACCTCATGGCCGCTTAGCCGCAAGACGGTCGGAGGCGCCGCGGGATGACCCCGCAGGGAGGAGCGACCGCGCGACCTCAAGACACCGAGGTCGGCGGGGCGGCAGGCAAGATGGAGGTGAGCTCGAGGTCGTGCGGAATGGGCGAGACACGGAGATGGGATCGAAGTCGCGGAGCGCGACGACGCCCGCCCTCACGACCTGCGGTCGCGAGGCGGATCGCGCGACGCGTGCGGGCGGGCGTGCGCGGGCGCGGGAGCACGGGACGAGGGGGCGGTCCGCGACTCTCAAGTCATGCGGGATGGGAGCCGCCCTCCGAAGCGGGACAGAGCCGCCCGGCAACGGTCACGCTGGCCGATGCGAGGGTCGCGCGGCCTTAGGTCGTTTGCACGCGAGTGATTGACGCGGACTTGGTGGTCGCCGCCGCGGGGCGTAGCCAGGTCACGCGCGGGCGCCCGCGCGGATGGGCAGGTCCCGGTCGGAGGTAAAGGTCGCGGGGCGATTCTCCGGCCCGTGACCACACGCGCGCGGGACGCCAAGAGGGAAGTCGCCGGGAGGTGGACGACGCGCCGCTGCCGGGCCGCGTGGCGGGCGGTGGTAGGTCGCGGCGGGGCGACGACGCGCGCGCCCCGCGGCCCTTTGTCGCGGCGAGGCGTGGCGCGCCACGACCGGAGGTCGCGGCGCTGAGACGGATGGCTCACGACCCGGAGGTCGCGGGGCGTGAAGGCGAGCCGATCCCATGGCCTTTAAGTCATGCTACGTTGGCGGCGCGAGCACGCCGGGCACGGAGCGGACGCGAAGCCGGTCGCGGGCGCGCAGGCCGCGCTGCGTGGCGGACGGGCGGGTATGCCCTCGCGGCCTCTCGCGTGCGACCTTCCTCGCTCGCTGCGTGAGACAGGGGGGGGGAGGACCGGCTCCTCGGCTCCTGGCTCGGATGCGGGTGGAGACGGCCCGGCGGCGGAGCGGGTTGGACTCGGCGGCGCGGGAATCGGATCCCGTCCGAGCGTGCCGACTCGTAGTCGGCGTCGGCTTGTACCGGCCGGGCGAGGAGGTCGGCGAGGCGAAGGCCGGCGTTCGAAGCATCTCGAGCTCCGAAGCCGGCGAGGTGGTGCATGAAGCCATCGAAGCGGTGACCATCGTCACACGAGCGCTTCCCCTACCTGGCGCGCCAACTGTCGTGGTCTAATATCAGGGGTAGGCCACGAACACAGTACAATCGTATGGCTCATTTGGAGCTCCGATGGCCTAGCTCAAGGGACACAAGATGCAAGATTTATACTGGTTCGGGCAAATCGGTGCCCTAGTCCAGTCTCCGTTTGAGTCACTATGTGGCCGAGCTCAAATGCTCAGATCGGGGAGAATACAAGCTGTTCGAGAGAGGGAGCCGGCTCCCAAGTCTCGTGGTCGGCGGAGTGGAGTGATGATCGTAGTGTTTCGTATGCGAGGGTTGAGAGGTGAGAACCTCTCCTATTTCTGTGGTTGAAGCCTCCCTTTTATAGCCACAAGGGAGGGACTAAAGAGGAGAAGAACACAAAAATAGAAGGGGTAAAGTGCTAAATGACGAGGGACCCATAGGTCGTACGTTTCACTGTGGTCGTCGTGGGCTTGTCCCGTCGCACTCGGTCGTCGTCGTACGCGGGATTCCGGGGGATGGGCGAAGTCTCGCCCCGTCGCAATCGTAGTAGGAACCCGTCTCGTCGGGATGGCCCCGTGATGTCCTTTTGTCGTGTAGCGGTTGGCGGTATGCGACGTGGTGGGATGCGTCGGAGGCTTGGAGCTCGTGGCTCCACGTTGTTCCGAGCTCGAGGTCGTGCGAAGGTCGGAGAAGAACTCGTTGTTAGGAGAGCTCGTACGAGACGGAGAGGGCTCAACTGACGACCTCGTGCTCGCCCAGGACGGGAAGAGCTAGCATGGGAGAGCTCGTACGAGGCGAAGATCTCGTGCGGAAGAGCTCGCACGAGGCGGAAAGAGCGGCATGCAGTCGCGGCCATCTGCGTGAGACGGGAAGAGGTCGAGCGAACCCGAGGGTCGTACATGCCGCGACCGCGTGCCGCGGGTCGGAGGTATGCCGCGCGATCTTCACGGTCGCGAGATTGTACGCCCGGAGGTCGACGAGTCGGAGTTTGACGGAGGTTGTCTTGACGGGACCACGAGTTGCCGAGCTCGGAGCTCGAACTGTGAGGTCGCGTGCCCGGGAACCGCGAGTCGGGATCTGTAGGATCGTGAGCTCCCTGGTCGTGGAACTTGGGTAAGTTGTACGTGACGTCCGGTGAGAGCGTGGGCTCCCGAGCTCGAGCTCGGGACCCGTGGGTCATGCGAGTCGCCCCGGCGAGACGGCAGCCGAGCTCGAGCTCGGGACCCGCCCCGAGCTCGGAGCTTAGGGATCGTGCAAGTCGGAGGCGGAATGTCGTTTCGCGGCCCAGCCCCTAAACTCGTTCGTGGCGGGGGTGTACGGTCGGGCTCGCGACGGGCGCGGAGCTTGGTCTCCGGCGTATGAGCTCAGACGAGGAGGAGCTCGTGCTCGTGCTCGCGGCGAGGCGAAGTACCACCGTGGGCCGAGCTCGCGTTGATGCTGATCCGGGCCGGGTGCCGCTTGGGTTTTCGCCGTGATTAGTCGTATGCTTTGGGATACCCCTGATATAGGTATCCCACAGCAGGTAAAGTATGCAATGATGGCGCACATGAAAGTGGTTCATGCCACTATAAATCAAACAGGAAGGCAACATCTGCAGAATAACAAGACCCCTAATTTGAAGATTAATAGTGCTATGCATATCATCCCTCTTAACCTTGCAGGTTCTAGACGAAGCACAGATTCCAGTGCTGCCAGTCCGTGCACGAGATCGGATATACTTCTCAAATTCTTCGCCACGGATTACATGCATGTGGCCCCACACCCATGGCTCTCTCAGCAAACAAGGCTAACAGGAGAGGGATAGGAGAGCGGCTAACAGGAGAGGGATAGGAGAGCGGCTAACAGGAGAGGGATAGGAGAGCGTGCTCTCTCTTGCATGCAAGGTGGACCCCAGCCAAAACCATCTCTCACTCACGAAGTCAAAACACAACGCATGCAGGCCAAAAATGTCCAGAAGATCCTCTCTGTTGCTCGTGAAACGATGAGCACTCTGCTCACAAAACAGAGAACCTTGCCTTTGAAAATTAGAGCAGCTCAACCGGAAATTCCAACAGCTCCTTTCCTTTTTTTTTTTTTTCATTTTAATTCCATCCCTTTTAAGTGCTAACTTCAAAAATATATTCCAAAATAAATTGTGCACTTAAGTTAGCTTTTCACAAATAATTTTCCTGGAATTATTCTCGTGCATGCCACGCGTCACAAAACGATAATTAAATGCAAAATGAGACTCACACTTGCACTAGATAACCATTGCAATTAAAAATCTCTCCCTTCTTTATAGTACGGTTATCTATCCTAAATCCGATCACTCACTCCATTGCGTCTTGACCAGTAAAACAAATATCTTATTTCATATCTTTGCCTTGAGTCCATAGTATTTTGTTTTTCTCTTTCTCTTTTTCAAAGCACGAGCGCTTGATCCATCTTTTGGATCATCATCGTCCATCCACCATTATCACTTTGCTTCATCACATGGCTAGAACCATCTCAACTAATTCAACCACATAACATAGTGTTGACGGTCCTTAATGCATATATTTTGACTGCCAAAGTACTCTAAAATGTCAAACATTACATGTTATATGATAATAAAATATTATTTATATAACGAAGTTTCACGAAGTTTTGTTGTCTCTAATTATTTTGCAGAAATTCTTAATTTATCATTAAAAGAAAGTATCTCACAAAGTAAAACGAAGTAAACCATTGCGAAGAGCTTGTCGCGCTGAATAAAATTCATATATTATTTGTTATATTTGGACTCCGGAATGAAAAGATATTGGACAAATGAAAAGCAACATGAATGAGAGTTCACTAGTTAGCAACAGTACCAAGCATAGCCAATGCGGTGCCTACATGTGGCGCAGCGTTAAACAACAGCGGGCCCACGGGCCCACGCGGCAACGCTGGCAGGTGGGCCCACGGATGCTGCGCTGTTGGCCAATCAAAGCAGCCAAGCGGGCCCCGCGTGGCGCAGCTGTGCCCAACGCAGGAGGACAGGCGACCAAGGAGCGAGAAACGGAGAGAGAGGCGAACGCGAACGCGAACGCGAACGGGCATCTCGCCAGAGGCCGACCGACAGCGGGCGAAATGCTCTGTATATAGCCCCCTCCACCACTCCACGTACGTTTAGGGTCTGGCACGGAAACCAATGAGAAGGTAAAATGACGAAAATGCCCCTCTAAAAATCTCACGTTCGCAATCATCTCTTCGAGATCGTTCTTCCCAACCTGCGCCTCGTGTGGGCATGCACAGGTGTGAAGGGATTTAGATGCATCTAGAGAGCCTCCGGTTGCTTTTTTTTTTTTTCTTCCGCGCACGATGGGGCTCAATGTGTGGACGAGAAAACTCCGGCAGCGTTAGCAGCTAGAGCAGCACAGTGCATTAAAGAATTATGGGGCCCGCCGCCACCACCTGTCCAACTCACATGAGCTGGACACTGACGCGCGCGCAGGCGCGGGAGCGCGCTGCCTCCCGATCGACCGGCTAAGGGGGGCACGTGCCATTGCGGAAGCCCTCAGAGGCAGGTTCTTGTCCGGTTTTCGACGCCATTCACGCTCGGGTGCCTTTGCACCCACGCTCGGGTGAAACAAAGGAAATGGATTAAAAAAAAGGAAACAAACAATGGAGTGCGTGGCGAACTGGACAGGCACCTGCTCTTGCTATTTGGGTGGCCTCACATGGTGGGCCCCACTAGTCAACACCTCTCCACTGCTCGTTCTCTCCGCTCGCTCGCACCCTCTCTCCGCCCGCGCGCGTCCCATGGCAGATGGCGGCGCTCCCCGTCGGCTCCCCTCCCCGCGGCTCTCTCTCCACCAGGCGGGACGACGCCCCGCCCGCCGGCATCCACGCGCTGCATCCGCCCCGCAGCGCGCAGCCAGATCTCCTCCGGCGATGAAGCGGCTGTATTCCTGGCAACGAAGTGGAGGCGCGCCGGTGTGGCCTCGGAGGAGACGATGGGGCGGGCCCCGCTCCGCTGCTGTCGGTGACGGCGCCCCCCCGGCGTGGTCAGCGGGTCCTGCCGGCGTTCTCCTCGTCATCCCTCGCTACGCTAGCGTACAAACAGATGAGTGGGCTCCTCGCCACAGCGCCAGGATTGATTCCATGGAGTTCAAGCTCGTCTTTGAAAATCATATGGAATGACCCTGTTTGTAACATAGGAGTAAAAACAGAGGAAACGGAGAAAACAAAGGAATATGAAAGGAATATATAGAGGTGTAAAACAGAGGATTGAAAAACACGGGAATTTTGTAGAAATAGGTGTTTGGAACGCAGGAATATAACTAGTATAGGAATTTTAGAGTTAGCTGGCAACTCAATTGAATTAAAATTATCAGTAAATATTTTTTTCTTTTTTTTTTTTGAGTGGGAGTAAATATTTTTCTTCTACCTATATATCAAATAATAAAACATTGAATTGGGCTCCACAACTACCAAATGAAGAACTGCAGGTCTTCGAGCTTGCATGACTAGTGCTCGAGCACGTAGCTAATTCAGGCATGATTAGTGCTCCACCACACAGCCACACACGTGCAAGTGTCGTAGGAAAATTTCCATCAGCTTTGAGTGGAGTTTTTCAATCCTCCAAAAGTACATGCAACTTCACCGTTCCGGAGGAAAGTTTTGTGCTCGTTCCTGTGTTCCAAACGCTGCTACAATGAAAAAAACTATAGGAATTGCATTCCTTTGTTTTTCCTACGTTTTTTCCGTGAAGCAAACAGGCCCTCACGGTGTGCATTCCATTCCTACGGAAAGTTTCCCATGAAATTCCTACAAACCAAAGGCATGCTGATGTCAGCGATAGGATAGGAAACGTTCCCGTGAAAATCCTGTGATCCACCAGCGATCCAAAAGGGGCATTAATACAGACCTCGAAGGGTCGGTTGCATGCACCTAGAGGCGGTAGAAAAAGTTTCCTTGTGTAGAGATGGACTCTCTCCCCTCTTCCTATATAAAGGGGTCATCTCCTACCACTGTAACACACATTCTTACTCAATAAAGCTTGAATTCCATATTATATACATTGTAGTAGTATCTCTCTAGGTGCTCTCCACCTAGTTTTATCAAAGAGAGAAGAGGAAGAGAGGAGGGAAGAGTGGAGGAGAAGCCGAATTCATCGAGTTCTTCTCAACTTGTATTTCTACGGAGCTGGCTCCTTTGTGAGTAACATCTAGGTTATCTTTTGTTAATCCCGAGATTATTATTTGTCTAAATTTAGTCCTTAATTTATTTTACTTTTGGAACCCAGCTCGACCGAGTGCTCTAGTCCAAGACCAGGGCTAGTTTAGTAATCATTAGCATAGACGTGGTGTCTAGGCTAGTGTACTAGCGCTCTAGTCCAGGATCAGGGCTAGTTTAGTAATCATTAGCAAAGACGTGGTGTCTAGGCTAGTGTATTACCCGAGTTTGCGCTTCAACCCATCTATTTCTTACATAGCTTCTATCTCCATACATTGACAAAGATATCTATTTTTAAGGAAGCCAAATAAAAACGCTAAAATAAGAAAAAAAAAAATACATATCCAATCATACAAAATCATGCATACATGGTTAAACATCCAAAGCAAACCATAATACATGAACAAATATTAAAGAAATAAGCAATTCTTCATAAACCATAACCAACCCCTACTACATATACAAAATCATACAAAAACATCTCCATACATGGTTAAACAACCTAAGCAAACCATAATACATGAACAACTATTAAAAAAATAAGCAATTCTTCATAAACCATAACCAACCCCTAATACATGAACAATCTTACAAAATCATCACCATATATGGTTAAACAATCTAAGCAAACCATAATACATGAACAAATATAAAAAAAATAAACAATTCTTCATAAACCATAACCAACCCTAATACATGAACAATCATACAAAATCATGTCCATACATGGGTTTTTTTTTTTTTTGCGATAACATGTCCATACATGGTTAAACATCCAAAGCAAACCATAATACATGAACAAATATTAGAAAAATAAGCAATTCTTCATAAACCCTAACCAACCCCTAATACATAAACAAATATTCATTACACATTCAATCCAACCAACAAACTAACAAACAATGTAAGTAAAATGTCATTAAAATGATGTGACTTAGGGTTAGTTTTTAAGTGCACAATTTCACCAAATAAAGAGAAAATTAACAAGCAAGATGACACACAAAGATGTGTAACAACAAGCAAAATGAAATAGCAAACTAACAAGGCAATTGAAAGCATTTGGAGGAGGAGAAAAGAACCTTCCACAAATCGCCATCGACGTTTCCGGCTACCGCCTCACCTCGGAAAAATGAGAGTTTGGAGAGCATAGGGACAAAAAGTAGGCTGATGGAAGCATATACCAGCTCGTCATGGTTGAGGCGACGGCGTGAAGTGGTGGGCCCCACGCGCTTTCGCGACGGCCCAAACCGAAACCCTAACGGGTCCGTCGCGCCGCATGCACCGGCGCGACGCGGCGGGCCCCACCCTTAGCCACGCAAGCACCGCAATATTGCCGGCGTGGACGGCCGCGTCGCGCCACATGCGATGGCGCGACACCGTGCCACCCGAAGCTGGGCGCGACCAAAATGATATGTAGTACAAATATTTTCAAACGAGGGACAAATTTGATTTTTTTTTTTTAAAAAAGTTAAATTTCATAAAAATTCTCAATTTGGAGAAGATTTTTTTTTGAGCAGAGCTAGAGCCTCCCAAACAGCGCAGGCATGTGGGCAGTCGATGAATTGTGAGGTCATGAATTGTTCGACAAGACTACAAGAGAGGCTCCCGTACGTCGCCCCCAATCCTATCCCCGTTCCCTTCCTTCACTCCCGAACCCTAGGCGTCCGCCGCCGCTCGCTCCACCTACTCGCTGTTCTCCCGCCGCCGCCGCTCCCTCCCTACTCCGCTCTTCCCCCACCGTCGCCCGAGCTCGATCCACTCCATCCAAAGCCAGATCCACCCATCCTGCGATCAGATCTGTCATCCTTGACCCCCTCGGCGGTGATGGACGGCTCCCGTGACGGAAACCATGGTGACGGCTGCAACGCCTCCGGCTTCAACAACTTCTCCGGCGCTGGCCTGACCAGGGACTTCCTGTCCCAGCCTGAACAAGGCCACCCAGAACCGGCTGCCGCGGACAAGGACATGGCTCCACCTGAGATGCCGGTATCCATCTCCTGCCAATGGACTGTCCAGTTACCTAGCAGTACCATGTTTATGCTGTTCATGATTGGATCTAATCCTGCAAAGTCTGTTGTTGGATGCATGCACTTGGTTGTTAACATAATCAACTTAACAATACTGTTTGGAATTAACTTTTTTTTTTTTGAGGAAGCCATTTGGCGCACTTTATTGATCTTGGAACATTGTTACAGCTTCTAGGATGTTCCTAGGGGGTTCATCGACCCAATTACATTTCAATTTCGAGGCCATTGCCATTCTAGCTATTTCATCGGCTACACAATTTGTTTCTCTATTACAATGCTCTATAGATATCGAAATAAAATCTTGCCAAATCTGGGCGCATTCGTCATAGATCGGAGCACTTTGCAGACAGGCCACCTTGCAGACAAGCCAAATATTTTTATTTTCGCTGGGACATTCAGCTTCCACAAGGTTTTCCATACTCTTTCTCCCCCTGAACTTCTTGCATTTAGATGCACATTGTTATCACCAAATTTGTGGAGCCATTGTGTGTGGTATGCAGAACCCACTGAAAAGTATCCCTTTTTGTCATAATGCCAGGCCACCACGTCCTCTCTTCCTTGTATAAGGGGAATTTGCAGTATTCTGTTTGCATCAATATCCTAGAACATGCTTCGGGAGTGTATTCATTTAGGGGTTTTAGTGTTTTTACCCCTATTCTGGACTCTAAATGTGATTTTACCCCTGTTTTTTTAACTTTGTGATTTTTTAGGTGAAGGTACCGTTTGCCCCTAATCTGTAACTCCGTTCGGACTGGTTTTATTAAAGGGTTAAAAAAAATAATAAAAACAGGACATGCCAAAAAAAAAAAAGGACATGCCCTCCTTTCCGCGCTCGACGTTTTCCGTGACTGCTCCCTCTCCCGTGCGGCTCCTCCTCTGGCGGCGGGGCTTCAGGCCGGTGGCGGCTGCTCCTCCTCCACCTCCCCATCTTACTCCGACGCGGGCCCTCTTCCTCCGTCGCGCAATTCCTCCTCCTTCCATTTTCGTTCGCTGTGTTCTCCGTTTTTCTTATTTTCGTTCTTGCCCACGATCTGAAATTCAGGGAGATTGAGTTGATCTCGAGTCATGATTTTTGGGAGATTGTTCGTAGTCAGTTGAATTTGATCTGTGCAAATTTTGAGCTCGAATAATGGAATATTCGATTAGATTTGGTTGATTCTTAGTCGGCCGTTTTTTTAGTTCCTGCTCGTGCGTGCTGAGTTTTTCTGAGGAATTTGTCCCGTCGTTTTCACGTCGTGTGCCCAGCACCAATCTGGTGCTCGCCCTTCGTTCAGCAAACTACAGCAGGTCGCTCTCTCCTCTAGTTCCTGATCGATTTTCTTTGTCTTTGGATCTCAGTCCAGTTCATGTTCTTGCATCGGTAGTGAGTGTTCCCTGGCCGCTTGCTCAGTGTTCTTGTTGGTCGAGCGTGATGATTTTCTTGGTTTCAAATGCTTGCCTTGCATCCGTGAGTTGCCAAAAGAAATCATTTCTTAATCATATTGAAGTATAAATTTACTTTAATTTGCCTTGACTAGTATACACAGATGCCAAAGGTAGGGCTAAAAACACATGAATCAAAAAAGAACAGGGGCAAAAACGCGTGGGCAAAGTTGTCCATTTGGCCAAAAGTTAACACCGTCATGTGGTCTCAACAGACTAGGGGTAAAGTCTGCCTTTGTTACAAAAAAGTAGGGGTAAAATCACAAAGTTAAAAAAACAGCGCTAAAATCACATACGGTCATGAAAATAGGGGTATAAACGCTCAAGCCCCCATTCATTTAAATGTTGTTTGTAAGAGCAACTCCAACCATCCCTCCTAAGAATAGCTAAAAATAGATAGCTAACTTGTAAAATTTGAGAGCCCAAATTGGAATGAAATGGACTCCCATTTTCATTTAAAAGGTGGATAGGAGGCTCCTATATCTAGCTAGCTATAGGGGCTTGTGACGGAATTTTAGGAGAGCATGAAAAATTTAGGAGCTCCACTATGTTATTCTCAACTAGAGAATAGGAGGCTCCACTAGAGTTGCTCTAAGCCAATGATGTATTACATTTTTTCAGCTCAAGCTTGACAAGGCATCGTGGACTGAGGCCTCTACTATGAGGTTTTGTGAGCTGTACTGTGAACAGATGGATGCCGGCAACTGTCCCAGCGGTCATATGAACTATTTGGGGTGGAACAATATATCAGAAAAGTTCTGGAGGGAGTATGGACTGGTTCATGACAATATCACCTTTGGCCATAGGGTAAGACACCTGAAAAAGAAACTCTTGAAAATCCTTGAAGCGCAGCTGAGCGATACAGGAGTTGGTCGTGCCGCGGATGGTTCCATCAGTGCTGCTGCTCGCAACAAGGTGCGTTTTCTTATTACCTGTGGACAACTCCTGTTTTTCATGCCCTGTAGCAATGTTTTAACCTATTCTCTACTTCTGTTTTGCAGGCCCTTCAAATGGAAATTCCTCCATATTTTCATTTAATGGAGAAGATGTTCTCCGGACTGGCAGTGGCAGGGGGAACCTCTTACGTTCCTTCCCGCCGCAATGGTCCGGTAGGCATTAGCAGTGATGAAGACGATGAGGGCGACAACGACGAGGATGGCTACACCACTGGCACTGGGACTCCACGAAGCACTGGCAGCATGAGGAGCGTCAGCAGTTTGAGCGCTCCCAGCTCCGCCAGCAAGGAGTCCATACGCCCTTTAGTTCGTGAAATGACTAATCAGCTGTCCCGCCTGAACACCATTATAGAGAACAAGGCTTCATTGACAGAATTGTGGGATAAAGAGGCAGAAATGGCGGCAGCCAGGGAAGCCAAGGCAAAAGATGTGCTTGACAGGGTCCGGCAGCTCGTAGAACAAACGAACAATCAGAACCTGTGGGTCGGCGCCATGAAGGTTGTTTGTACAGAATCGATCATGCTCACCTTTCAAGTGGCGGGAGACGAAGGACGGCTTGCCATCCTTGCACACCTGTCAGCGGGGCAGGTGCGCAACTAGAACCTCTAGGCTCTAATGCATGCATGCATGCACCTGTGTGTGCAGTGGGCCAATTTATTCGTGTTTTGTAACTTATTGTGATGGTCATTGTGTTGTGCAACTTACTGTGGTCCTCCAAGTTTTGTGGAACTTACTGTGATATTCGTTTGTTAATGAATGTTGAAGACTTGAGGTTTTGATCGTAATTCCTTCTGCGCTATGTGATTGTGACTGAATATGAGAGTTGGTTGTCCTGCATTATTATTTTTTTGCATGGGAATTAGAACCGATTAAAGTTTATGCCTTTGTTTTATTGTGTGTAGGAGCCTGAAGAGGATGAACCAGTTGTGGACGAGGTTGCTGTTAGGAGGCAGAAGTGGAAGGAGCGTTTCATTGCCATGATGGACGAAGACAAAGAACAGGCAGAAATTGCAGCTGTATTGGGTATGTGTGCTCAGTATGCCATCTATCTTGACAAGTACTGCAATAGGGCTGAGTATAGGGTGCCAAAAATTTCTGGGTTGGAATGGGTAAAAGACAAACTGGCCAGTGAATACTCTTGCTACACCATGTTTAGAATGACCCCTGAGATGTTCTTTAGTTTGCATAACCTGTTGACAACTGAGTATGGCCTGAGAGACACTAGCGAGTCAACCACTATTGAGGCTCTAGGGATGTTCCTATGGATTCTAGGTGCTCCACAATCAGTTAGGCAAGTCGGGGGCAGATTTGAGAGATCACTAGACGCAGTCCATGCAATGTTCTACAGAGTGCTCAAATGTGTGCTTAAGTTTGCGGATGATATCATTAGACCTAGAGACCCAGAATTCACAAGAAGGCATCCTAGAGTGATGAGCAGACGGTTCTATCCTGAATTCCAGGACTGCATAGGGGCTATAGATAGCAGTCACATGCGTTGTATAGTCCCTGCTGAAAAATTTGCACAATACGTGTGTCGCAAGGGCGTGACAACACAGAATGTCATGGCTGCTTGTGACTTCGACATGTTTTTCACATTTGTCAGCGTTGGATGGCCGGGCTCGGTTCATGACATGAGAGTGTTCAATGATGCCATGACCACTCACAAGGAGGTCTTTCCTCACCCACCAGAAGGTAGACATGTACATAGTACTACTATTGGTGTTTCTATTCAATTACCTAACACTCAGGTATTTGGTACTGCTACTGTAGGGAAGTTCTATCTGGTGGACTCCGGGTACCCGAACCATCCAGGTTACTTGGCTCCGTACAAGGGCACCATGTACCACATCGAAGACTTCCAAAGGGTCGCAGAACCACGAGGTAAAAAGGAGACATTCAATTATGCACATTCATCTCTGAGAAATGTCATCGAAAGGGCATTTGGCGTATTGAAAATGAAGTGGCGCATATTGTTGGCAATCCCTTCATACCCTGCTAAAACACGAACAAAGATAATTGTTGCTTGTATGGCTTTGCATAACTTCATAAGATCGAGTGGTTTGGATGATAATGACTTTCGGCGTCTGGATGAACATATCCATTATGTGCCACTAGAGGCCTATGTTGATCAGCTAGAAACTCTTGATGCGCCAGATTTCGAGGATGATGCACAGATGAATGTGTTTCGTGATTACCTTGCCGACCACCTGTACAATAGGTCTTGAGGCCTTGTAGTTTCATTTGTTTGATGAGTACTGTGAATAAGGCTGATTGCGATGGCTGCAATGTTCATGTTTGCTGAGAACTTGTTTCCATTTGGTTTGTAATAAACTGCAGTTTTGAAGACTAATAATGTTTGTATTGATGATGGTAATAAATTTTGTATGAGCGATTGTGAGACTTTGTTTACTGCTGCATGCATTTCGATTCTGATGCAAAGATGTGGTGCATGCATGAAAACATGCTGTGTTGTCAATAAATAAGGGCAATAGTGTCTTTGAGCACCATCATTTAATGCAATGGAAGGAGTTACTTCATCTGTCCCTAATTGACCGTCTGTTGGTTTTCGTATCATAAGTTTGACTCGATTTATACAAAATACATGTAAGATTTATATCTTTAAATAAATTTATTAAAAAAACTAAATGAAAAAAATCTTTAATATAAATATTTATATATTTTAATACATAATTGTCGGCGTCAATTTCTCGGGAAGTGAGAACGATAAATATTTAGGGACGCAGCGAGTATTAGAGAACCTGCAGTGTTTGGGTCGAGGTTGGTGCGATACATTTAATGCCCTTATCGCACCGGGTGCGATACACTATTCGAGATGTGGAACCCGCTCCTTCTTCTCCCTCCTGCGGTTGCATGCGGGATGGGGGAGAGGCTCCTTCCTAGAGGAGAGGTAGTCGAGGAAAGGGATGGGGGAGAGGCTCCTTCCTAGAGGAGAGGTAGTCGAGGAAAGGGACGATTTTTCATGCGTGGAGTCGGGCATCGAACAGCCTCAGTTCTATCCATTGCGGAGGAGATAACACAACCCATCACATCGCTTGTGAAGCCCATAATTGAACCGACCTGAGTGTGATACACTGCTGATGCTCTTAGAGCATCTGCAGTGTGTGGTTTTTACTCGGTGCGATGCAATAAATGTGAACGAAGAACCCGCTCCTATACATTGTGGCCTCGGATCGATGAAGCACCAGCTACGATGGATAGAACCCGGTTCTACCAAATAAATAAATCGTGCATGCTTTCTTTGAGCATGGGGCCCATACATGGATATGAGGGGATCGGTTTGTTTTCTTTGAGCATGAGGCCCATGCATGTAACCATCCCTTGGGTCGATACATTGCAGCTTGTGCATGAGGCGATGTCAAATCATTTGTGGGTCCGAGTTAAAGACCAACCCCGGAACGATACACTATTGTTGCTCTTAGAGCATCAGCACTTTATCGACCTAGGATTGGTTCTTAATTGGGCCCCTGATTGATTAGACAACAGCTGATGTGCAGCCTGCAATGTGTAGAATCGGTCTGGTTCTATGAGTGGGGCCCATGCTCATGAAAAGCCAACCGATCCTCTCCTTCCCCTGGCGCTATATGGCATCCGCTGTGTTCGCCCAAGAATGGAGAGAGCATTTGACGCTCCTAACGGTTGAAAAACTCCATTGCTTGGCCATACTATGCTCCTCGATCGTTTTTATGGCATATTTTCGAAAATTAAATTAAGCCTATGACAATTTTTTTGCAAAATCGAGGGTTTTAGAGAGGATTCCCATGACTTGTTCCAATTGGTGTTTATTTGAGTCTTGTTTGAGTTGGAACAAGTTTGGGAGACAGGAATTTTGAAGAAAATTAAAAAGGAGCGGAGGAAAAACAAGAAAGATGAGAAAAAGGGCGACCGGACGCCTCATCGGAAGCTGGTACTCCTTCCCACCGGCGCGTCTGGTTAGGCGAAAAAAAGGATTTCTGACCTTTCTGGAACCTACCGGTGCGTCCGGTCTTTCGCACCCGCGCGTCTGGCAAATGAAGCAAAGCATGGATTGCTAAAAATAAGATAAATAAGGAACGTTTTAAATATTAAATTTTTTTAGTTAGATTGATGCATGC
Source organism: Hyparrhenia diplandra (assembly GCA_015847255.1). Lineage (NCBI taxonomy): Eukaryota > Viridiplantae > Streptophyta > Magnoliopsida > Poales > Poaceae > Hyparrhenia > Hyparrhenia diplandra. The sequence continues at coordinate 221,904 of JADLZK010012745.1, forward strand.
ATGCGTGATCTGATATAGTAAATCCTTTTTTTTATTTGTAACTTTGTACTTGATATATTTTGATTACCATATGATTTTTCATGTAACTTTTATACACTTAATTTTGCATGTGGTAAGATTTGTATCTGTACGTGGTTAGCTTAATTATGTGGACTTTTTTTTAATAAAGCTTATGTGGACTTTTGTATCCCACATAAGCCTTATACATATATAACGCATAACGTACATATAATCCACAAAATTAATTATATTAGCCAACACTACAAGAGGCCACAATTTAATAATCCACTAATAACAATTTAATAACGTGTCATGTCATGTTCATACAATTCCGCTGGACCACAGCTTCTCTCCTCGATCTGTTCCCTGGGCGGCTATGCTTGTCTGTATTAGAGTAATTATCTATGTTCGACTAGGCGCTAGGTGGAATCTAGGCGGTGGCCCAAAGCCTAGAGCCTAGGCGAGCCTAGGCGAAGCCTAGGCGGTTCAAGGCGTTTTGTTAGGCGATGATTAATACATGCACAAATACCTTTTTTTAGCAGAATACATGCACAAATACTTAAAAAAAAAAAAAAAAAAGGAAATCAGGGCTGGTGACATGGGAAGAAAGGGGAAGAAGGCCCATTTGAAGGCCCAACTCTCCACATAACCCTCTCCCGCATCCTCTCTCCCTCTCTGTCTCGCATCTCTCCTGCCCGCCGCCTCCCGCCCGCCCGCCGCCCGCAGACACGCCCGGCCTCCGCCGCGACGCGCCAGCCCTCCGCGCCGAGCCGGCGCGGCGCCCCCCCCCCGCGCCGCCCGCACTAGCCCGTGCGGCGCCCGCCGCCGCCCGCCGCAGCTCCTCCCTCCCCACCGGCGACCTCCGCGGGCGCGCCTTCACCCCACCGCCGCCGCCGACGAAGCCGCCGCCGCCTAGGGGTCCGCCTACCCCCTAGGCCAGGCGGGACCCGTCGCCTACGCTTAGGGCGCGCTTAGGCGCGCCTCAGGCGCCGCCTAGCCGAACAGAGGTAATTATTTTAGGAACGTGATTAGGCCACCAAATCAGGATGGAAGAAGATTTTCCTTCGCAACCGGCGTCGGGTCGGGGCGGACACGAGCCGGACGAAACCGGCGTCTTGGGTCGGGCGGTACTACACATGTGTACCGAGTCTCCTCTCCTCATTTCTTTTGGCGGCCGCTCCTTCTTTTGAGGTCCTCACCCGGACGCCGCCGCGCGCTCGCCGCCGCCCGCCGCCCGCGACCACCATCGCCGCCGCCGCCCACGCCGCACCTGCGCCGCCGCTCGCCGCCCGGCCTCGCCGACCTGCCGCCCACGCACAGCGCGCCAAGACACACCGCACACCGCCCTAACCCCGCAACCGCCCGGGCCGCCGCCGCCGGGCCATTGCCACCGTGGATGCTCGTTCTCGCCGCCAGGAGGACTCCTCTGTGTCGTGGTCGTCGTCCTCGACTTCATCCTTGCTCCTGGCCGCACCGATTCCCTCCTAGGGTGAGCTCTTATTCTTGACACCGCTTATGCATCGTAGATGTTCGACAGATTGCCCAAACCAGCCATGTGCAATGTCTTGACTGTTTTTCCTCGCCAAATCCATTGCAGTGCCGTTCCTTGACTGCCGAGGCTCCCACATTGTAGATCCATACCTTTTTCACAGGGACAACTCGAGGATTAGGTATAACTACCACTTTCTATTCATTTCTTTCCTCGACTGCTTGCTTCCAGTAGGCTTTCTTCTTAGCTATTTATTCATTGTCATAAATCCATTCTATTCATTCTCATGTGCAGCGAACTTGGTCTAGTCCTTGTGCTTGTCAGTGACACTTTTGCAATGGCAGATTGAACTCGGGGCCAAGCCCGCGAGTAAGGAACAGAGGCCAAGCCTCTTAACTGTCAGCTGCAGTTTTTCTCTTGGCATTTGACAGTGTGGCAGTTGAGCTTGTCAGTATCTCTTTTTCAGCGGCAGTCCTTCTCTTTGAGTCACCATGGCTCGTGTCAAGACCGTGGGCAGACGTTCTGGTGGTGATGACCCACCCCCTTCCGGTGATGGTGATGGAAAGAGGCCAGACAAGGGAAAGAAGACAGCCAAGGTCACATCGAAGAAGGCGAAGCGCAAGAGAGATGATCCGATGACACCTGCGGAGGTGAGGGCAGTGGTTGTGGCAGCGAAGCGAGCTGAGTTAGGTGGTAGAGCTGGAGGACTTCATATCCGTGAGGGCCGCATACGCGGCAGCAAAGAACAACCACCGGCAAAGACGGTCGGAGCAGCGACCAGGGGGACAATCGTCAGTACCACGTCGCCGCTCTTCTAGGGTTCGCACTCAGGTTTACCCTACACCTCAGGCACCCCGTCCCCGTCAGGCTCATGGCCCGTCTACGACACCTTCAAAGGCAGTTGAGCCAGTTCACCGTGACTTGAGAGCCGTGTCAGCTGTGTTGGCCAGACAATTCCGGTTCGTTGAGCTTGAGCAGTGGTTGCCCCCACAGAGACAGGAGGGTGCTTCTGAAGGGTACTACACCACTCTCCACGAGGATTTCTATTGGGCATATCAGGAGGGCAATATCCGTTTCCGTCCTCATAGGGTCTGTGACTTGGAGGCTATTGTCAGTGTTGCAGGAGAGCAGGTTCGCCCCCACCTCACTTACCTGCATGGTTTGGCCACACTTATGGGGCGTTCTGGCTTATATGTTCCGTCTTGGGCCAGAGAATTCTATGCTACTTTGTGGATTGACCCTGCTCACGAGTTCTTTGTCTTCGCGTTCAAGGGAGAGAAGTACATAGTTCAGAGTGTGGGAGCTCGACGCCTCCTTGGTCTTCGATCTTCAAAGACCAGGATTCACGACCTCTGCTATGGCGACACAGTGCCACCGAGACGTACTGTTGAGGGCAATGTGCCACCTACAGCCATTGTTAGCTCCTGCTTCACACAGCCCTTCGGAGAGGGCTCCAGTCGTCTCCCAAGTGACCTCACACCTGTTGCACGGGTTCTGGATGCTATTGTGCGGAAGACGATCTTGCCCAGGGTTGGCTACAGAGAGGCACTGACTCGTATGCAGCTATGGATTCTTTCCCACTTAGTTGATCAAAAGGAGTTTGATGTCTGGGATTTGATTCTATCTGAGATGGAGGACACAATCGCTGAGGGGATCAAGGGCTGCAGACAGTTACCCTATGCTCACTGGATCACATACCTGATATGGAAGACCGTGCCACACATGACAGATGATCAGATTCTTGAGAGGACAGGTGCTACCACAGTGTTTCCTAGGTACAACCTTTCACAAATGGTCAGATCCAGCATGCCACAGGCTCCTCGCACTCGTAGTACGGCACTAGTCACGGAGACAGAGGGTCAGCAGGATGCTAATATCACTGACGTAGTTGCTGTGGAGCATGAGCAGCTTGAGGCAGAGCCAGAGGTAGAGTTGGACTTCACGTCTGATAGCTCTGATGAGGACTACATGCCACCTCCTAGGATGCCTCCACCACGTTCACACGACCACGAGGCAGGCGGATCCAGCTCAGCACGACCACCACCACCTCAGACGGATCCCGTCGTACTTGCTCTACTTGACAGGTTTGGCCGTCAGGCTGAGGCTCAGGCTGCTGCTACTGCAGCTCTTCAGGAGCGTCAGGATGCACATCACAGGGAGTTTATAGCTTTTCAGCAGCAGCAGATCCAACATCAGGATGACTTGCAGAGGACCACCAACAGCCTACTTGAGGCTGTTCTTAGGGCTCTCCCTCAGACCTCACAGCAGTTCCAGCTTGCTCCATCTCAGAGGCCTCAGGGTCAGCCACTACCTCAGACACCTGCTGCAGGGACTTTCACAGCTAGTCTGTTTGCTTCTCCCACACCTCAGAGTACTCAGGTTCAGGGGACACCTGGCTACGACTTGTCGCCGATCACACAGATGCCGGTGCTTTCCCGACTTGGCGCTACTTATCAGGAGATCACAGGCTCACCCTTTCTTGTAGACACTACAGCTGGTACCTCCTCTTCAGCTACGCTTGCTTGCCAGCTTCAGTTTCCGTCACCAGCGACAGGCACAGCTACACTCTCGTCGTCAGCACCTTCTACGACTCCAGTGCTTACCTCAGCTGCGACAGAGTCACAGATGGCACCCCTGACTACTACTTCACAGGCTGCTTCGCTTTCCGAGCCACAGGGTCAGACAGTTGGTGCCACTTCTTCCGGGACAGTTCCCCCCGCTACCATAGAGCAGGCCCAGACCACTTCTCAGGCAGTTTCCCAGTCAGTGGGCCGTTCAGCTTCTGGTGGTCAGCAGCGCAGCTTAGTTCGTTCTAGCACCACACCCTCCAGAGATCGGCTTGCCTGTTGCCCCTCTCCGACCGAGCCTTAGTTTTTTATCCTTGATGCCAAAGGGGGAGAGGGATGAGAGTATGTAGATTTAGGGGTAGCATGTGAGAGGGAGTCAATGTTCTTTTGTGATGATGCACCCATGACTATTGCATATCATGTTTACTCCCGCATTTCATTGAATTGTGACTTGTGACCTATGGTTGTCTCTTGGTATCTTTTATTATGTCACTCAGTTCGTCTCTGCTCTATGTGTCTTGCTTCCGCATTCCTATTACTCTGATCACATATGAGCAATGCCTATTGTACTAATGTTTCATGCATATCTTATGAGTACACTATGTTGGCTTTGTGTCACATGAGTCATTCTAACCACTTGTTCTTATTGCTAGAGACACTATGTAGTAGAAGAAAAGGCATTGTCATTGCCAAATTACATAATAGTGGAAATTGCCATTGTCATTACATCTGCAAAATTATTTGTTCAAGGACATTGCCATTGTCCGAACTAGTGGCAAATACATCAAGAACTACATATTTCATTATATTAGTCTGCAACTAGTGGAACTACATACTACATAAGTGGAACTACATACTCCTAATCTATTTCACATTCCTAGGCACACATGCCCTACCAAAGACCCCAAATAGCGAAAAGAAGACAATTATACTAAATTGTCCCTTCAATTGAACACAGCATACATTGTGCCAACAAGAACACCAAAGAACAAGGCTACACTAAACATCTTAAGCAATGAGAACAGGGCATCCAGCTTCATCTCAATGTGTATGGTGTTGGGCCTGGGAGCATTTCCACCAAGCCTGGGAGCACTTCCAGCAAGCTGTGACTGCACTTCTTCTCCCTGACCAAAACCCCAAGCACCTGGTTCTTCTCCCTGTGATGCAGCAAGGCCAGCTTCCAGATCGATGACAACATACTTCAGCTCCACCAGCTTCTTCAAGTATGTCTTCTGGAATTCATAGAACCTACATCTACCAGGCACCTGCAAAATGGCCAACCAGTTAAGGTACGTTCTGCAGCAGGAAGCCAAACTAAAAGACATACAAATGGCACCACTTTCAATTACCCCGGGCTCATTTGCTGGGCATTTGAAGAACACACGCCCCTGGTTGCCCTTGTCCGATGACTTCACTATCAGCTCGATTACCCTCTCCCTTCCGCAAGTGGGGCACAGTATCAGTGGGAGCCCAGTCTCTCTGCCGAATCCATCCTCGACGGCACATGTTGGCGTTGACATGCTCCTCGACGAAGATGGCTCCATCCTCCGAGACAGGGAAGACATGGTGGGAGTGCGCTGTTGATAGGCCCAGCCGCCGCTGCGTTGGGAGCATTCGGTCAAAGCCAGATCGATTATAGGGTTAGGGAAATGTGGGGGGATTAATTCGGGGCCCCGGGAGAAGGAGAGTGGTGGGCGGGGTGGGGTGCGGCCTACCTTGGTGGAACAAAGCCGCCGGGGCCAAGGTGTCGCCGCTGCAGCCGCGTCCGCCGCCAGCCATCGCCGCCGCCGCCGCCCGCTGCAGCTGCGTCGCCGTCGGTCTGAGTGTAAGAGCTAGCGCGAGGAGGGGGGAGTGGGACGAACCTGGGAGGCAAATTGTGATGAGAGTCCCGGCCTTTTCTAGACCCGAGAGCTTTTTTTTTTTTTCCTTTTCTTTTTTGTGTGTAATTCTAGACCGAGAGCTTAGCCACCAGTGCGGCCCCCGAGATTTTGGAGGCCCGGGGCAAGAGTAAAAATTGGGGCCCCTACATGTATTACTCCCTCTAGTTGGTAAAAAGATGTCATTTTGAACAGCGACATAGTGTCCAAAACATAACTGCCTTTTTATTTTTATAAAATATAAAAAGTCATATATGAATATTTTTATGAAAATATTTTTTCAAGATAAATCTATTCACACGGTTTTCACATTTTCAAACTCAACAATTATTCATAATTTATATTTCTAAAATTTGACTCAAACCTTATTCAAAACTGGTCACGCACTGGTGGTTATCATCCTCATCGACGTTCAAATTATTATCTACCGTAAAGCCTTGCTATCGGAATTAGTAACATTTGTTTGCTCCTACACGCATTAATTATGATTCATCTATGTCCCTTATGTTCATATTAGTATTTATTAAAAAGAACGTTAGATGTGTCTTCTGCGTGATCACTTGTTTCCTCCTTTCTTTAGAGCCTAATTGACTGACAACCAAAATTTGTCATGCCATGGATTTATCAAGCCAAAAGTTCAGCAATAAAATTGTCAAAGATTTGGCAAGCCAAATGTGAGAAGTTGATAGGTTTTAGTAGCCAACCAATCACTAGTCAAAATCACGATTTGCTAAATTCTTGGCATGGTAAATTTTGGTCACCAAGCAATCAATCAGACTCTTTACTACTATAACAACATTATTTATAGAAGACATCTGCTCGAATTTTTAAAACACACGTCGTAAGTGAAAACGAGCACAAAACAGATTTACGCATACCAAGTAGTAGGCTAGTAGCATGCAGCGCATCTGCAGCAGCAGCAAGCACCCAAGCCATCATCAGAAAAAAAGAGGATGAAAAAATGGTAACGTAACGTGGGTAGCATCATTATTGTAGCAAAGCAAAGCATGCTGGGCGCGCTGGGCGCGCGGCCATGGAAGTCTGCGTGCATGGTGGGGGCCCTGACAGCTTGAGGGGCCCCGGGGCGGCCGCCCCTCTGCCCCACCCCCAGGGCCGGCCCTGTAGCCACCCGGGAGGGAACGACGTTCCAGTTCGTGGTAGGGAAACAATGGAACATCCTTCCCAATCACGATGCAACGCGTGCCGGGAACATAAACATAGACGAAACGTTGAGCTGTTGAAGCGTCTCGTACTGTCATCAAGTGTTTTAAACACTAAGCTTAGATCTATCCATCCGCCGACAAGGGAGAACGTTCCAAGAATACGTTCCATCTAGATTAGGTACGCGTTCCATTTGGATTTGGTACAAGCTAAAACTGTATACCCTCTTCGTTCCATAGTTTTTGAGAATGGCGTACCACATATCATGTTCCCGTATCACGTTCTTCACGTTCCGGGAACATGACTTCTAAGCCTGAGAGACCCACCTCCTTTAGTTGACACCTGGCATCGCAACAATCTAAAAACAAAACCCTCGCTTACATCTATTAACGTCAACACACACGCCGTTAGGGCACCCGCAATGGGGGATAAGAAGGGGGTAAGAAGACCTTGCTACCGGTAGGTTACATTGTGGAGAATGAAGAGAGAGGTAGTAGCACTACACCGTGGTAGTCAAGTGGATGGAAAAGATACAAGAAAAGCTATCGGACAGCGACGCCGAAGGTCCCCAATAACATCAACCGACTCCACTTCCTGCGGCTTACATCAGGAAGACCAAATGAGGTGTCGGGCTAGGCTTGGCCTTCAGGGTGAGAGCTTGGACTTTCCCGAGGACGCACACTTGGTTCAACATAACCTCAATTCTGGGTATCCTCCTCTCTCCCAAGGTAAAGGGGGTCAAGAAAGAAATGCCCAATGCCTTGGGTCTAGCCCTGTTCATCATCGTGGTGGGCTCCATATGGGAAACAACGGGCGTGTTTGGTTAGGCGGCCCAGTGTGGCCTGGCCCTAAATTTTAGCCAGGCTTGATTTAGCCCGGCCCTAGGGAGATGGATGGTGTTGTTTGGTTCACTTCCTTCTAGAAGCATTAGGGCTTGAAAGGTCCTAATGGCTAGAGGAGGGGTGAATAGGCTATTAAAAATTCTTGCAACAACACTAAACAAAGCGGTTAGTAAATAAGATGGAGAAGTGAATATAGCGGTGCTATGAACTAGCTATGCAAGCCACAAGTCAATTCTATTGTCTCTAGATACAAGCAATAGCTAGGTTGCTAATTTACTCCTAAGTGAACAATATAAGCTAACTAGATCAACCACTAGGAGCTAAGCAAGGCTAAACAAGTCTAGCACACTACAAACTACTCAAGCTAGAGAGTGGAAGTAATGCGAGTGGACTAGGATACAATACCACCGTTGTAGTGTCGAGGTTGTCGCCAATCACCGTGTACCAAGAGAAATCTCCAAAAAGCACAACACAAGTGACACGATGATTTTCACTGAGGTTCACGTGCTTGCCGACATGTTAATCCCCGTTGTGGTGATACACTCACTTGACGTTTGCTAAGCTTAATGGCACGGTGGTGCCCCCGATGGGAGCTCAAGCACACCGATCACAAAAAAGGATTTACAAGCCATGAGTAATTCACTAGTGCTACTTTCACGAATAACAAGCAAATGCATGCTTCGTGAGGGAGATATTTCTCCTTGATTCTCGCGCCAATTAGTGCTCCGTTGTGGCTCTGCATTTACACGGCTTCTCCTCTCCCTTCGCATTTCCTCCTCCTTCCATCTTGACTTCTTCCCTTCTCGTTTCCCTTCCGTCTATAAATTCCATTTCCCTCACTTGTGCTCATCCTGTCTTCCTCTATTTCCTTTCTCACGTTTGGATCTTTGTGCTCCTATTGCTGGTGAGTTCTCCTGTGCCTCTTTATCTTCCTCTTATCTTTCTCTCAATCCGTTTGATTGTTGTGTGTATTATTATATCTGAATCCTTAGTGTCATACTCTTATCTGGATCCTCTTATCTTCCTCTTATCTTCCCTTCTGGTGCCTTGTTTTTCTGTTTAGTTTTTCTTGTTGTGCTCTGTATCATCATCCACTCTCAATCTTGTTCCAATCCCTCTCTCTGTTTGCATATATATGTCAAGATGTTGATTACTGCATGATTATAGTATTAGATCTTAGTGTACTGTCATACTCTTTTGATTGGTGGCTTTAGTATTGTATCTAGATCCATTTTTCCCTGTTTTTCTCTGTTTAGTTGATCTTGTTGTGCTCGTAACATTTTCCACTTTGTCAATCTTGTTCCAATCCCTTTCTTTGTTTGCATATATATGTCATTATCGATTATGGCATGCTTATAGTATTAGATCTTATTGTATTGTCATACTCTTTTGTTTTCAAAGATCTTATCCACCAATTTATATGTTCTTGTATATGATTTACAGTAACTTTATTGGTGTAAAATATAATCATTTTAGGTGTAATTTTTTGTTGAGAATGTTTATCCCCTTCATGATATCGGTGATGATTTGTAATTATTCAACTTTCATGTTTTTGGATTCCTGCCATTTATTTGGCAACAAATTCCTATTATTTGAATATGCTTTATATTATTAATTTTCTTTCTATATATGCATATTCCTAGTCTGATTTTTTTTTTTTAAATCAGGTTTCGGTTATTTGAGTGATGGCAAACCCTAGGAATTTGAGTATGTTTGAGCTTAGCGATTGTCCTGTTTCAAGTCATGTTATGGAAGTTCTTAATTTGGAATCTGGTGATCAGACTCATTTGCTTGCAATTCGTAAGCTTGGTTCTGATTGGAAAACTCATGATCCAGTCATGCTTGCTGCTCGAGCTGTCAAGCATTTTGCTCATATTATTTATGTTAGGAGAGGGAAATTCTGCTATGATGCAGCTGACAAAACTGTCTATTGGGTTACCCATGCTGATTTGGCAAATGCTTTTTATCGTGGTTATAATGCTCATGTTGGAGGGGAAATTCTTACTGTTTATCAAGTCAAGAGTATTGTTCGCAGACCACTTTCTGCTGAAGCTTTTAATATTATATCTGTCACTACTAAGGTATACCTTTTTATGCATTTGTCTGTTCTATTCATGTTGCTTCTCTACAATTTAATTAATGAATATTATTCTTGTATTTAGGCTAATCGCTCTGATTGCACTGTGGAAGAAGAAGATGCCTCTTTATTTGTTATTGAGAATCTCCAATTAGTTGAGGGTGATCAGTCTAGAGTTCTTGCAGTCATGGGTTTCACTGGTGGTGATCTTGTGAAGCTAGTTGCACGTGTGATCAAGGAGAATCGTGGGCCATCATTTCTTCACCAGTACAAGTTTTGTATGGACTATATGCACAGGACTGTTTATGTGCTTGCTGTGGATGCTGATGATGCTGCCTTAATGGCTGGACGTTCTTTTATTGTTGAAGATCAAGAAATTTGCTTCTACCGGGTAAAGAATGTTGAGAAACTGTCTCCTTTAGGTGATGTCTACCAGTCCTATCCCTGCAGTCTGCTTTGGCCCTGCAGTAACATCCCCAACGTCTGATGAGATTGGAATATGGCTGGTTGCTGTTTCAAGTTCAAGTCCTAGTTCATCATTCTGCAGGCTTTTGGTTATGTTGAACTGTTATAATATTCTTATGCTTTGGTTGTTTCTGTTTCTGTCTGAACTGATTATATTTGCACTGTTTTCATGTTTGTAATAACTCCGTACTCAGTACCTTCTTTTTATGACAGTTGTTTGCTTATAGTTTTATTTCGATAATCTGTACTCTAATATGTGAAAAAAAGTTTTTAACTCCGCCTATGATGGTGCTCTTTATTTTATGAGTTCATCATAGCAGGTCCCAAGCCCTGGTAAAGGAGGAGGGATAAAACTTTTTTTCGCTGCTTTTTATCCTATTTGCAGGTCTCAATTATTTTCTATATAGGACAACGAAATGCTTGATCTTGCAGGTATTTTAAATTCCTCTCTTTGCTTGTGTTTGCAAATTTTTCTGTATTTTAACTACTATTATTCTATTTGGTTGTGAGGTCTGCCCGGATGAGAGGCTTGTGAAGATTTTTTTGATTTCATTTGTGGTCATGGCTGAGCAGATAAGTATTCTTTTTGTAGCTATTTTTGTTCATCATCTTATGACCTTTATGAATTGTAGAGCCTCACTTTATTGTTTTTTTCCTCCCATTTGTGTTACCATTTTCAGGTGTCAATTATTTCTTAAGTAGGATATGACCAGTTTGAATTTCAGAGGCTGAGTTTGTTCAAGGTCTTTTTCATTTCTTTTTATCGAGTAAGTTACACTACATAACTGTTTTTATTACACCAATATTTTGGTGTAAATTTAGTATTTTTATGATGTAAATTAAGCATACTTTGCTATGGATTTTTGATCCTTTGGTTTTGATTTTCAGGTGATTAATTAGTTTGGGAGTTTAAGATACACCTAATCATTCTCCAGTTTCTTTATTAAGGTCTATCCTCTCCTCAAAACTGCTTATTTTCTTTTTCACTATATCTAAGTGCCTTTGGATTTTTCAGCAATGGATTTATTATTATTTTTGCTTATATCAATCTTTCAATTTGTTTATATGAGGTGGCAAGTTGGTGGTTTTTGAGCACTGGATCAAGTAGTTTTTGACCATGCTCGGTATCAAGGTGGTCACCACTAAACAGATAAGTATTCTCAGACGCGTTCTCAATTTTTTGTTCATCTCGGTCTCTCTCTCTTTTTTTTGTTTAGCATAAGAATTGATTGCCTATAGTTTGATTATAAACATTTTTAGTTTTCTTTTGGTCAATGATGATTGCAATGGCTTCATAATTCAATGGGAAATAGTTGTGCATGTTGCAAACCGATGCACGTGCATGCCGCAAACTGATGTTGTGCACGAAAACTCTTATATTTGGGCAAACCGATGCCTATGATGCACTGTCAATCTAATTACGCTTTGCTAAACCCCAAGGCCGATGATGACTTTAATGGCGGTAATTGAGATTAATGCGTGTGATCATATTTGGCTTGTGAGCAAGTGTTCATCGAGTTGCCAAGAAATTTACATGCCTCGGTTTTTGCTACTGATGTGTTAAGGTTAGAGTTGGTATACTCTTGATGGTTGAGGTTGTAAATTTCTTGACAATTTCATGGCCCCTGGATTCTAAAATTTCAAAAAATCCCAGTTTATTGGTGAGGAGTTTGGAGAACATCTTGAAACTACGATTAAGTATGCTAATAGGCTGAATGAATTGCTCCATATTACAAGCTTCGGGAACCTTAGGTAAAGAGTCACTAAAGCAAAATTCAGTCTAAAGATATCTAACTCTCCTCTATAGAAGTCATCAAACATGGCTAAAATGTTTGGCTTGATCATATCCCAAAATTTTTGATAGAACAGGAAGGTTCCGGTTTACTTGTTTACTTGTTACCTAGGGTTTTGTTTACTTGATCCTGATTGTCATCTTGTTTACTTGTCAACCTTCATCCGGTTTATTTCCAAAATCACGAACAGGCACACGGCGATTCGGCATCCCCGAAGGCGAGCACGTCCAAGATTGGTCCGGCCTCAGCCATGTCGAACTCCGGAAGTGTGAGCACGGGCGGCACTTGGTGATGAAGAGGCGCTGCGGGGGAAGGACACTGGAAGGCGATTCCTTGGTTGCCCTGATGAGGTATATTGGAAGCCCACCTGTTTCAATTCTGTCTTTGCTGAATCCTACCATTCATTCATGTTTGCTCAGCACCATTGGATTTCTGTCAATGTTGGATAGGAGGTGGTTGATCAGTGCCAGCACACCCAGTGGTTGGACAAGCCATGGCCTAAACGTGTTCAAGAAAGCCTGAAGAAACTCACCAAGGAGCTGAAGACAGCTAGGCGAGTTGAATCAACGCACATGAATAACTCATTGAAGCCCCTGCAGATCAAAGAAGTGGCTTCGAAGCCAACGAGAACCTCAAGAATAAGGTCCAGCGCAGCGCATGAAGAGGGTGGCCCATGACATCTCTCGCCAACTACTACCACAAGTCGAGAGAGCTGTGAGGCAGAGGAACAAGCTCCTCAAGCTGGTGTACTGGCTGCTTGCTGTGGTTGCTTTGCTGATGGCTGGCATCATCTACCTGGCGATAAAGAAGTGAAGACGGTTCTTTTGGTTGCTGGTGAAGGATGAAATCTAGTTGACAAGGGCTAGTTGCTGGTAGTGGTAGTCTTCATGGTAGTAGTATATAGTAGTCTTGCTGGTAGTGGTTGTGGTAGTCATGCTGAACTAGATCTGGTAGTAGATCATATGCTAGAACTGCAGTTGACATGGATGCTGGCAGCATTACAACTTTGCTGCACTTACTTTGCAATCGGTGTTAGGCTTTGGAATTGATGGTAGTGGTAGTCCTGTGGTTTGTCGTCTGAAGTATGTAAATTTTTCTGGTGGTTGCGCTTGCACTGGTTAAACTTGGCACTTGGAAATGATATATGATGCTACTAAATTATGCCTGTTCATATTTGTGTGGAATTTGAGGTGTTTGTTTTCAAATTGTGTACATGGCTCATACTCTCCAAAAGTTCTTTATACTGGGACAAGCACGTAAGTGCTCTAAATTTCTTCAAGCTGAAGCCTCTGCACTCCATTTGGCGGCAATTATCTGCAAGTTGTTCGCATATTACAATGTTTGTTTCAATACAGACAATAGCCTGCTTGTTGAATTCTGTGAACAAGAGGCAACTGATGCTTTCCCAGATTGGAGACTCCAGCTCTCTCCAGACATACAGTCTCTATGCAAGGATCTAAAGCTCAAGTTCATAAGATAGATAGGTCCAATATTTGAGCTGCTCATGATCTAACTTCTCAGGCTTCTAAGCAGATTTGCTCTTCTAGTTATCCTACAATGGAATGTCATGGTGCCCCTCATAAGAATTCATGTCCTTCTATCATGAGGGATGTTGTATTTAAGAACAATTGTATTCTCTTGGTAGTCCACTGCCATCATTCATTCATAATATATAAGCTTGGGCTATGGCCCCTTTTTCTTGTCAAAAAAAAAAAAAAAAAAAAAAAAAGGTCATGCTGGAGGAAGCCAGCGAATCGCGTCTGGTGTTGGAGGGTTTTCTGCCAACAGGACGCTCGACCGGACTCGCCGGACGGCCGGCGTCCGGTCACTTCCAGAGAGCTCCAGAGATGTTCCTTTCATGACCGGACGCGTCCGTCATCCCTGACCGGACTCTGAAGGCGTCGTGTCAGAGCCTTAACGGAGAATTTTAATTTGCCAGCGCGTCTGGTCACACCTTACAGGCGCGTCCGGTACGCGGTAACTGTTATCAGTAACTCTGGATTTGAAATGGGGGCTTATATATACTTACCCCCTTCGTCCTTTACCTCTCTTTTGCCCATTTGTTCCGCTGAAGAAACATTGTGAGTGCAAGGGAAAGCAAGAGCCTAGTGAGGTTGATGAGCTCATTAGTGTTAGGGAGTAGCAAGTGTGCATCCATGCACTCGCCGGTTCCGACTTTTGAAACAAGGGTCACAGTTTACTGACATAACATGGTATGCTAGTTATAACCATTGGTTGCATAGAAACACACATAAATAAATGTTAATTGTATTCACACATATGCATAAATTAATGCTAATTATACATAAATGTAGTCTCACACACACATACATAAATGTAGTCTCTCATACACTACATATATAAATGTACTCTCAAACACACACTTGCACAAACTAGCTAGCTGAAACAACTTTCCCCTTGCCACCTTTTCTTTCCCATGGCAGCATGTCATTGGGTAGTTTCTTTTCCACCTCATCGATCTTGTCAATAAAGTTTGTGAATAGTGGCATCTCTCATCGTATTCGTTGTAAGCGCTAACATCTTCCACGCCATCAACTCCGATAATGTGTTGTTTCCCGGAGACAACCACATGCTTAGTCTTCTTCTTTGGGTTGAGGTTACTTGCCGGGTCAGGAAAATAGAAAACTTGTGCAACACGTGAAGCGAGCACACAAGGGTCCTCTTCATAGCCTATATTACGGAGGTCCACAACTCTCAACCCGATCTCGTTAAATTCAAATTGCTTGATCCAGCGGCATCGAAACACGGCCATCTTTAGATTTCCTCCATAATCAAGCTCCCATATATCTTCAATTATGCCAAAGATTGTGACCTCTTCCCCCATTGTCATTGATTGCGTTTCTCAAACGCCATTTGTTTTGGTTTGCACTTTTACTATCCTTTGTGTGCGTATAGTATGTGTACCCATTGATGTCATAAGCATTCCAAGACGTCACATGATTCGATGGTCCCCTCGCCAATTTATCGATGGTAATAGAGTCTTCACTTTCTCCGGTGGTATGTCCCGGTCCTTCAACCGGGTAATAAATCGAAGCTTTGTCTTTGTTTCAGGGACCCAATCATCTTTACGACCTTTCCTCTCCCCGCTCTATGAGAGCCATGTGTTAGATCAACGTAAGGTCGCATCAGTTTTGTGCCCTGCAAGACACAGAAATGCGCCTGACTGACATTTTTATATCCATGGTCGACGAATGTTTTCCTACCACTGATGCCCTTCCCAGGTAGCCTGCCCTTGTGACGAGAATCGGGATTGCCGATCCCTCTCTGTACTAGCAGATATTCTTGGCAGCACTCGACGACCTCTTCACTAGTGTAACCCTCTATCATGGAGCCCTCTGGGTATGCTCGATTATGCACGTATCGGCTTAGGACCGACATGAACCGCTCGTAGGCCCACATTTCATGCAAGTAGCTTGGGCCCAGCACCTCTATCTGATGAACCAGGTGAATCATGAGATGTACCATTATATCGAAAATAGCAGGAGGTAAACACATCTCAAGTTGGTTCTGGGTCTCCACCATGAAATCATGTAGGTCACGTAGCTCTTGCTTGTGAAACGACTTCTGTGAGATCTTTGTAAAGAAGTAGCACATGCGGGTGATGGCCATCTTTAGGAACTCTGGCTTGATAACCCTGATTGCAATTGGTAGGTACAATGTCAGCATCATAAGACAATCGTGAGCCTTACAGTAGTGAAATGATAGGTCCTTCATCGACACTAGCTTCTTCGGGTTAGCCGAAAACCCAGTGGGGACTTTGAGGTTCTTTATAGATGTGAGTAAAGCTCTCCTCTCTTCTATGTCTAGGTTGTAGCAAGCCGCGGGCAGTTTGCACTTTCCATTATCCTGATGTCTTGGGTGAAGCTCGCATCACTTTTAGTTGCTCCATGTCCTTCCGCGCTCTCGGACCATCCTTTGACTTGGCTGTGTCCATCAAGGTACCACCGACAGTCTGAAAGACATTCTTCTGCACGTGCATAGCATCAATGGCATGGGGGATTGCCAATTCTGGCCAGTAAGGCAGATATCGAAAGAAGATGGACTGTTTCTTAAAAGGTACGCCTTCGATAGGAGGTTTGCTTCTATCTCTGATCGTTCCATCCGGATTCTTCTTCCCATAGACGATCTGTATGGTTTTCACCATTTCGAACACACGTCGTCCATTATGACGTCTCTCCGGAGGTGGGTCATCCTCCGGGATGTCCCCATAGTATTTCAAGTACGATTTGCCACGGTACTTGTGAGCAGTGTTTAAGAAGCGACGATTCCTTAAGTAAACAAACTTCTTGGATGCAGTTAGCCACACCGATTTAGTATCATCCAAGCATACTAAGCATCCCATCTTGCCTTTGATCTGTCCAGACATGGCAAACAACGCGGGGTGATCGTTGATAGTGACAAAAATTATTGCTCTTAATGTGAAGTCCTCCATTCGGAAAGCATCGTACATCAACACCCCAGACTTCCATAGTGTCTCGAATTCTTGCAGCACAGGCTCGATGAACACATCCATATCAATGCCCGGTTGTTTAGGGCCGGATATAAGACAAGTGAGAAAAAGGTACTTTCTCTTCGACACAAGTATGTTGGGATGTTGTACATGGACAGGATCACCGCCAAGCGTGCTGTGGTCGGTCGTCCTCTCATTGAAGGGATTCATTCCATCGGTGCTCAAGGCGAACCGTACATTTCTGGCGTCTTTCTTTGAACTCTTCATTGTTGGCATCGAAGTCTTTCCAATCGACTACCATCGGCTGGGTGTGCAATCACGTCGTCATCTTTCTTGCTTTGTCGTCCCACCATGTCATGAGCGCGGCTTCCTTAGGGTTCATGAAGATACGCCTCAAACGGTCGGTCACTGGCGGTACCACATTACCAAAGCGGGGAACTCTTTTCTTTTTTGCATCGTTGCCTAATGGAGTGTCCTCCGGGTGCCGAGGTTCTTGTACCGCTGTTTCGCACCCTTCTTAGTCCTCTTGTTTCCGTGGAGGCTTCTCCTCCTTTGTAAAGTTCATTGTCCTTATAACGGCTAGCCCCCAAATGGCGAGGACATTTGTCCAGACCTTTGAACGTGTCACCACGAAAAAGGATACAATGGTTGGGGCATGCATGGATTTTTTCAACACCCATTGTCAATGGACTTATAACCTTCTTTGCATGGTAAGTGTTGGTGGGAACTTTGTTTGGCAAGTGGCAGCACTGTGATAGGAGACTCAACAGATCATCGAAACTGCGGTCGGACCAACCGTACTTAGCCTTCGGGATGAGTAGCTCAAGGACAAAGCGGGCAAAGTGTCCGGTGTGTAAGACAACCCTTCTCAACACCATACCACAGTCTCCTTCGACGCTGTTTCTAACCCTCTCTACATTTTGTAGACCTCTCTTTTGTAGTAATATTTCTGGTCCAAGGGCCCGAAGCATGTCCTCCAAACGGTCACCGTTACCATCATCTTCACCCCCTCACATGCTCGCCATCGCCAGCACCACCGGCACCACCAGCACCATCAGCACATTGTTGATTCCTCGAAAGTGATCACCACCTTGTTCATTGGCAGGGTTGTAGCCCGTGTCTTCATAAATCTCATTTGTGTATTGGTCCATAAGTGTGTCCTGTTGTTGATAATTGGTGTCGTCATCGATAATCAATGTCTCACCATGATGAGTCCACACTTTGTGTAGTCCCGAACAAATCCTCGGATAACCAGGTGTTGTTTGATGGTTCCCACCTCGGATATGCAATAAGATTCTTGCAATCTATGCAGGGACAATTAATTGTATCCTTATTATATCTCAATGTTGATGCATGCTTCTTTGCAGATTCAAGAAATTTGTCCACTTGGTCCATGTAAGCATCATCCAACCTTGACAAACCATACATCCAAGACTCCTGTGCTCCATCTCTTGTAAAGAAAAGAGCAAAAGGAAATACATGAATAACAGGGCTGTATAATCTCATCTAGCAAGAATTATTAAAAACCATGACTCGCTCCCTGTGCTCCATCTCTTGTAAAGAAAAGAACAAAATTAAAGAAAATACATGAATAACAAGGCTCAAATCTCATCTAGCAAGAATTATATATATATATAAAATCTGGAAATAGATTTCTTACTGTACATGAAACCTAGGGTTCAAATTTCCACTTAAATAAAGCAAGAGGCACTAAATAAATGTTGTGAGCTCATTTCTCTAGCTATTCCACACTAATAACTTCAAAACTAGGGTCTAATTAGCTCCATACAAGCTCAAGCACCATGGCGACGGAAGAGAGAGAAAAACAAAGCTCTAGCTAATTTAGTCACTAATCAACCATGCAAACTTTTAATTTGGAGCTTGAAATAGCATTTCCCCTTACCTTCAACAAGCTCTCCACCAAAGGATTTCAGATCAGTTCGAAGTAACCTGCCTTTGAGCAATTTTTTGGGAGGAGATCGAGAGAGAGGCGCTCAGAGTCTTTCTTTATGTGTCAGTGGTCGGCGGGGGAGTGACTGCGCGAGTGGGGAGAGTGGGTCGAGGAGGTAGAAAGGAGCGAATGAACTAGGACACCGGAGCTTGGAATCTCCACCTGCTGCTTATTCTACTCTTCTCATGGCCGGCCAGCGCGCGCGCGCTGTTCTTCATCGTCGCGCGAGTCTCAGCTGGGAAGAAGATGGCGTTCTTAAAAAAAAAAAAAAAAAACAAGAAGACAGCAAGTGGCAGTTGTGGTTCCACCAGGCCTTTCAAAAACAATCCGGCCCAGGCCCAATCAAGGACAGAGCCCACAGTTTGATTACTTAGTAAGAGCGGCTGTTGTCCCCAGCCGTCCTTAATGAATAAATTAGCAAGAGCGGGTGGAGAACCAGCCGTCCCTAACTTATGTGTAAACTGTAAGGACGGCTGGGAACAACAGCCGCTCTTAATGAGTGATCAGCAAGGGCGGGTCGTTTCGGGTCGCATGGCAAAGTTACTTTAAAGGCGGCTCGAGATTAAGACGCTCCTATAACTGAACCGACCCGGCTCTTACAGTAAACTTTTGACGTAGTGAGCATGATATATATGTGAGTTGCACACTATTTTGTAGCAATTCTTATCCTTGGATTATTATGCATCTAAGAGAGTATTTGTTCTTTATTCTTTCTGATATATGATATGTAGCAACCCTGATCCTTACAATATTATTTGTTCATTAAAAGTAGAATTATTTATACATATGTAGATACTGTATCTATTACCTGTGTTTAGTTCTTGGCTTTTGTTTAATGCAATTTACAAAGTGTGATGTGGTGACCTAACTCATCTGTGTGTGATTATTGCAAATTGGTTCGATTCTACCAGGCAATGAACTGCAAAGCAGCTGTTGGTGTGTAGCTACTTTATTTATCCAACAGGCAGCAGACAAGGAGCCAACAGCTGGATGGACGTGAACTAGCTTAGCTCATCACTGCTTAATCAGCCAACAGCTGGATGGACGTAAACTAGCTTAGCTCATCATTGCTCAACTCACCTTGCTGTTGTCCTCAAAAAAAAAAAAAAAAAAAAAAAAAACCTCACCTTGCTGTCAAACAAGCAAGCCTTGCAAAGTGCAAACCTATCGATGCATTGACCCACCGCACCTGAGTATGTTTTCAGCTAACCATGGTTACGGATTTGACCTGGGTGAACAGCTCATTCACAGTTACTGAAATTTGCAATTGCTCCATCTCGACTGGGCGGCTAAAAACTCTAGGGTGTACTTGTCATTCTATCATAAGTCTATGTCAATGACATGTAGGGTCTAATTAGTTGACCTCCCCTCTCTGATTCTTTGCAGCGATTCTAATTGATTTTGGTGAGGTGAGAATTGATTCTGGGGTCTGATTAGTAGAGCTTTACTCCCAGATTCTTCTTTGATGTAGAGATTCTAATTGATTTGGTGGTCATGTCACTAGTAACGAAATTATTTTTGCGTGACACCCCAAAATATTAACCGTGGCGGGCACTTCTTTTGCCCGTCCACGGTTAACGCGGCCGCCACATGTAGTTTTATATTGCGTTGCCCGCCAAGCAAAATCGATTTTCTGTGGCGGGCAACATAAAAACGCCCGTTACGGTAAATAGATATTAACCGTGGCGGGCATCCTAACATGCCCGCCACTGTAAATCAATTTTTCGTGGCGGGCTCCTTTAAAAAGCCCGCCACCTAAAATGCAGGCCCAATTTACGGTCCAGGCAGCCCAATATCAAGCACCTAGTATATAAAGAAGATGAAACCCTAAGAAGCCAAATCCATTCCGTCTTTTCTTCCTTAGCCACCAGGAGCCGAGCCCGTCGTTTCCCCTTCGTCTCGGTCGTCGATCCCTCCTTCCCCGCGCCGGCCCCTACCCCTCCTCCTTCCTCTCCCCTCGGCTCCCCTTCCCCTTCCTCCCACTGGCACCCCTCCCGCTCCCGCCGGCGCCCCTTCCCTTAATCCCCTCTCCCCCCCTGGCGCCCTCTCGGGGAGGCGAATCCGGCGAATCCATGGTGGCCTCCACGGATCCACGGCGGCCCACAGCGGGCGAGGCCTCCCACGGCGGCGTAGGCCGATTCGGTGGCAGCGAGGGCGGATCCCGCGGCGGCCGCTGGCGGATCCGGCGGGCGCTGCCTCCACGGAGGCTACCGGCGGGCGCGGACTCCACGGCGGCCACGGCGAGCGAGGCCTCCACGGCGGGAGCAGGCCGATTCGGTGGCGGCGCGGCGATCCGGCGGGCGCAGCCTCAAGGCGACTACCGCACGCGACGCGAGGACACGGCGGCCCACGGCGGCGTGGCCGGTCCCGATGCGGCGCTTGGGCGGATCTGGCGGCATCGTGCACCAACGTGGCGCATCCGGCGACTACCGGTGGTGGCGGCGGCGGCGCAAAGCCTATGGGCTCGGCAGGCCCGTGGATGGGCTCGGCGGGCCTATTCGGGGTTTTTTTTCTTTTTTATTATTTTTTCAAAACCTGTACCGTGGCGGGCATTGTAATTCGCCCGCCACGGTTAATCACCCAACGTGGCGGGCACTGTAGCCCGTCACGGTTAATCCATGATTAACCGTGACCTTTCATAGGTGACGGACCCAAATGCCCGCCACGCAAAATCAAATTGGCGCGTCACGCAAAATGATTTGGGTACTAGTGTGTGGCTCGCTTTCTGGGAACAATCTCCCATCAATTTCTCATACGACGTTAATTTATTCTTTATCGTACTATCACTTATTATGGACCATGGAATTTATTTGATTTATTAAAGTTGGGCACAAATAATACACAATAAATTGTATTTAATAAATTGTATTTAACAAATTGTATTTTTCAAGCGAATCAATTAGTATTTAAATTTTAAACAAAATTTCAACGTAAATTTTGTGAGGAAATGAAATCATTTTTATGCAAAAAATGAAATCAATTTTAACACCATATGCTCATGTGTGCAAAACAACAACTCTCACGTAGTAGAAAATCCAGAAAGGTCACGTTTTTTTTTTTTTTTTTTTTTTTACAGAAAAACAACTCATATATTAATATAAAGCAGCAGTCTTACATAAAGGCCCCTGGAAAAGGACCATATTACAGAAAGGACCCCTAGATCTAGATCTAGAAGCCACCACCGGAGGGGAGTTCGCCGGCGAGCTGCAGCGGCAACCGGAGGGCGCGTAGATGCAGCGGTGCGGAAGGGCTTCACGAACTGGAAGCTTGAAGTGGTCGGCGACGACTTCTTGCCGAAACTTCACCGACGGCCCAAAGGTGAGGATGAAATCGGCGTCGGCGGGTAGATGATCGTCGTCGTCCGAGCCGGTGGGAGGCTCGCTTCCCAGACGGTGGCGCGTGGTCCTATGAAGACAAGCTGCTTGGAGGGCGGAGGCGAAGGTGGGAGGGGAAAGCGGCGGCGACCATGGAGAGGAGGGGAGCAGATCTCGGCGTAGGTGGATTAGGGGGAAAGATGGAGCGGGGGGGGGGGATGAGATCTGCGGGGGGAGCGGAAGAACCTTTATTTGTCAAACTCACCGAAGTCATGGGGGCCGCCGGCGACAAGGGTAGACCGCCAGACACGGCGGTGATGGCGACGGCGTCGCTAGGGCAGACTCGGCGGAGACTAGCCATACGTGGGCAAACTAAAAAGTAGTAGAAACTATAGGTGGAGAAAGGAAAGGGGAACCGGACCCCCCACCCTCATCGCCGGCGAAGTCGCCGGAGAGGGCGGGTAGGGGGCCGGCGACGGCGGCGGAAGAGGAGGCGATTGGAGGAAGGGGACGGCATATCGCCAGAGCCACAAAGGGAAAAGCCAATCTCAGAAAGGCCACGTTGACTAGTTGAGGTCGTCAACGGCAGTCGCATAAAAACGAGATCCAGCGGCCCAAGCCCAACCTCACCTCCGTCAACCAGACCCGCCGCCGCCGCTGCCGCTGCCCGGGGAAGCCGGCGACGGCAAGGGGTGCTCCTCCGACGATGAGGAACTGGCGTCCCTCCATCGACCTTCGCCGCCTCATGTCGTTCGTCTTCCCTTTCTTGCCTCGCATAGTCGTTCCCCAAACCCCAATCCCCACCCAAACCCTCGTCTCGCCAGCCACCATTGCCACTGCCATGGCGACGCTGCCGGAGTTATTCGAAGACATCGTCGCGGAGATCCTGCTCCGCCTCCCGCCGGAAGAGCCGCGGTGCCTCTTCCGCGCCTCCCTCGTCTGCAAGACCTGGCGGCGCCTCCTCACCGACGCCGCCTTCCTCCGCCGGTACCGCCGCTTCCACGGATCCCCTCCGCTGCTTGGATTCTTCTACTACGATCACTACGATTACCAACAACGTACCCACGGCTTCATTCCCACCACAACATCAGCCTCCCCCTTCCCCCAGCGAGTGCTCAATCGCGAATCCTGGTGCCCCACCGACTATCGCCATGGCCGTCTTCTCCTTAAACATGGTAGGAGCTATATGGTCTGGGACACAATCACTCGTGACCTGGTGCATCTGCACGAGCTCTGGCCCCAATTGCCATGGCACCAACTGCCTGCTGGGAATTTATCCACTGCCGTGCTATGTGCTGTGGCCGGATGCAACCACCACGACTGCCACAGCGGACCCTTCCTTGTGGTCTGGGTGTGCAAAGAGCTGGACTTCACGTCTGTGTTCGTGTACTCCTCACAAGCTGGTTCCCACATCAGGGTCATTTCTATCTACGAAGGTGCTGCTGATGCTGATCTGAGTCGCGGTACCGTTGTCGGAGATGGAGTCTACTTCACGCTTCAGATAGAAATTCTTAAGTTTGCAATTCTTAAGTATGACTTCGTCAAGCATCAGTTGTCTTTGATTGACCCGCCACCGCCGGAATGGTGTCACAGTAGCATTTCCATCATGTCGACTGAGGACGGTTTGCTTGGAAGCGCTGGCATCAGGGGCTCCAGTCTCCACTTGTGGTCGAGGAAGGCGAATGCAGAGGGAGTTGAAGGATGGGTGCTGTACAGGGTGATCTACCTACCGACTCTGTTACCAGTTGACGGGCCATTCACTAAAGCTACTGTTACTGGTTATGCCGAGGGTGTTCATGCCATCTTCGTGTCCACTGATGTTGGTGTATTCGTTATCGATCTCAAATCAAGGCAAGCCAAGAAAGTAAGCGACCCTTTGATCCACTGTCATGTCATACCCTTGACACGCTTCTACACACCAGGTATGGTCCTAGACTTTTGCTTTTTTGTAATCCTGCACTGCGTAGTCTCTATACTTAAATGTTGGTTTTAATTAAAAGGGAATAAATAATACATATGCATAAGATAACTGAAGATGTGATAATGCTGTGTCACAATAATATTATTTTTATTAGGTTCAGCCTGTTCATGCGCCATTTTTGACTTGAGAATGACGAGATCTTCTCACATGTAGAGTCCAACCTTCGAACTTCATGTCCTACCGTTTCATCCTAAAAATCCTAGTTTTGTGCTATACCTGAATCTGGAACAATTTTAACTTTTAGGCGTTGCAATCTTCAGATTGTACTAGCAGCAAATTGCAATTGCCAGCTGAGGCACATTATTTCTTTGTTAGAATTTAGTTGTCCTGATATGTGTAGATATTAGTTCTACAAGCAAATGATGCTTTTGATTTTGGAAACTGAGATCTGACAATGCAATATGACATCTACTCTAGTTTCTGGTCATATTCAACATGTTATGAACAATTCTCGATAACGGCAAGATATTCCCTGGCAGAAGTTGACTTTTTAATCAGACACACAAGCTGCTGATTTAATATTTGTTTTGCACACCCTTTCACTAAGATCTGTTGTAAATATTAAACTTTAGGCGTCACTGCTATTTCTTCTTACTGAACTGATGTAGTAAGCTATGAAACTAATTAAACTTGTATGCTTGATACCTTTTCAGATCGTGCTTGTAGGAACTTGCCATGACACAAATTAATCATTGGCAAGCTGGATATTCCGCTGTTGGCATATTGTAGGGATGATGCTTTGAGAGTTTATCAGTGTTCTCTGTTTCTCTGTTGAGTGGTTTAATTTCTTATAATCTAAGCTACTATGGCCAGTAAGGGACCTGATGTTCATTTGTTGTTTATGACCATGACCTTGATGATAATGTTTGAGGTTTAGAGTTCATTTAGTTTGATTATTGTTATATTAACAGTGGTTGACGTCTCTTGCGAACACTGTTTTAAGATAGCTGGGAAGAGTTGGCTTTGGGGAGATTTGGGATTAGTTCTTCCCTTGATATGTCACCTCCCTTTATATAG
Source organism: Hyparrhenia diplandra (assembly GCA_015847255.1). Lineage (NCBI taxonomy): Eukaryota > Viridiplantae > Streptophyta > Magnoliopsida > Poales > Poaceae > Hyparrhenia > Hyparrhenia diplandra. The sequence goes on from JADLZK010012745.1 coordinate 246,909, forward strand.
AGAGGATTCCTTGATCCCCTGAGGAAGGTCCAGTCAAATTCTAACAAATTCATCGTATCTAATTAATGAGGAAAGGCTGGCTTGCTGCTTGCCTCACTGCCATCGCACAACAACGACATTCCACTCAAAACTGCATATATATTTGGTTCTTTAGACTGAATTAAATGTGATTGCTTGAGTTAAATTTTCACTTCCTGAAGGGATGATAGTTGTTTCAGCTTTTCTCTGGAATACTCTTGGTACAATTTCTGTGAGCAAGGGTTAGTGGGGTGGCATACTGATTTAAGATTCAGCTTTTCTTTGGAATACTCTTGGTACAATTTCTGTGAGCAAGGGTTAGTGGGGTGGCATACTGATTTAAGATTCAGCTTTTCTCTGGAATACTCTTGGTACAATTTCTGTGAGCAAGGGTTAGTGAGGTCGCATACAATTTCGGTGATCAAGGGTTAGTGGGGTCGCATACTGATTTAAGATTCATTTTTCTTGGATTGTGAGAGCTCTTTGTTTCTTAATCTTTGTTTCTAGAACACTTGTCTGTAGCTGCTAGGCATTGCTTCCTTTTTCTGAGAGATGAAAGTGGTCTGACTGAGTAATTTCAGCATGGTCACGAGCTTGCTCCTTAAAGTTCAGAAAAAGGAGGTGCCATGTATGTAGGTTGCATACCTTGGGGCAGCTACACAGCATGGAATCTGCAAAGCTTCAACTGATGATGAACTTTAATGTGAATTTCTTAGCTATACAGCTAATTGTCTAACCTAACCAGCAATGTGTACTCATGAGAAGCAGTTGTTATTTAATAGGTAGTCAGTAATATATTCAGTTTATCTGTTTGTAAGATCAAGGATAATTGAAAACTGTGAGTTGCACAAGGTTGATGTCCACACCCATCTGAATCCCTAGCTCCTTAAGTTTTAACTTGTATGCTTGTGGTATTTGGAAGTTTCAAGATTGTGCTACCAGAAAATTCCATCGCTGGAGGTATATTAATCATGATACTGTGCCCAAGTATGGCACGACCTGGCCAACTCCATGAAGCTGAGTCTGCTGATGCTGGCATCTTGCAGGGCTGGTGCTTAACTTGAAATGCTCAATATCTTGCATGGTCAATTGCAGACCTTATGTTCCTCCTCTCTAGTTGGCTAAATGGCCGATCATGAATGACTGTAAACACTTTATAGTTTCTGGGGTAATGTTAATGGTACACAAGCTCAGAATTTAAAATATAGGAGTAAGAGCATGGCTAATAGTTACAGCCACCTGACTGTAAGTTATTTGCAGTCTGCCCCTAGTTCACTCATACAATTGTTAGTTCTCCACTTTTAATACAAGGCCCATTTGCTTGTCACAAAATTCTTGGTCCTTGTGCCCAGCTTACAGTCTGCTTCTTCTCTCTCCTCCCTTCATTCCTCCACCTTAGCATTTAGCTAGCTTACCTATTATACTTGCTCTAATCTAATGTGGTTGTTTGGACTGACAAATAAATCTGAGTTGGACTTTGATCTCTGAACGAGAATAGCAGTTTAACATTCTGGAGTAAAATTGGAACTGAAAATGCAGTTTCTTTATGCAGGTTTGCTCCATTCGGTTGGATTTTGAGAGCACCCTTTCTTCTGAAAGGCTAAAAATGTCCTAACTGACGGTTTTTGCTTCTATGATTACGTTATGTCTTCCAATCAATTAGTAGCGGAGCAGCACCTATATGTATTGTTGTTGCCAAGAAAGACAGACATAATACATGCATAGAAATCTGCTTGAGTATTGTTCTGCCACCTTATTTCTGGCTAACATGACATTGCCATTGGGATCAACCGTCGACTAATCCCATTTGTCAATTCTCATCGTGCAAGTGCAAACGCCAACTCATGGCTTTGTTTTCACTGCGTTATACATTGTCACGGCCAGAGGGCTAACTGATTTCCAGGATTGTTTGTCATTCAAAGTAAACCAATCGATCACTCACAATCTTGTTTGATACTAAAGGAAAAAGATCAGCTCTAGATATATGGTGCCTCTTTTTGAAAGTAAATGATAGAACAAACAACTGAGGAACACACATGTATCTGGAACAAGGTTGGAAAAGCTAACTAGCCCCTTGTTTTCACATTCAGAAGAAAGTGCTTCTCTCTGCAGACACATTCTACTAGTCGAGAGTTTCCACAAACCATGAATTGAACACATACCTCCACCACAAATGAAGCTTTAATTGAATGTGACCCAACAGCGGCAACCTAGTTTACAGAAATCAGTTCGACTTATTCTTAGCTCGAGTAGCATTCCTGAAAGGGCTGAAACTATGGCCTGAAATGTAAGTTCAATTGAAGAGCTAAATTCTTAGAAAAACAGGAGAGATTCCCAATATATTTCAGTTTCAGATGGGACTATTATCCATGGAAATAACACTAACCAAGTAAGCTTGCCTGTGAAGTTGTGTGATTTTTACTCTGTACAGTGCTTCGGTTTGAAATGTTTATTTATCTGAGACTCCTAAGTTCTATCCTCGTGACAGAAAGGAAAATTACATTCAAAAAACTGCAATGGAAGTATGGAACACGACTATAACAAGAGATAATAAAGAACATAAGGTGTATAGCCAGTTATGGTGTCTTACATTATCATAAAGTAAACTACCAAACAGAATACTAAACATTTCTCATGAACATGCAGGTGAACTGCATATCCTTGTACTTGTATTATAGAATACTATAAACATTTCAAAGCATCAGCCATCAGCTTGATGGATTTTGTAATTTGACTATGTACTACACATTGTTAGGTTCTGCAACCTGCCGCTAGACAGCTAGAACAATCTGAAAGGCACCATGCATGAAAGTTACCTCTGTTTCCTAGCTCACTATATACAGTTTTGTAAGATGGAACAAAACAGATGCCTACTTTTAAATTTTCAATACTTACAGAGAGTAAAATAACACATATATTATACCAGCAACTTGTGCTTGGTAAAAAAAACTCAACTACTTCCTAGGCACATCTGCCAGTGTTAAGAATTGTACTTGACAAGAAAACTAGCTATGTCTAATCAGTGCAATTCCAAAGGTTCAGAACGTTGAGTTTTATCATGTGAAGAAACTCATTTGCCAATATGAAGATTCAATAATGATTCCAGTGAACAGGTGGATGCTAACAAACACTTCTATTTATGGCATTGCATTGTTAGGATGTTCATGTTTCGCTACTACAGGTAGTGTTTGCTTCCATACAATTTAGGATCAACCGAAGCAGTTGGAATCTACCTAGGGTGTAGAAACTGAAGCAGGGGAAGCCATTATAGACTGCCTCGGATCTACCAGACTTGAGGTCAATTGAAAAGGTGCCAACATCATTGGTGATACTTATGAACTTATTTATATGAACTGTGGTTGTGCCGGGTATAAAAGCTACATTTGCATGATGCCTTATTTATGTCAACTTTCAGGACCTAATTCTGGTGGAACATGCTGAAATACTCTGTCAGGCCATTTTCATCTTTCAGAACAAAGCATACCTACAAGCTACACCCAAGTGTTCTAAAAAAGGCAACAAAGCTATCACAATGCAAAAAGAATTACAAAGCTTAAATCCATATGTGATTGACTAAATCGTTGCTTAGAGAAAGTGTACCAATTGTATTCATGATAAAAGTTGAAACAACTATCCTCATTCAGGAGAAGTGAAAAAACAAACTAAAGAAATCGAATTCAATTTAGTCTAAAGAGCCAAATATGTATGTTCTAACTGTTGTCAACCATCAATATAGCAATAATCAAGTAAGATGAACTGGAAGCACAAACATAGTCATGGCGATCACAATCATAAACAGATACAGAAGAACATCAGGTCGACAACTGGCCATAGTGGCTTACATTACATGATATTAATTAAAGTACTCAGCAAAGTACTGATAACCATTTCAGAGCATCAGCCCCACAGCATACTCCAACAAGGCAACAACGGAAGATTTAGCTTGACAATGATTAATTTGTCTCTGCTGGTAACGGCAATTTCCCACAAGCACAATCTGAAAAGTACCAAATGTACAAGTTATATTGTTTTCACAGCTTAATACAAGAGATGTTATTGGAAGAACATATACAAACAAACAAAATGGTCAGCAGCTTGTGCTTGATTAAAAGTCAAGTACTTCATAAGCACACCTTTGCCAATATCAAGGAGTGTTCATAACAGGTTGAACAGGGCAAGAAATTAGATTAGATGATATTTCAATGTCACATGCTCAATTTTTAAAACAAAGGTATCATTTACTTCCAGAACCTATATATGCACATATCAAAACAACTAAATTTTTTTACAAGGAACTAATGTCGTCTACTGGCAATTGCAATTTGCTGCAAGTCCAATCTGAAGATTCCCGTGCCCAAAAGTTAAAATAAGTTCCTAGGACCATTGATCAATATATAATACAGATTTTTAAGATCATAAATAGTAGAACTTGTTCATTACTTAAAAAAGGTTAGTAATGTAATGTGCAAGCTAAAAAGGTTGGGTTTTATTGCGTCAGAAAATCCTGCAAATACCAAGAATGGTCCCTATCAGCATTGTGTACCATTTTCTTTTCCATTCAACTAAAATAATAAATCTGTATCAAGGAGTAAAAGGGTAGAACCATACCTGGTGTGTAGAAACTCGTGAAGGGTAACGACAGGATAGTGCATATCAGGCTCGCTTATTACTGTCCTCACCTGCTCAGTGTTTAGGTCAATAATGCAGATACCACGACATGTGTCCATGAAGATGACACGTACACCCTCAGTTAAAGCAATCACAATAGCTTCATCCATATGTTTGTCATCTGGGAACAGATAGCTCGATCACCCTGTATTGCATCCATACGTCAACTCCCTCTGCATTCACCTTCCTCGACCACAGGTGAAGGCTGGAACCCTTGATGCCAGCGACCTCAAGCAAACCATCCTCAACAATATTTTTAGTCCTCAACAATATCAACATAAAGCGCACTCATTATAGATAGTATATTTTTGACAGGCAAAAACTATGAATAGATCTTGTAGGAATAAGAGATTCAAATGAAACTTCAAAAGGAGTCACTTATAACCCCTAACAGAGACAAATCAAAATCCACCACGATCTATAGTCAAATGGAAATGACAACCAATTTTGGAACATTTAATCTATCGGGTGCCACAGAAGCTAAAGGTAATTTTTATAGGACAGCAATTCGTCGATGATGTTATACGGTATTGATGTTGGCCTACAAATGCGATGTCCAGTAGGCTGAGATGCGTATGTTGCGTTGGTTTTGGCGGGCATACAAGAAGGGATAGAGTTCGGAATGAAGAGATTCGGGATAGGGTCGGGGTGGCACCAATCGAGGAGAAACTGATTGTCACAACCCGTTTTCCGGTCAACGCGTAGAGGAAGAACGAGAGATGTGACGTGGCGAGAATCGAGGGAGTTGCGACTAAGATGGCAAAGGCGTGAACGGCGTGAGGGGGGGTCGGCGGGGCGGCGGCCGGGCGCCCTTTGGCGCGGTGGTGCGGCAGCAGCGGCAGCCTAGGGGGCGGCCGGCGGGCGCGGGAGGGCTGGCGGCGGTGGCGCAAGGAGCTAGGGAGGCAGGGTAAAAACCTAATTATTTTCTTCTTGATTGTCTCACGATAGTTGCCCCCATATTTATATGAGGGGTTTATAATTGCTAACGGGCCAAGCCCATTAGTCTTTTCCTAACTCTCTTTAATTTAATCTAATAATTATAATAATAAAGCTAAATAATAATTAAATATTCAGCCACTCGGCTTATCTGAGGGCGACTCACCGACCGAGTCGACATCTCTCCCCGCCTGGAGATTCAGCTCGTCCTCGAGATAGATTTTGTTGAATAATTCAGCATCTTCCCATGAAGTATCTACAAAGCAGGTTTGTTCTTCTATTTGATGAGCACTTGAAGCTGACCTTGGCGGACTCTTGATTTGAGCATTAATTCAGGTTTAGGGACCGGTGTGCCATCATGAATCCGAGGTAATTCTGGAATATCTGTAGGTATCTCCCCACGGTGTGGTTTAAGCATGCTGACATGAAAGGCATTGTGTATACGGGTTCCGTGGCAGATTCAATGCATAAGTTTCTTGGTGTAATGATCTTGCCGATGCTTTGAAGGGTCCAAAATATTTAGGAGAGAGTTTGCCTTTGTGTAAATCAGATATTGTTGCCACAGATCGGGATAAAAGTTTGAGCCAAACATAATCACCCACTTTAAATTCTGCATGCGTATGTTTAGCATCAAAATATTTGCAATAATAATCCCGAGACAACTGCAAACGAATCTTTGTCCGATTGAGAAAAATATCCCGCTGAGTTAGTAAGTCATCCACAGCTGGTAATGTTGTCTCACCCGGATGATAACCACGGATAGTAGGGGGGTCACGCCCGTACACAAGTTTGAACGGCGTTGTTTTGGTCGATGCATGGTATGAAGTATTATAGTAATATTCAGCCCAAGGTAACCATCTTATCCAATCCTTTGGTTTGTCACCGCGTCAAGCGGCAGCAGATACATCGTAATAATTTTGTTGACCACCTCAACTTGTCCATCTGCTTGAGGATGATAAACCGATGTTGGTGATAAAATAATGTTGGAGAGACGGAAAATTTCTTGCCAGAATTGACTCATGAAGATGACATCTCGATCACTAACCACCGATCTTGGCAAGCCATGTAGTCGAACAATCTCGAGAAAATTTCTCGAAGCTACTGAAGTTGCCGCGGTGCGGATAAGAAAAAGGGGTATGAAGTGAGCATACTTGGAGAGACGATCAACCCACGTTAAGATTACCGATTTGGATCCAACTTTCGGAAGAGCTTCGATGAAATTCATTGAGATATCCTCCCGGATCTGCTCTGGAATTGGTAAGGGCTGAAGGAGGCTATTTGGATGAAGGTGTTCAGTTTTTGTTGCGTTGGCAAACCAAACAATCATTCACAAAATCGGTGACAATGCGTTTATCATGTTTGACAAAGAAGGTCCGGACGGAATCGATGCAATGTTTTTCTCGTATACCCTCATGTGCGGAATTATGAATTGCATGGAGAATGGTCTGAAGATGTTTGGATGATTTGGAAAGCCATACCTTTTTGTTGAACAAGATCAATCCATTGCGAACTTCCCATGCAGAGTCCTTACCGTTGATTATAGAATCAATAAAGGCTATAGCTTCATCATTTGAATGCAATTTCTTCCCGTAGCTGGTCAAATAACCCCAATTGAATTTCTGAAATAGCCATGATTGAAGATTCATCTGTGTTCTGACGAGATAATGCGTCAGCCACCACATTTGATTTACCCGGTTTGTATTCCACAGTAAAATCATAGCCAAGTAATTTGCTAACCCATTGATGTTGCGGAACTGTGGACAAGCGTTGATCTAAAATGTATTTAAGACTGTAATGATCTGATCTTATAATAAATGGGCGGCCCCAAAGATAAGGTCGCCAATGTTTGACTTCTTGTGAGCAGTCCTATGAGTTCTCTTTCATAAGCGACCAACTTTTTTGTACTTATCGGGCATATGTTTGCTAAAGTAAGCAATTGGACCATTACCCTGATGTAAAAACAGCACCCATACCTGTACGGAAGCATCACATTCCACCACAAATGATTTATTAAAAGTCCGGAAGTTGGAGAACCGGTGCTGATGATAAAGTCCTCTTAAGGTGCTCAAAAGTCATTTGTTGCCAAAGGTGTCCAACGAGAATGAGTCCTTCTTAAGAAGATCAGTCAAGGGGCGTGCAATTATGCCATAATCTATTATAAACTTTCAGTAGTAACCGGTGAGTCCCAGAAAACCTCGCGCGAATTTACGGAGAGTTGTGGGAGGGGAGTAAGCGGTGACGGCCTCAATTTTTCTCAGGGTCAACGACCACTCCAAAGATCCGATATAATATGTCCCAAATAACCCAATTGTGATTGACCAAAGAGGCATTTAGATTTCTTTAAGAAGATATTATGAGATGCTAGTACCTTGAAAACCTCTTCCACATGGTGGAGATGCTCGAGACCAGGATTTGCTAAATATCGGGATATCATCAAAGAAAACCAAGTACAAACTTGCGCAAAACGGTCTCAATATATCATTCATCAAAGCTTGAAAGGTTGAAGGTGCATTACATAAACCAAATGGCATGACCAAAAATTCAAAATGCCCATGATGTGTCCTGAAAAATTTGTCTTTTTCGATGTCAGGAGGATGCATGCGCACTGGTGATACTTTGGTTTAAGATCTAATTTGGTGAAGAATTTAGCACCTTCTAGTTCATCCAGTAATTCAGCAATAACCGGTATTGGAAATTTGTCTTTCAAGGTATTACTATTGAGCTCCCGATAATCAACACAAAAATGCCAAGTCTGATCATGTTTCTTGACAAGAAGGACAAGGGATGAAAATGGCGAAGTGCTATACCGGATGATACCTTGATGAAGCATGTCCGAACATTGTCGATTTCCAGTTCATTTTTCTCAGATCCGAGGGTAACGATAAGGGCGAACGACGGTCGGCCGAGTGAGATCCTTAAGATGAATTCTATGATCATAACGCCGTTGAGGAGGGAGCCCCGAAGGCTCTCTGAAAAGCTGTTGGAATTTGCATAGCAAAGGATTCATTGGCACATCAGGAGAAAGTATATGAATACACGGTGGAGAATCTGTCTCTTTAGACAAAGCCGTGCCATGTGATCTATTTGTCCTTTCCGTCGAGAACTTCATAATAAGTTTATTAAAATTCCAAACAATATTTCCCAAAGAACTCAGCCGGTCCACACCCAAAACATCATCATAGCCTCCCGGTTTGATGTGAAGAAATCTGCCTTGAAACTTTCTCTTTAGCAATAGAAAATTCAATATCATCATACCTTCCCACATTTGTTTATATGTTGTCCATTAGCGACAAAGAACTTTGAGCGGACGGTGTATGGAAGAATTTTGTAGGCCTAGTTTCATAGCTAAATCAGAGTCCAGAAAATTGTGTGTTGAACCAGAATCCAATAAGGCCAATAAATTGGTGCCATTTATATTGATGAGTAATTGCATGGTAGGACAAGTGAATAAGCCGGTTAACCCATGAACTGATATTTTAATATCTGAATATCTTCTTGTGCGTACCTTTGAATTCTGTTGACGTGAAGCTGTATAGAGACGTCTAGCCAGTGCTATGGCTGTCTCGATATCAGGTGGTTGATGTAGTTGGACGTCGATCTGAATTAGAGGTGCTAACCCAGCGATGTAAAGCATAGCCTGCTGTTTGGGGGAGAGGTGTTGTACCTTGTTAAGCGTTCTTTGCGGAACGTATTAGTGTACCTGTCCAAATCTCTTCGCCGTGATCTTTGTCGGATCACCAAGATGATTGTGTAGTGGTGTTCCAAAACGCCTGGTAATAGCTGCAGAAAATTCTGGCCAAGTTGGTTGACCCACTTCATTTTCCCAACGAATAAACAAGATAATGCGTTCCCTTGGAGATAGAACGAAGCGAGCTGCATCTCGATCCAGATAATAATTCCTTGAGCGAGAAAAAATTTTATCGCGAATTGTACAGCCAATGAGAAGGGTCACCCTTGCCATCATACTCCGAAAAAAATAATTTAATATTATTCTTTGGCACGCCCGGGATTTTCTCGTAAGAATTTAGGTGGAGATTCTAGAGTAATTTCTTGAGGAATTTCGTATCAAATTCGAGGTGAAAATTCGGACTGTCCGCTGGGTCGCAGGATTGAGGAATCGGAGGTGCGGCGGATGGAGGGCTCATCTGCAGGCCTACTGCATCAAGAGAGGGCTTGAGAGGGGGATGTACTTAGCCGATGATGGGGCTGAATTAGCCTCCATGGCTGTGATGTACTCGTCGATGATTACGTTGACCTTCTTCCGCTGATGGATCGCCCCCGATTCTGAGGCCATTGGATCGTCTGGGTCTCCGGATACCAATCTGTCACAACCCGTTTTCAGAGCAAATAGAGAGGAAGAACGAGACGCGTGACGTGGCGAGAATCGAGGAGTTGCGACTAAGATGGCAGCGCCGCATGAACGGCGTGAGGGGGCGTCGATGTATGGCGCGGGCGGCAGCGCGAAAGCAGCAATGCAGCTAGAAGCGGCGGCGGCGAGGGGAGGGCGGCGGCGGGAAGGAGCTAGGGAGGCAGGGGTAAAAACCTAATTATTTTCTTCTTGATTGTCTCACGATAGTTGCCCCCATATTTATATGAGGGGTTTACAATTGCTAACGGGCCAAGCCCATTAGTCTTTTCTAACTCTCTTTAATTTAATATAATAATTATAATAATAAAGCTAAATAATAATTAAATATTCAGCCACTCCGCTTATCCGAGGCGACTCATGGACCGAAGTCGACACTCGATTCAACATCAATTGAGATGGTTTGGACATGTCCAACGGAGCCTTCTCGAGGCACGGTGCGTGTAGTGGGGTTTTAAAGCGGGAAGACAATGTAAAGAAAGTCAGAGGGCGACCTAGACTGACTTGAGAGCAGAGGCGATTAAGAGAGACCTAAAGGAGTGGAATATTTTTAAGGAATTAGTGATGGACAGGGAGGCGCTTGGAGACTAGCAATCAATGTGCCTGAACCGTGACCTTTTTTTTTTCCTGTTTAACCCTAACTCTATCTTTTGTCTTGTGCCCTATTTTTGTGTCTCTTTTATACTTGTTTCCTATGGGTTTCATCTCTAACTTACCCCAAATAGCTTGCGACAAAAGGCTAAGTTGTTGCTGTTGTTAATCTTTTCGGTCATGATTCTTATTTCTAATCAAGTTTGTCAAATTTACTTTCTGTCTTTTGTGGCATATAGTGGCAAAGAGTTTAAAGAAAAAAAATTTAACAATGACATGAGTAAAAATGTTATCAGTGAATTTATCAATAGGCCAGTGCTTAAAAGAAATCTGCACGTATGGAAATAGGATACAGAACGAACAAAGTTGACCTTGATTGCACTTCGGATATAGAATGCAGACATGTACACCTCCCTTCCAAAATACTACTTAAGTTTTATGCATCATGCGGTCTGTTTGTCATTCAAGGTAGATCAATCGATCACACGGTATCTTGTCTGATACTAAATGAAAAAACCATACATGTCTAGATATTATTGCTGCCTTTTCTAAAGTGTCTGATGGGATAAATAACTGAGCAATACTTTTGTATCTGGAACAAGGTTGGAAAAGTTAAGTAGCCTCTTCTTCTCACACTCAGAAGGGACTAGCTAGTTCGCTCCAGTTTCCACAAACCAAGAATTGAACAGCACAAGAAAGCTTTAACTGAATGTGACCCAGTAGCGGCAACCTTTGTTTACAGCAACTCAACAAAAGTCCCGAGTTATTTTCAGCTCAAATTGCATTCCTGAAAGTGCTGAAACTATGGTTCCCCTTCTAGAAGTGTAGGTTAAACTGAAGAGATAGATTAATTCCTTTTATTTTGAAAAGAATATAAAGATTTACAATATATTTTCAGTTTTAGATGGACTAACCAAAGTAAGCTTGCCTGTCAAATCGGGTGATTTTTACCCTGTAAAGTGCCTTGGTCAGTGGGACGTTTATTTATCTTGAGACTTCTATCCTCATCCCAGAAACAAAATTACATATAAGAACTCAAATTCTGTTTTCAGTCAAAATAACCATCAATGGAAGTATAGGATGCGACCATAACAAGAGATAAAGAAGATAAGGTGTAGAGCTATCCATGTTGTTTTACACCATCATAAATTAATCTTTGCATTATTATAGAATACAATAACCATTTCAAAGCATCAGACTTCGACTTGATGGATTTGTAATTCGACTATGTAATACCCATCATTCAGTTAGGAAGTGATCAATTTGACTTTGTTGCAATTGCAACCTTCTACTGGAGCAATAGCAATCTGAAAGGCACATGGCTAAAACTTGAACAAAGATAATAAAATGGAACAAAGGATATGCCTACTATTTGTACTAGGTAGCTTTTAATTATATAATTCCTTGCATAGCTTGCCATTTCTACGAAAGTTCCTTAGCAACATGTTATTCTTCTAGTTCCTCAAAATCCGAAATCTGCTATATGATTGATCCAGAATGAAAATATGTTTTAAATAAATCACTCAGATTCATATTTGAGTCAAAAGAACTAAATTATAACATCACTTATACGTCAAGTTATTGCCAATCATCAATATGTATAACACAACAGAACTGAAATTTGACAATAAACCTAAATCGTTGTCCTTCATAGTCATGATCATAACAGAGAGAAAGAACATAAGGTCTATAACTGACCAGGGTGGCTTACATTTCCATAGTAAACTACCTAACAGAATATTAGACATGTCGAAGCATCAGCTCTGCTAGATGCAAACTGAAGAACACACAGATTGATGTTGAGGTGCTACTTTGCCTCGCATAACAATGATCATTAGTGCGCCCCGCTATCAATGGCGATATGCTGCTAGGACAATCTGAAAGTGCCACGCATACAAGTTAAAAATGTTTCATAGCTGGGCTGTTTGAGATGAAATACCAGTTGCGTAGTAGTAGAATTCAAAAGCAGCATAATGTACAAGCTAAAAGAACATTAATCATTAGCTTATGAATTCTCAGTTCAACTCCAAAGGTTGGGTTTAGGGGGTGCGAGCTTAAGAATAACCGTGTAAGAGCAACTCCAATAGCTTGGCTAAACATAATAGCCAAATTCCATTGTTTAGCCATTTTGTAAAATAGAAAACTTGTCAAAAAAGAAGAGTTCTACAACAGACTTGCTATTTTACAAAACTATATAGAAAATGGCTATGGCTGGTATATATGGCCACCAAGATTTCAAGGATATCATGTTTGCTATTTTATAAAACCATATAGCATGTCTGTTGGAGTTCAATCTTTTCTCTAAAAAGCCATATATAGCTTACCTAACGAGTATAGCACATCTCTTGGAGTTGCTCTAAGATATCAAAATAATTGGTCAACAATATCAGGTTTGTGAACTTGTTTTTTTAAAAAAAAAAAAAAACTCTACTTCCTAGCATATCTTGCTGATTTCAAAGATTGTTTTACAATTCAAACCAAATAAAAATAGATGCAAACTTCAGATAATGTCATATATTACCATCGATCAAGTTTGCAGGATATTTACAATATGTGAATATTATTGCTTACATTCCACTATATCTACAAATCAGAGCTAAGAAAATTTACAAAATCAACAAATGCATAGGAATACACATTTACATATAAGGAAAGTGCTAGCACAATACCTCGAGTCTGGAGTGTAGAAGGCCATGAACGGGAAGATCTTGAAATATTTCATAGTCCCGCCAACCTTACTCATGCGGCTTGACTTGATATCTATTGTGAAGACACCTTCAACTGTGGCCACATAGATGATACCGAAGTCATCTGCAGAACCAACCACTTGCATATTAAAGAACGTATTGATGGGGATCAATTTCTGAAGATCAATGGCCCTGCATTGTAACCATCGTGCTCCTGCAACTACATCTGGATTAACATTCCTCGACCACAGGCAAATCCTTGTGTCTGAAATGGTACCAAGACCCAGCAAGCCATCCTCCATTGGCACGAGAAAAAGGCCCTCCGAGTCCGCTGGAGCCTGGAGGAAGGATATGTGATTATTGCCCAAGTTGTACTTGAGGATTTCGTCCTGTGAACCAAAGGCTGAAACAAAGTAGATATCATTGCCGATGAGCGTGCTCCGATTAGAGTTAACATTGAAACCAGCAGCAACACCAGGTAATGTATTCCAGGAACCAGCCTCCGATGAGTACAAGTGTACTCGCACGGATCTCCAGTAGCAAGGCTCCACCAAGACCACCAAGAATGGGCCACTGCAGCACTCCAGATGATCGCAGCCATGCCCGTGCAATGCACCGAGCACAGCTGCTGCGTAACTCGAGTAGTGAGTAGGAGGCTTCGGCAGCCAGTTCCGTTTGCCCGTGGTGGGGTCCCAGACAACAAGGGCAAGGCTCCTGTTTGATGTGGTGGTGGTGGTGGAGGCTTGAAAGAGGACGCGGCCATGGCGGCAGTCGACGACGCACCAGCTGCTGACGCAGCCACCGAACGCCTGCTTAGGGAACGGAGAGGGCGTGGTAGTGGCGACGAAGGCAGGTACGACGCCATCGTCGTCGCCGTCGTGACAGAAGCCACGCCAGCGGTTGTGGAAGAAGCCGAGCAAGGGCGGCGTTCGTCGGTGGAAGGCGAGGTAGCGGCGGCGGAAGGCGGGGTCGCAGAGGCGGCGGCGCCAGGGTTTGCAGGCGAGGGAGGCGCACAAGACCTGCGGGGTCTCCCGGCGGGACGCGTAGGAGGATCTCCTCAATGAGGTCAGGCGTCAGATAGGGCGGCAGACGCGGCGGCGCCATGGCGCCGTGTCTGGTTGGTGGTGGGGGGGAGCGCGGCGACGGTTTGCGTAGGGGATTGAGGATAGGAAGAGAGTGAATGGGCTGCCGGATGACTAGATCCACCGGATGCTGGAGCGGGCGGCGCTGCGGGACCGATGCGGCGACGGCGAGACGGCGAGGCGGCGCCATGGCACCCCTGGATGGTGGTGGACTGGGGCGCCGACGAACTGCTGCTGGGCCTGGTCTGGGCTAGGCCAATACGACCGCGGCCCACGACACCTCTGTTGGGCCTGGTCTGGAATAGATTCCAAGTGGCCTCCGATGAGTAGTTGCTCGAGGCCCATCCTACTGATGTCCAGGATAAGGCCCGCAATCTCCCCGGCCCGGCCCGGCCCCGACGCACCAGCGCTTCGTTCGGCCGCGTCGACGTTGTTCGTGCTCGTGCGCCGGCCGCTGGGAGCAACGAAATATGGAGAGGGATACGGCTGCGACGTACCACAGAATACGTACGGCAACGAGAAAGGAAACCTGCGGCCGCGTACGTGCGCACCTTTCTGCCCCATTTTCAGTACATTTTCTGCTCGATCTTAGCCTTCTCCGATTCCAAATTCGAGAATAGGTCAAATCTCCTTGTAGGGGTCCTTGCTTGATTCGACAAGCTAGTCCCGGCGAAGAGGAAGCAATCACAAATCTGGATGTCGGAGACAGGATTGGCAATTGAACATGTTCTGCTAACCTCCACTAATTATTCAGACGGATGATCAACAAGATTCAATTAGGTGGAGTCTTACAAAACAAGGATTTTTTTCACAGTGCAATCAATGTATATACATTCAATTAATCAAATTTCTATGCCTCTAAACAAGTTGTTATGGAAATTAAAGTTACCACTGAAAATCAAGATATTTATTTGGTTCTTGATAAAAGGGGTAATATTAACCAAAGACAATTTAAAAGAGAAAATGGAAAGGAGATGATAGATGTTGTTTTTGTGACAATAAGGAAACTATCCATCATTTGTTCTTTGATTGTCATGTGGCTAGATTTGTTTGGAGAATCTGCCAAGTGGCTTTTAATCTCGAACCACAAAAAAATATACCCAACTTATTTAGGTTGTGGGAAGTACAAAGAGACCAACACTTGCGCTCTTATTTGTATGGGGGGCAAGTGCAATCTTATAGTCTATTTGGCTATTTACAAATGAAGTGATTTTTGATAAGAAACGACCATACTCTTATTTGCAGGTTGTTTTCAAGGCAATTTATTGGACCCGTTTTTGGAACGCCTTGCAGAAGAGGAGCGACAAACCTTGTCTAAAAAGTGGGCATCTTTGTATGTTGGAGACTGTGGCTATGGAAATTTTCGCCAAGCATGGATGGTCGTCGCTGAAAAGGCTTAGTGCTTAGTGCTTAGCGCTCAATCGTTATTGCTTTTTGGGAGCTTAAAATTAGAAGGGAGTGGTTTTGTAATAAGAATTGGTTGTGTGCAAAACTCTTGCAGAGGTCGGAATAAAAATTCCTTTTCTAGAAAAAAGTTTAGGTTGGGTTTGGGATGTATGTACAGTACAAGTTTCCCCTTTCGCTGTCACAGTCACTAGTGGGTCAGTAGTGGAAACAACATGGCTCTATTGCACTCGGCAAAGAGCACTTGGAAAAACTTTGCCAAGTGCTGCACATGGCAAAGGGCACTCGTCAAATGTTTTTTCAGCAAAGGGTTCTTTGCCAAGTGTCTTTTGTCGACCATTTTAAAAAACTCATAAAAAATATAGTCTCAGTGTGGCACATAAACAGATCCTAACATGACCAATATTTTTTTTTAAAAATGGTGTACTAATACAGAGACGACAATTCTTCACTTTCTACGGTCTTGTTTATTGATATAATTCTAACATGACCAATATCTTGACAACACAATTATTCTTAAAAATGACAAACTGAAAATATAATTAGACCCACATTTGTAGAAGATATATAATATCCCTTGATTAGTTACCACATGTTTGGGAGCACAAATGCTCCCTGCTAAAACAAGTTCTTGATGATCACACGAGTGCTGGGAACCATGTTATGTCCCTTAATTAGTTACCATATGTTTGGGAGCACAAATGCTCCCTGCTAAAACAAGTTCTTGATGATCACACGAGTGCTGGGAACCATGTTATGTCTGATATTGGAACTAGATGGACATGTTAGCATGCGGCTATATGTTTCGTTGTGGCCTAAGTTGTATATATGTGCCTCATTTCTCTTTTGCGTGCAAGTTGTATCGGATTTCACTAATTATCAACAGAATATTGGCCACGGTGCAAACATTGTCATAATTAAAGTGTGGTCATATAATAAGTCACGAGGCCTGCTTACTTTGTTGCAGCCTTGGCCAGTTATCACGTTATGCTTGCCAGGGAGGGGGGCTCCCGCACCCGGATGCGGCAACCTTAGTAGATGGCCTTAGCATTATTGAAGAACTCGAAATCTATGTTGTCGTAGATATCGGTGTCCAGGGTATAGTTGTGCACCATTCTTTGCATTTCACGTTATGCTTGCCACGGAGGTGGGCTCCCGCACTCGGATGCGGCAGCCTTAGAAGATGGCCTTAGCATTATTGAAGAACTCGAAATCTATGTTGTCATAGATATCGGTGTCCAGGTATAGCTGTGCACCATTCTTTGCATTTGTTGCAACCTTGGCCAGTTATCACGTTTTGCTCGCCACGGAGGGGGGGCTCCCGCACCCGGATGCGCCTTAGAAGATGGCCTTAGCATTACTGAAGAACTCAAAATATATGTTGTCATAGATATCGGTGTCTAGGTATAACTGTGCAGCATTCTCTTCATAGAAGGTATCCTCATATCCCTCTATGCTACATCCAAATACCACACATCAATGAGAGTTGGATCTAAACGCCACACTTTGCCTTCCTCTTGACGGAGGCAAGGCCTTCTTGGAGGAACCTTTCGGCTGGTTGTGGTGCCCTAAAAAGATACCAGATCAAGTAGAGGACCCCTCCAACACTCGCCTGCACCGAAGCCATCTCATGGGGCATATGCCCCCACTAACACAAATTGGTTGTAGAAGACAATCGAGATCGAGCTGCCTCTGCTAGCCCTTCATATCTTCTCTTGCATGCATGTTGACGTCGTCAGCCGAAAATTAGCCTAAGTACGGAACATCAGGCAACCAAAAAATGGGTGCAAGCGTCAGCAGTGCAGTGAAGCTAGCCTGCGTCCCCTAATTTTACCGAGGGAACGTCTAGACGATCTAGCCATGATGAGATATTACTTCAAACAAAATAAATGAATCAAAAACATTGTTGATGTTTCAGGATATTACTGTACTATGCAGGCTCATGCATCAGTTTTCATTTCAGTAGCTCCAGGCAGGATGCGGCCACTCGAAAGGAATTACTCCTACAGTGTTTCTCTTCACAGTGAATCATAGCCAGTTCAGGTTGTCTTTGCACGAGGCATCATTGCCGTGTCAGTTCTTGATGTCTAATTTGGTTTCTTTTTTATTCATCGTCATCATCATTAGACAACTGTCTCTCATTTTTTTATACGTACGTTTCAGTAAAGTTCAGTTGTAGTGGACACAACAACTTGGACGACCAATAAGCGTTGGTTCTGAAAAAAGAAATGGTGGTCTACGTATATGTTTCGGTATTTGATTTTCTGAAAAGACCCTTGGAACCGAAGAATATTGGCATTGTCGGCAAGGGACTCACGGCGCAATGGCAAAGGCTATTGGTTGGGGGCTCCACCCAGTGTTCAAATCCTGGGTGCGACACATTATCCTGGATTTATTCTATGATTTTTCGGCGCCATGCATTAAGTGGTAGGTGACGTCCCCATCGATAGCGAGGCGCCTATGGTGACTTCGGAACTTCAAGATTTGTCGGCTCAGTACTTCGAAGGTGCTCATAGAGGTAGGGTCGTGTTGAGCCTCTGCGTTATACTGTGTAATCTCAAAAAAAAAAAGAATATTGA
Source organism: Hyparrhenia diplandra (assembly GCA_015847255.1). Taxonomy (NCBI): domain Eukaryota; kingdom Viridiplantae; phylum Streptophyta; class Magnoliopsida; order Poales; family Poaceae; genus Hyparrhenia; species Hyparrhenia diplandra. Next base: position 265,240 of record JADLZK010012745.1, read on the forward strand.
CATTTTTATATAGAAAACATGAATATTAGATTTTTATTTTACTTCGCAAAACTAAATTATTTTTTATGATTTAATTTCAGAACATACACAAGGAAAGGCAGGTAGCAACTGTGGTAAAGAAACTAAACACTTGAACGGGCAGGTCCGAGTTATTGTGGTACGTAGATCAATGAGTTTCAATCCCCCAAGTAAAATCTCTTGCGTAGCGTGAGATTTAAACCCAAGTCCTCTCACCTCATGTGTAGAGTTTGCTTGCCGACTCAACTACACAACACAAGTGACAAAGTTCTGGGAACTATCCTTTGAATTCACTCGTGAGTGACCTTTATACTCCAAGTTGGTGATATCGATCAACCGGGGTCAAGGCTCTTTAACCCTGGGTTGGTAACATCTACTTGTAAAATATACCGCTCGTAAATCATCCGCTTGTAAATCATGCATTTCGGTGCCTGTAGTCCTTCGTCGGTCGGACTACAATTCCGGCGGGTCGGGCACGCCATCGCCGGTCGTCGTCCCAGATGTGGTCGCACCAACCTGAGCACCAGGCACCAATCGCCCCTGTTGTCTAGCACAGCAGGTCCGCAGCTATGTCGTGCCGCTCAGCGACCAACGCCGCTGTGCGCGTGGGAGGAACGGCGGATGACGCGGGCCTGGGCGTGGCAAGAGCAGACGGAGACACGACGAGCTCGCGGTCGTGCAGAGGAGACGCAGACCTGTAGCGAGGCGAGCGAGAACGACCGTCACGGAGGGCGACGCGGCGAGCATCCGTGGCCAGAGCAGAGAGCGGCATGGCGAGCTAGCAGCCAGTACTACAGAGCACGGACGGTGCAGAGACGACATGCGCGTGCTGCGGCTGGCGACGAGGCGAGTGGAGACGGGGAGGAAGCCCGTGAGGATGCGAGGACGAAGCTCCTTGGGGAGTCATGGCCGCACGGCCTTGCTGCCGCAGTGCCACGCGTCGGTGCTTCCGAGCCTAGCGCGTGGGCCTTCCTCTCCTAGGGCGGCGCAACAGTGCGCGAGGGCAGTTGCCGGCAAGCGCCATTGAAGCATGGCGTGGCGGCTCGTGAAACCAGCGCGGCGGAGCGGAGGACCAGAGGAGATCTCGTAGTTCTCATGTTTTTATGGAACAGAGGGAGTAAAGATTGCCAAGCTCAACGGTATTTCACAGAAGTTCACAAAGAGAAAAATTGTGAAGCCAAGCACTGCGTGTGGGTACGTATTTGCATATTTATTTTGTTCATTCTTATCTTTTTTTTTAAGAACACATCTGTTGACGCATTTTTCATTAAGAGGAGAGTTCATTGTTAGCTTAGCTATCTTAAGCGCGGTGGAGTTATGGCAGAAGCCCACAACGCCGGTAGCGAGCAGCGGATTGCCGTGGCCACCGGAAGCCAGGGCAATATGGAAGTGGTCGTCCATATAGATGGCAAAGGGAGATCAGCGAATGGAGCCGTTAGAGCTCCCCCGCTCCCGTCGGGAGCTCATCCCGCCCCTCCCCAAAATCCTCCAAATCCACCAAAATCCACCATCAATCCCCCAAATCCATCCTCCTCCTTCAGATCCGCCCCTCCTCGTATTGCTCCGTCGATTGGGGGCTCTTTCTTGGCTGTGGTGACGGGGAGACCTCCGCTCCTGCGGTTGCCGGCCATGGCTGCGACGCTGCTGCTGCGGCAGAGGTCCGGCGAGCAGCACGGCGTGCTGCTCGCCGGTGGCGTCTCCTTCGACGAGCCCCTTCCAGGCGGGCGTCGGTGCGGCAGCGGGGTGGGCATGCCCCCTGCCCAACCAGTGCGGTGTCGTCTGCCTCTCTACGACGACCGCCCGCGGCGGACGGGCAGGGCCCCGACGAGGCGGCCACGGCGGTGGAGAAGCTGTTGGAAGATGGCGAGATTGAGGGCGTCCTTGATCTGCGATGGCGCCCGGCGACTCCGATGCGGACATGGACAGCGGCGATGAGGTGCGTGCGGATGCTGGCTCGCGGCGCACGCTGCGTGGGGCGCGTTCCCTCTCCCCCCGCACGCGGCTCCATTCCACCCTGTAGGGGCGTTCAGCTGGGCGCTCCAAGGCTTCTCGATGGGCCGACCTTGATGACGGCGATGCGGACGTGCAGCCAAGGGCCACCCCCTACCTCGACGCGCTCCTCCGTGAGCTGCGGTCTGGTGACCACCCATCCCCGGCTACGGCTCACGCTACAAGGCCTGCTGGGGGAAGGCGGCGACAATGGCGGCGGCGGCAGCAAGTCCAGCGCACCACCGCCAACGCAGCCTCGCGCGAGTGGCCCAGGCGGCATCGCCTTGGTCCGCGGCAGTCCGCAGGATCTCAGTGCTCGGGCGGCTTGGCCCACGGTGGCGGGCGTCGGGTCCTGGCCAGCCGCCTCGTCGTGGAACCCACGTTGATGCCGGCGGCTTTCAGGCTGTTGTTAGTCGTCGCAACCGACACGGGAGGAGGATGGCGACGCTTGGCGACACAAGCGTCGCCGTCCTGTACCACCGGAGCTTGTTGGCCGTTGCTTCAACTGCTTCGCGGGCGACCATGTCGCTGCTCAATGTCGATCTCCGTCGCGCTGCCTTCGCTGCAGGGATATCGGTCATCGGGCAGCGACGTGCAATTGGCATCGTTTCATCGCGCCACGCGCCGGTGTCGATTGGGCGGCGTCCCGTTGCGGGGGCAAGGTGTGCCGTCCAGCCGTGCACCGGGAGCGAGATCGCCGGGTGGCGGTGGCGGCGGTTGCGGTATTGATCCTCAGGCCTTGCCCGCGTGCGCCTCCGGGTGGTTCGAAACGAGCCCGGTATTTGTCCGTCGCACCGACGCAGCCGGCGGGGAGGATCAGCAGAGCAGACGATGCCACCGCTCCTCACGACCCGCTCGTGCTGGCGCTGTGTGAGGGCACTCAGCCACCGGTTTGGGTTGACCCCATGCTCGATGAGCTCGCTGCCTCTTGTCTTGCGGGGTGGACGGCCGGTGCTCGTGTGATGCGCCCATCTACCCCTTTGGTGGAGGTCCAGGCTTCGCTGGTCGACGATGGTACGCCGCTACTGATGGGCGAGCTTGGCCTTGCATGTGTGGAGCCATTAGGGATGGATGTGGATCCCTCTATGGACTCCTCTGTTGTCACCGCCATCACGGCCGACACCGGCTCGACTCTGTAGGGTCGAGATGGGGACTAGAGGGGGGGGTGAATAGTCCTTTCTAAAACTAATTGCGCCGGCTAAACAAATATAATGCGGAATTGAAACTATTCGTTTAGCCAAGACTTCACCCCTCTAGCTATGACTCTAAATCACCTCACAAAAGATCCTACACAAAGCAAATGAGGTGGTAAGCCTAGCTTGAGCTCCTAACCATTTCTATTGCAAGGTCACACAAACCTATGCACTAGTACTTCAAACAAGGGTGAGATCCTATACAATTCTAATGAGCAAAAGCACAAAGCCAAACCTAAGCTCACTAGATGCACTAAGGACAAGGCGACACACGCCTAACCCAAAGGCTCAAATTACTTAGCTACACAAACTAAGCAAAGCAACTAACAAGCTACACAAGCTAGTAATTGCAAGAGCTACTCCACAAGCACAAGCACAAGGTATATATGAATGTAAATACAAAGCTTGTGATTTGGAGAATGCAAACCACCGAGAAGAGTAGACAAGTTGACACCGGTGATTTTTTACCGAGGTATCGGGAAGCTTGCCAACTTCCCCTACTCCTCGTTGTGTCGACCAACACCTTGGGTGGTTCCTTTGGTGTTTCACCTAGATGGTTCTTCGGTGTGATTCTCCGATCACTTGCCCCTCAAGGCACGCCCGCAAGGCACCGCAAGACACCACTCTCAAGTGAGCCTCTCAAGGCACCGCAAGACACCACACGCACAAGGGAGGTACTCACCGACACGCTCTAGTAGTGTCGCTCTTCGCGATCCCCCGCGAGGTGAGCACAAACCTCTCACAAATCCTCCTTTGGAGCACCGCACAATCTCCGCGCGTGCTTCACGAAGTCTCTTGCCACCAAGCCGTCTAGGAGGTGGCAACCTCCAAGAGAAACAAGCACACCGGCTTGCAACACGATCACCTAGTGCCACGAATCGCGATCTCTCAACGCGAATGCACTAGAATCACTCCTCACTTTGATTTGGATGAACTCTATCAATCACAAGTGAGTGGGAGGGCTCTCAAGCACCACAACACGAGCCACCAAGGCCCAAGTGTGCTTTCGACCCGAAACAAGTCGGGTATGTGGTGTATAAATAGCCCCCAAGCCAAATAGAGCCGTTGGGAGGAAAAATCCATTTTCTCGCGCCCGGCCGGACGCACCGACCGGACTCACCAGCCGAAGTCCGGTCAAGCGTCCGGCCGCACCCTGATGCTTCGGTCACATAGGACAAAGTCCTTGGCCCCACGACCAACGGCAATTTCGAGCGTCCGGTCGAGCTTCGGTGGTGCGTCCGGTCGATCCCCGACGGCGACCCCGAAAACAAGCTCTCTGGAATTCGATAGGAACCATCGACCGGACCGTCCGGTCCAGTTTTGTCCGGTCGGCTTCTCGGCAAGGCCCGGCCGCCCTTTTTCTCGCGAAACTCCGTCGCCTTTGCCGACAAGCTATCCAACAAGTATACCAACTTGAGCACGAGGAATAGCATGTTTTCACCACCACGATGCATCCGGCGCAATAGAAAATATGCAACTCATTTTCTCGAAAGCGCCGAATCCGCCGCCGCAAGCTCGGCGGGAGGATGAGCGGTTCCCAAACCCAACTCAACCTTGCAATCACCGCCGCCTTTACAAATGTGCCAACACCACCAAGTGTACATCACCATGTGCATGTGTGTTAGCATTTTCACAATCATTTCAAAGGACGGGTTAGCTCTTAGCACGCCTTTCGGTCCTAACACATCGCAGTTAGATCGCTCAAGTGGCACTAGATGACCGATATGCAAGCAAGTTTGCCCCTCTTGATAGTACGGCCATCTATCCTAAACCCGGTCATAAACTTCTCTAAGCACCAATGACCGCGAAATGAAATGCCCTATAGGTTATACCTTTGCCTTGCACATTTCCATTCCGCTCCATCTCCAAGTGCCGATGCAACACATGCACCAACATTTATCACCAAATGATATGATCCACTTCATATCATCACGTGACACTATTGGTCCATCGATCTTGACCTCACTTGCTCTTCACCGTTGCCGGGTTCGGCGTGGGCGCCAAGTCTTGCCCAAGCTTTACCGCCTCGCGGTCCATCGCTTCACCGCCTCGACTTGCCCTTCACACTTGCAACCCGGTCCATCAAGCCAAGCCTTGTCTTGATCTTCACCACCTTGGTCACATGACTCCATGTCATGTTTTCATATGCAATAAAGCTCCTTCATTTGCGTCACCACACGTGAACTAATCTCACGCGGTATTATCTCAATCACACATATTAGTTCACCTAATGTTGACACTCAATTACCAAAACCACAAGGGACCTTCGGACTCCCCTGCGCCCGTCGGAGGACGAAAAACGCTCCCGTGGCTCCACGGGTTGTATAACGCTTGCCGGCGCATGCGCACCCCGCCATCAACGGTGCGTCGAGCTTGCCCTCCTCGACGAGGTTGTTGAGCGTGTGACGTCGTCGGTCGAGGGGAGGAGCTGGAGGCAGCTCTATGCATCCCCCTTCAACACTCCTTTAATCATTTTGGGCCCAAGCTATGCCGCTCTCGCACGCCGGTGTCAATCCATTCTCTACGAAGGAGTGGACGCATTGCGGCTAAACCGCGCGCCCCAATGCAACCGTTCAAGCACAGAAGGTGTTGCTTCGTAAGCTCGGCGAGAAGGTCGAGGATGAGGCCATGGAAAAAGAGATTGAGCAGAAGTTCGTTGTTGCCTTTGGGGGCAAGATGACTGAAAAAAAAGAGGAGCTGTTTCGAGGTCCCGCTAGCAGGTGGATCGCTCTCTCCGCCATGGAGCTCAACATGGCAGGGATCGCGGGAAGAGGAGGTCGGCTAGTTAGGCCTTGATCTCTTTATTTCTTTCCCGCCGCAAATTTGTTCCAATGTAATCGCCGTGTAAAATCCGGTAGAAGTAGGGGTGGTGATCCAGGTAATGCTCGTGTTACCGGATCGACCATTGTTTGTAACACTCTTCAAGCGTAATGAAAACGCGCTTAGGCGTGCTCTTGAAAAAAAAAAAATATAGATGGCAAAGAAGAAGCCTCCTCGCCGAAAAAAATTCACTTCTTGCTGGCACTAGCTCGTTCTTCTTGCCGTGACCTTTTTTTTTTATAAAATGTACTTATATATTAATTAAGAAAAATAGAAGAGTACAAATACATGAACACCGTAAAAGATACGGAGAACAACTGTCCAAACCAACATGTAAAGCCAGAATCTCGATGCCGAAGAACGCCGACTCCAGATGATGCAGTCCAGCCCAAGTCGAACCCATGACCGAAAGAAGCTCCACCCCACACTAGAATATGAATTAAAGATCAGGCGAAGCAAACCATATGCATGTACAAAATCTTTGGTTGTCTTGTATATTTGACAGCGTGGATGAATAGTTATGGAATTTCGCATACATAGATATAGAATCCTTTCCGAGAAACAACTTTGTACAGATTAGGAATATAACTTGGGCAGACTATAATCTTGTTTTAACAAAATTCCAATAGGGGCTGTTATGAAACGTGTCATCGCGGTTAGGACCTTCCCCTCTCCGTCTCTCATGATCACGTAGTATATGAAATAAGTAGAACAAGTAGACACAAGATAGGGAGACTATTCTTTATTCATCCGAATATTGGTGATTACAACATAGAGCTCCCGCGTATATATAGTCCTGCCAAGACCTCAAAGTTTCGGTAAGAGCCCACGTACAAACGGACTAGGATTAGGATTCATCCTTCTCCTTTCCTTCTAGGATAGAGTCCGTGTGTTTTACAACACTCCCCCTTGGGCGATTACCACGATATGCATATGCCTCATTAAAAACTCCATCCAAAAACCCGATTGGGAAAAAAACGGTTCTTGGAGAAAAGAGTACATCGCATTCGTTAATTGTATTGCACATGTTGTCTCATTAAAAACCTTGTGTGAGAAACCTTCGAGTAAAAAAACTCACATAGGAAAAAAAGAGTACAACATTTAACCTTCGGGTCATATATTCCTCTAATATTCTATTCTTCATTAATAGATATTGATCTTCATAATCTATACATAAACTTCAGTGTTTTAGCAAATGATCTATTTGATCATTGTAATTCTAGTGGTTTACCTTAAAGGCAGATTCAATAAAATATGCTCCCCCTCATAAAGCCAAACTTTGAACTTCACAGTTCAAACCACACTTTTTCATAGACGTGTGTAAATAAAGTTGGCTCATAATTCTTCCATGAATTATATGGAGCAATATGCTTCATGCATAATAACCACCAATTAATTGTGCAAAACAAATAAATATTATCCTTCAGAGAAATAAATCCTTTTAGAGGATTATGGGGGTAAATAAATTAATATTCAATATCTTCTAGATAGTGTATCAAACTTATACTAGAGTTTAGATACTTATAATTTATTCTTAGTGGGATTTTCAAATTGTATTCTATAAATCTTCAAGATTTTGATTGTACAAATCCAGCCTTTGCATTTGGCATTTAGGGGATAATTCAATTGCCAAATCACCATTATTATTATACCTTCTATGGTATATAGAGGATATCAACACTACATTGCTAGCTTTTCATACACTTTCTTAGTGTTTTGATGACACTTTCACGGTGTTTAAGATCCCTCATTTTATTTCTCTCGGGTCTATATTCACTTCGAGGGGATGAATGGTGTTTATTCAAAAATTGACTGATAAATCCTTCAAGGATGTACATTCATTCTTAATGAATTAATAATTCTCTTATATGAGATACATTCTCTCTTGCATGAGAGATGAGTGATATACGCAATGACATAGCGTTATTCTTTGTAAAATCATTTAATAATTGCAATCCTTCTAGGACATGCTCTTCTTGAGACTTGAATTTTCATTCCGAATATATACCTTATACTTCAATAATTAGTATGAGATTTCTACAAGTTACGATTTATATTCTTCAGAATTATATGGATTTTCATAATCCACTTAATAACTGCATATTCAATATTCATTTGTTTTATTTGCCGGAGATATAGCGGAGAACATTCATTTCTTCTTATTAGGAGATTCAACCTCAATTGCTTTCTTCATTGACCCGATATAATCGCTACAAGCGATTTTGCCATGGACTTTGTTTTTCCGGATCCGGGTTCTCATAAGAGAAACATTTGCAATTATAGAGGTAGTGTTGTCGACAATTATTTTCTCCCACTACTCTCACAATGTGAGAATATTCTATCTCTATCATTTCCCAAACAAGAGATGGTATATTGTTCGCATACCCAACACTAGTGAGGTCTTGCGCGCTTATTGTGTTGGATGTCATCTTCATGATGATCCTCTTCATGAGGTGCTTAACCTTCTTTCGTGAGGCATTCTCTTTTACGAGAATGGAGGAGTTCCATTTCATTTCTATTTAACGTGTATACACTAAACTAGAACCCACAGGCCCCCCCCGTAGATTTTAGATTGATAGTATATAACATTTAGTTCACTACTAGTAAACACAACTTCTGGTTTATAACTTCAAGTTACTCCTCTCATTTTAAAATATCGGCATATGCTCTACTTCGGGCTTCACAAGAGCATTAATCAAACTATTGTATGACTTAGTGTGTGATACTATTCCCTCGCTTCAAGCTTCAAGGAATATTTTCTCTTAAGATCATTTTCTTTCTGTGGAAATAATATTTGGCATTCAAAATATAGGCTCTCTCCCCTAATGCCAATATTAGATCATTAATAGCATCTTGCAAAAATATATCCCCTATCATGGGCTTAATTCAAATTCATATATCTCCAACTACAAGTGGAGGCCCATTTATGTATGCTATGATTAAATTTTATGGGAAATATTCACACACGTTTTTATTTTAAAATGGGGGTTATTATTCATTATGCAAATGAGCTAGAATACTTAAAGTGCATTTTAAGAATGTTCAAGACATTCCTACAAAATCAGGGATGTTCTCCCCTAATATGCACAAAACATAGTTTAGAAAACTATTTCATTCTCTAGCTTCTTTATTAATTAGCCTAAAAATGATCCAAGTACTCATACAAAAAAAATGGATCATACACTTCAAATGTATAAAATACGCAACATTCAAATTCACATGAAATTTTCTTCTAGAATTTTTTAATTGCCATTAATGCAAAAATCCTTTGATGCCTTTTCTTCATAATAAATCCCAAATCATCATAATTGTGTTATCCAATATCTCAGTTTCACAACTATTCATCCCATCAAATGGGTTAGTCTCCATTGAGCAAAATTTCATAAATTCACTCCCCCGATCTTAGGGCTCTTTCGGCCCTAGACCAATCTATTGCTTATGCATACAATGCATTGAAAGCAAATCATTCCTTAGTTCAACGAGAACCATATAGGCGTAGCATGCTAGCTAGCCATTTTGATTATGAGGAAAGCGTAAAGATATAGCTACTAGCTACAACTATAGATGCTATGCTAATATTCATGCAAGAGTGAAGATAGTTGCGACTCAATGAGATACACATGCGTGTGTAATGTGGAATGTTAGTATTCAGTCTAACATAATAGATAACAACAAAATGTAGAGCTACGAGCTTACATGCAATTAGTGCAAGAGAGAAAGTTAACTTTCGGCGTAGGAAGGGACGCTGGCTTAAACTTCAAGTCTCGATACATGCACTTAAAGATCGACTTAGGACGGCTATGCCTATATATTATCCACATCTTCTTATGCCTTTACCCAAAATTCCTCCCCTTTTCATGCCATAATTATTTCAAGTAGCGATTTGCTTCGTGCATTATCTATGAATAGTCACTTTTAATGCTTCATAGAATCCAATCATACTTCTAGTATTCATTGATTATGGCATAAAATTCACATATCCAATATACTATTCAGTGTACAACAATAGACTTAGGGTAGGATACAACTTTTAGTTCATAGACTAAAATATTAAATACTTAGGATTTGGCTAAATCGATCTTTCCAAGATCAATTAATATGCCGATTTAGTCCAATTGTTCATGTGCTTTTTAGAAAATTCAGGTTTCCCATCTACCTACATGGTAGTGATGCACAAAGAACTATAACCTTCATGGTCAATTGAGGCTTCTTTGTGGATAAATTAATGCAAAAAAATATTTGATAGGCAATTGGTAATTCTTTATATGAGAAACATATAAAACTAATTTATTTTATGAGAAGTTCGCACATTTTACTTCAAGTAATAACAAGAATTGCAACTAAGAATATTAAATATTTTATATTAGTCTTCAAGCTAACAAAATAACCATTAACCACTTAATTCAACAAGAATTAAAACTTAATGAACCACCACCACTACTATCAATACCGGGATATAAACTTCAAAGATAATAAGCACATGATTTAAATACATTCTCGCATGTCTTAACTTCTATACTTGACAAGCGGTAGCTTCATGCTTTATATTCAACAGTTATGATATGTAGTCACACGCCTTCAAGCAAAGTGTAACATATGCAAGCCACATATTCAAAATTATTGCAACTTAATATCCTTGTTTATAAAGCTGTCTAAAAATTCTAACTCAATTTTCATGAGTAGTTTTTCGATGGTAAATTCAAATACTTCAAGTATTACATTGCTCTTTGATATTCTTATACACAAGAGACACTTCTTCAAGAATATAGTTTGATAAAATCTTATTTACCATCTTGTCTTCTAGACATTTACAAAGCTTCGAGCTATTGTTTATAGAGTAGCGTTAAGCATACAAGCTTGAAAATTCGACTTTCAATGCAATATGATATTCGTAATCATAATATTGGAATTTTACTCATGCAAAGTGAGTCCCCACAATGTATTTGTTACTTCTATCGGCCATATACTCATTTCAGAGAGTAATTAAGAAATATTTATACTTTGAGTTTACTACACTTCAATGGTAGCAAAATATCCTACATGGATTTAATAATGACCGTAACAAATACTTTTACTTTGGAGTAATTTTAGGATATCGCTTATTCTTTTAAGGCATACATATTAACATACCTTGGATCATGTGCATATAAGTTTACTACATGTAAACGAGTAGCAAGGTGCAAAAAGATAGTGGATGGTTACTCAAAATATTCTTAAAAGCATCCTAGCATTTTTTAGGGATTATGGTATATGTAAATTTTCAGAATTTATACCAAGCATTCATTCATCCCAAAAAAACATATGCTAGGAAAAAGCAAAAATAAGCCTCTCAACGGTGATAAGTCTAAGGTCTGTAGGATTTAGAGAGAAAGCTTGCACCATGTGTTTATCATAAGCATTCAAAATTTTGTTCTTTTACTCCATGATTAGTGCATTTAAATCAAATAGCATAAACACATGATGAACATAAATAGAGTACTGCATATATAATTTTTGAGAAAAATATATACAAGTACATATTCTTCACGAAATATATATATATAATAATCTACAGGATTCTATATGCTGGCCTTTGTAAAATTTCAAATACGGACTTTCTTTTTCCCCTAGCCCAATTCTTCTTCTTAATTAAGCCTTTTGCTATTTTTTCATTTTTTTTCCAACAAGGCCCGTGATAGCCTACTTGGCTCCATCACGTGAGGACATTGAATTTGAATCCTACAACAATCGTAAACTCCACCAATAGCGTGTATGGAGTATGGTCCGGATTCGGAGGGACGGCGTGCGGTGCCGAGGCCAAGCGCTTGTGGCGGTATACGATTGTATGCGGGGAGGTATCGGCGGCGTGCAGGCCGCGGTGACTTCGAGTCGGCCGTCGCGGGTGTGAATTTTGACTACAGGCCATGTAGCGGGAGCTACGTATTTATATGGGCCACGTTCTGTTGTAGAAGCTTCGGGTTGCGGCGGCAAAGCAACTCAGGTTCACTAGAAGCGGTGGAAAGAACGGCATGCTAGCGGGCTGCTAGGGTGACGGGCTACTGAGACAGCGGCGTAAGTCCGTGTGTAGATGGGATTTGGCAGCCTCGGGCGTCTTTGGCCGAGGAGTGTTGCGTCGTGACGGCGGCGACCATGTTGATTTGCATGTTGAAAAATTCGAGATCAATGTCGCTAGATAGGCGATCAACAAGATCGAGTACATATATGTGCATCGATCTCTATGCCATGGCTGCTATGCCAGGTGATGCAAAGATCATGTGGTCGCCTTCTTGGCTTTGCTCTTGTAGATGAAACTCTACTAGCCAAATAAGCTTATACGATCTCGTGGCGCATGTAATGCAATTATGCAACACAAAACGAATCGGTGATCAAGGTCGACACAAATAGATTGAAAAAAATCTGATTTCACTACGGACGTACACCAATCTCTTTGTTTGAATCAAATCATACATCATATCGCATGTACCGCTTGTTCAATGATCGCCACATCTACTAGTCAGGTGGAGCCGTAAACTCCATGGCGTTCAGGCCCTTTTTTAATCAACCCTATATGCAAATCCGTGAATGATGTACTGTTCATCTACATATGCATGTATGTGTTGAAAGTATACGTACTTCGGTACTATTCAACATGCATAAATTAAGTATATAGACCAGCTCGATGGCGGGCGCAAGCAATACTCAAGATATTTTTCATACCTTCGGTTCTTGAATTCGGGGAAGAAGCGAAGACTGCCGTGATAGGACAGTTCGGCTAGGCCGTGGGGACTGCCGCCGGCGTGACGATGAGTCGATGCAAAGGTGCAGATTAGTAGCGGTGCAGGTAGCAGATCCGTTCCGCTAACAACGTCGGGGATGTCGACGCGCCGTCGAAGTAGTCACAGATGACGCCAAAGACGGCGAAAGTGCCGAAAAATCGCGGCGGCTTCAATGACGGTGTCGACGAAGAGCTTGTCGTGGCTTGATAACGTGTTATGAAGCGTGTCATCAGCGGTTAGGACCTTCCCCTCTCCGTCTCTCATGATCACGTAGTATATGAAATAAGTAGAACAAGTAGACACAAGATAGGGAGACTATTCTTTATTCATCTGAATATTGGTGATTACAACATAGAGCTCCCAGCGTATATATAGTCCCGCCAAGACCTCGAGTTTGGTAAGAGCCCACGTACAAACGGACTAGGATTAGGATTCATCCTTCTCCTTTCCTTCTAGGATAGAATCCGTGTGTTTTACAACAGGGGCAACCCGCCCCTGTTTCACCAAAAAAAATTGTAATAGCAGCAAACGAAATGACCCATAATTTGACAAAGGTACTCTTGACCTCCAAGTCTTGGCTTAGTGACTCAGAGCCATCGCCATCTGTGTAGCTACAAAAGAGGCGAACCAAAACTCAAATAGATGTGTTTCTGGTCTTTGTCGATAGGTTGTTTATATAGGCAAATTCCACACGATCTTGTGTCATGATCAAAATCTAAACCAATTAGGTTTCCAACTCATAAAACGCCCGCCACGTAAAAAAGAATGAGTAGTGAAACTTAATGGTCAAGTAACTAATTTTTTCGTTGTCGCGAGTTATTTTCAGAGGAGCATATTGGTTGCGTTTTCGGGCTCACTGCAGCGTGATGAGCAAGACAAGAACACACTCTCGCAAATTAGCAGGAAACTGGAAGTGATTACTTTGGAATTTTCTAATCGAGGGTGAAAGCACATTTACTTGTAATAAATTGGCTGTGTACATCCTCGGATGTAGAGGCCGGATGTTTTTACTCATCCATTATCTAAAAAAAGTAACTAAAATCTAAGGGCGGGGCGGCGGCGACCAATTGTCCGCCGCAACTATGACAGCTTTTGGCACACAAACTGAACTAGAACGCGATGGCTAGGCTGCAACATGCAGCAAGTTTGGAAAGGAACCAAACACACGCTCGAACATGGGCACCGATGTGGTGTGGCAACTTTGGGTAGCCAACCAAACACGCCCTAAAGCTATTAAATGAAGGCTGCGCGCCCACAAAGCCACAAACAATTCATGCAAATCTCAGGCGTGCCATGGATTTCTTTTCCTTCCCTCCACTTCAACTAGTGAAGTGGGGCATTAAAGATCTCCGGCCTCTCCCCATAAGCACGCATGAATGGATCTTTGAAATTTATTTGGAACAACTAGAAATTCTCTATTGGGCCAAGTCACACATATGGATGCATATATTCCTGACAGCTGCATATAACAAACTCGTTGAATCTCGACAATAATATTTCATTACATCAAACATACATGGTACAAACCAAAACAAAGATTAATTACCAAGTTACATGAACAATCCCAATATTGTGAAAATACGAAGGTGACACCTAAATTGGATGGCATGTGGAAGCAGGATCACACTGGGCGAGGATATATAACCACAGACTACACACGCAGGAAAAAAAAATAGCACTCAAGCAGAGTAGGCTATATTAAACGTCCCCGCTAGGAGAGGTAGTAGTAGCGCCGTCGTCCTCACCAGGCCTGGTCACGATCCCGGCATGAAAAAGCAACGCCCAGAGCAGTGTGATTAGCTCGCCGCCTCGGGCAATGGCTTCTGAGTGACCTTTCAGGTTTTCTGATGGGCGAGATACAGGATCATCTCTGACCAGAACTCAGCTAGCAACTTCCACATGGTTTGCTGATCTTTTTTTTTGTTCCCCACCTGAATTTTATATATATTGGCCCCAAATGGCCGGATTTCGTCCAGTTTATTATGGAAAACCGGACTAAAACCATACAACACAACAACAACTTGCTCTCCAGCATTGGAGAGGGATGTGGCTAGCCACAGATACATCAAAAGAAAGAGGGAAACAATGCACACTCGAAAGAAACTCTAGACACAGCCGCAAGACACAACCGAACGCCAATTTGTGCCCCCCGTCGAGCAACATACTCGCCGTTTTCACCCCGGCCATTGTGCCCACCACCACTCCTCGTAGCCACGCCGCTCCACAGGGGTGGAATGAGGACTAATAGTGATGGTAGACACGCAAGTGAAGGATCAACGGACACGATTTACCTCCCCTTCAAACGATGGTGACATCCTCCAAAGACATCCGGGCCCACATTACCCGGCATCCAACGCCGCCCACGGGGAGGAATCCGTGGAGGGGAATGGCGGCAGCGGTGGAAAACACCACCCGGCATTTAATATTCTGGCACCACCAAGGAGACCGCCGACGGAGCAGAGGCGCCAACAGAGGACACTCATCGACGCCGGCGACGCCAAACAACCATGGCTAGACATACTAAAGAGCGGCAACAACAACAAGGGGAGAGCACATAGGAGAACACAAGACCACGGCACGAGCTGGACTCTACTCATCCACAGTGACGCCCTCAGGAGGGGCACGGCGCCAACGACGTCGCCGCCACTGGCTCTAGATAACTAGAGCTAGGCTTTCGCCAGGAGGAGATCGAAAGAACATCAGTCATAGAGTTGGGAAATATCGACGCCCCCAAGGAGGTGAACGGCGCCAATGGCGTCGTCGTCAATCACAAGGACCGGGTCCTGCACGGCTTTCGCCTAGGCTCCCAAACTCATGGACCATAGTTCGTCGATTTAGAGACCAAGAGACCAAACCTCGCCGGCGCCGGGGACGCTGGTGAAGCCGAGGACGAGAGGGTAGTAGAGACGCATCGCCCCACCGCCGGCAAGCCCGCGGCCAAACAGTACACGCTCACAGCCCTGAGGAGAAGAAACCGAGGACGTTGCCCCGCCGCCAGCTTGCCCGCGGCCGAACAGCACGCCCCGCCCCTTCTCCGCTGCCATCGTCCTGGCCGACTTCAGCGCAACATCCAGTGGAGGGTCAGGTGCCGGCACGCTGGGCAGGATGCCCAGGTCGCTGCCGACAGCCTGAAGCATCGGCCGCCATGCCTGACCGCCACCGAGTGCGCCTGCTCCCCAAGCGCGCAGATCTTCGATGGTCTCCACCAGCTGCATTCCAAGCTTGACACCATCCTTGACCACTTCATGCTTTGAGTTCTCGCTCAGCATCCCGACCAGCTTCTGATACCCATCCTCTCGCCTGGATGACTGATCTGCCACTGGATGCTCAGAGGATGACTGATCTGCTTCTGCATCTGCTGCCACTGAGTAGTCATCGAGAGCGTGCTCATCTTCCGGAGTGGTTGCCTCTATCACAGAGTATCCAGCGAGGGCGCCCTCGACCTCCTCCTTTACAGCCTTGTACAAGCTCGTGCTCCACGCACTGTTTTCAGGAAGCAGCTGCGGGCACCAGCTCACCAAGTACGCACAGTACTGTGACAGCTGAGTGGCGACAGTCTTATGATCTGAATCAGAAGCTTCACCTGAACGATGTCTTACCTGTACGATGCATGTGGCAATATGCCATATGAGTACAGTCTCCGATGTACCTTTTCCATGGCAAGCTGAGAGGAAACTTTGGCCAACATGGCTGCGGCGAAGAGATAATACTCCTTTGCTTAAGCCTCCATTGATGACACTCCTTAGTGCATTGATGACGCAAACCTTCACTGCTGCTGTTACTTTGACGTTCCATGTTTGGTCTGGCAAAGGCAAGAGACGCCTGACAAAGGCTGGTATGGTTGTTCTATGGTGATGAAGTACCAGAACAGAGCATTGGCTCATTTTTTCATTCCAGTGCTGCTTCATGATCAGCTTGAATCTACACCTTAACAGAAGACTTATTACCCATTTTTTCCTGCAAAGTGAACCTTGTGCAGAGGTGTAGTTTATGTAGCGGCAGACAAGGGCAACTTTGGTCCAGTTGGAGCAAATGTATAGAACCATCTCCCTGACCTCAGCTACCATGACTAATACAACAAGCAAAATAACCAACACTTCATCGACCAAAATACTTCCAAAAGAATTATCTGCATAGTTGGATACTAAGTGGCCATCAATCCACCATATTTCACAATCTAATTGCTCGGGGACCGAATTTAGAAACTTGAGTATGGCTGTGAGAAAGTTTATGAACATTACAGCTAAGCTGATGCAGTAACCTATGTTCAAGAGTGAGAGCAAAATGTTCAAGATGGGTAGGCAACACTTAGCATAAGAGATCGGGAGGGATGAGTAATAATAATCATGAACGAAAGAAAGCTCGTCAGCAATGACCTTAAATATCCTGTCATGTCCTCCGGACTGTAGCGACAAGGTCCGAAAAAATGTAAGGGTTCCCATAGAGCCAGCATTGGTGAGCTTGTACCTAGCAAATCTGCACCGCAACAACTTGAACAGTGCAAAGGAGAAGCATAAACCTTTTAGTTGTAGATTGAAGATTGGATGTATGCTATCCAATTGCCAAATTCTGTCAAGTGTCACTAAGCCATTGTTGATCATCAATTCTGTCCCTGAGTCATCTTTGAATGCATATCCATGAGGCTTAATCTCCACCTGTTTTTCCTCTTCTCTCATAACCAAAAGTGGTGGAGGAAGTGCATCGTTGCCTGCCGGTGGCTGTGGTTCACTTTGCTGATTCGCTTCTTGTATTCTTAGTTTCTCCATGTAAACAAAAAGTAAGTCCAGGATTGCGTCCTAGTGCAAAAGACCGCCGTGCCTTTTCAAATGCATAACACTTTAGTGCTATTTTTGCACAAAGAAGAACAAAAGGTGCGATTAAAAAGTTGAAAATATCATCTGCATCCATCCACCTGTCATGTCCCACGAAGGTTACACCAAGGTAAAAGGTCCAGACCCCCTGAACAATTAGGTCGATAGGGGGACCTTTACTTCGCCCTTCTTGACCCTCAGTGGCAGCTATGGTGCTTGTATTAACCATGACAATCTGAACGAGCAATGCCCAGATTACAATTACTGCATTGTGGAAAGTTCCTTTGCATCTTGCGACGAATGCATAAAGACCATGAGGGTCAAGAAGAATTTCATCAAAACTCTTATCAATGATCTTGACGTAATTAACGTAATTAGGGTCGGTGGAATTCGAAAGAGTGGAGACAACAAATGACACGATTGGCAAGAATAGTGTGGTAGCTCCAAGGAAGATAAAACGGGTGAACGGGTGGTGGCGATAGCGCTGGCCGTAGGCTCCTACCCCAACTATTATTACTGCCAAGACAGCCTCGGTGATTAGCAATGCATCAACTTGCAATATCTGATTTCGGATTATCCTGTGGAAGGTTGTTGCTGCATTGTAATCAGTTGGACATGTCATGTTCGAGTAGCATGGTTCCAGTGCATCGGTGGAGCAGTCTAATGTTGCATTATTCCTTCCATCCATGGCCAACTGGTTGACAAATTCCAAGATTTATTAGAACAGGTTGTTGGCAGAAAGGTACGAGGACTTAATAATACTCTAATGTGCATGATTAATAATATTGTACTCGCCACGTTCCAAAACGAATACGATTTTAGACTTGAGATTAGTCAAGCTTTCTCAATTTTAACCTATTTTATAAGAAAAATATAGACATTTATGTCTCTAAATAAATTTAGTAGAAAATATATTTCACAATTAATCTAATACTAATTATTTGAAATAAAACGATGCTTGCAATTTTTTGTTTATGGTTAGTGTTGAAATAGTTTGACGCATTCAGAAGTGAGAATTGCATTATCTTTGGGATGGAGTAGTAATTATATGGTGTGACTAAGTTACCACTAGTAGTGAACATACTTCCCAATTTTGGCTTTAGTCCAGCCCAGTTGGGCCTCGGACTACCGTGACTATAGAATCCTCGGCCCAATGACTATCCTTTTTATTCTAGTTTCAATCGGGACTAGAGGATGGCCTTTACTCCTAAAAGGCTCCACCAACTAGAACTAAATGACCCCACTACATACATATATTGACTCGGTGACCTATACGTCTACATTTCTCCGAGTTCATAGTATGATGTACTCAAACTTGGTGATCTACTTATTCAAAAAAAAAAAACTTGGTGATCTACTTGTGTTTCCATGAACTTTGGATGGTAATTGAATATATGGTTTGTTTTAACCTGATGAATGTAAATGATCTCATTGTAATATATAAGCTCTTCTTAATTAATTTCATTCTTATCTATGGACGTAAAATGGTAGCATATAATAGTATACAAAAACTATTTGGAATAAAAACGAATTGAATGGAATAGAAGGGCAATGCTATGGTAGTCTTTTTACTTGTTACGAGGTAATATCTCAAACAAATCAGAGCCCTTGATTTTTATGATTTTTAAGTAATTAATTGATTAATTAAGTTAGAGAAATAAATAAAATAAAAAATTGCCGCATCCCCTATTGATAGATATAGAAGGCCAGCGCATGCCCTTACATTTGTGCGTGTGTGTGGTACCTTCCTTTTCAATGGACGTGAAAAAAATATACTTGTGTATGTACGTATAAATCAAGTGGATATTGTATTGTCTTCAAAATTAAGTTGTTAAACCTAAATATAAATCCAAATTCAAACTATTCAATTTGTACTCGCCTATGATATGTGCGATGCTTCCCTTTAAAATATCAATAAATTAATATAGTTTAAAATTTTCATATAATGAACACATTATGTCACGTCACATCTAAAACAAAATACGTACACGTTGGTTACGTACATGGTAATCACGTACAACAACACCTAAATCATAAGCGGTCACAACGTACAAATTATATCACACACAAATTCAAGTGTATCAGATTACTACACGGTAATTAAATAAAAGTATATCAAATCTAAAGTTGCAAACAAAAACTTTCCATATCCACTAGATCACGCATGTATCAAATCTAATAAAAAGATTGTATATTTATATACTTAAAACTTTCTTTCTTGATTCTATTTTACAAAATAAAAAAATAAAAAAATATATATTTCACATATTACCTTGTAGGAGTTAATAGGTAATCGTAACCATTCAATTGAAATAAATGAATGGCTCACAATCGATTGAAATAAATGAACGGCTCATAAAATAAAAATAAAATAAAATAAAATAAAATAAAGAAAATTTAGTGTTTACCAACCGAACGGGCCGCTCCCCAGGCTCGGGCTGGAGGCCCCTTTAGTCCCGGCTAGATTCACTCCGGCCCGTATCCGCACTCTATCTCTTCTCTACAACATAAAAAGAATGAAAGTAAGAGTGTCATTTGGTGTCAAAAAAATTTTCGCCTCACTTTCATCCCTCATGCGATCCACTCCACCCTCCCGCATGATCTATCCCCATGCGATCCCACCAAATATAGAAGGTCAAATATAGCAGGCCACAACAATCACGCAATAAAGAAATCCCCTCATGCGATCCACACAATAAGGAAAAAGAAAAGAATTTAAAGGAAACAAAAATTCCCTCCAAGCGACAAAGAATGGGAAGAATTTAAAGGAAACAAAAAATCTCCTCCATGCGATCCACACAATAAAAAAAGATTTTAAAGGAAACAAAAAATTCCCACCACTCTCTTCACAGCTCACCGCCTTATTTAGAAAGTCACAATTAGGAAACTGCCTGCCTTTCCTCCCGATGTGTGGTCCTCATTGGAAGGTGCCACAAATTTGTGCTGTGACAAAAACTTCGCCTGACATTCCCCGTCCCCGATGCGACCCCGCGATTAGAGCATTCCCCAACCCATTGACGACGCACGAAAAAAAGGAGATAGAAATTTCTTGACGCTGCACTTAGGGATGAAAGTGGTACGGATAATCCTCCGCGACCGATCCGTTCGAATCCGAATTTTAAGGATATGGAGAAGTGTGTTTAATATCCGCGCGGATACGGATAATTCGAATCCGACTATATGCGGATGCGGTGTAGGATATGGTATTGACAAAATCCGGGCGGATATGGATTATCCGATAATTAAACGCCGGATTATCCGACGTTTATAATAGGATAACCGATTATTTTTAAAATAATTTAAATAACTATATGCTATATATAGAATGATAATGCTATGATTGATTATTTGCCTAATTCGTAGGCTACCGAGATGGGTGTCTTGTGATTGCCTATTTTTCTATTTTAAGCATACACGAAGTCATCGTGTACTCGGGTCCTGTGGTTGAAGAATCCACTCACGCTATGCTATACTGTTAAATACAAGAATATTCCCTTCTTTTATATGCTTCTTTTATATTGTTATAAATCCAAATTTAGAACTTATATTAATTTTGTGAGCATATATTATCCGACTTCTAAAAGACCGCTTCCGCTCCGACACCGATCCGAATCCGTACCATTTCCGACATCCGAAAAATCCGTGATTCGCGGCGAATCCGCGATAATATCCGCTCCGCCCGAAACCGATTAGAAAAATACGATTAGGATACGGGGAGCCATTATTCGCTCCGATCCGATCCGTTTTCATCCCAAGCTGCACTGCTGCTCGCCAGAACCTGTGCCCGCGCCACCGCCGCAGCCATTGCGTCTTCTTCTTGCTCACGGCGAAACGACCAGGAAACTACCTGCCCGGCGACCAGCGAGCTCACGTCGACTCCCTTGCCCCGCCTTTGGCCCGGCGACCGACACCACGTCGCCTGTCCGGCGGAGACTCCACCTCAGCCCCGGCGCCATGTCCCCTGCTTGCCGTCAAGGAGATCGTGCGTGTCCCAGAGAAGGTAAGATTAATATAAATATCCTTAGATTCAACTATGCGACGGGGCTGGGTGTGGAAGGGATCCACCGGCCCTGATCCATGGCGGCATGGCTAGACGGGGCGAGCTACACCGGTGCTGGGCTAGGGGGCGCTGGACGGTGCAAGATCCACCGTAGCCAACGTGGGGTCAGCGGCGCTCGTGCCACTGCATGCGTCATTGTCGGGAACGCTGATGAGCTCACGTGGTTCATGTGACGAAGGACCAAGGACGAGGTGGCATACAAGATGGTTACAAGTCCATTCCCATCGATGGCAACAGCATGGTTGAGGAGAGGGAGCTCAACAATGACTATGTATGACTTTTTCCCTCTATCTTCTTCCTTTCGAGTCAGTGATCAGTGCAGTTTCTTTGAAGATGCTGATTTCATTCAAGCAATATTTCTCCTGTTGCAAATGCTTTATTCTCATGGTTTTGAGAATAAGATATTGCATCTCTATAACATAAAGTTCTAAAAACGGTACTGAGGGAAAAATAATTAAAAGTGTGTGAAGTAAAAAAAAAAATGTAATGATAAGAAGACCAGCAGTGGATGTAACATTCACGAAGAATATTATATTTAAAAAGGTTGTATCTCCATAGGCGAGGTAATAGAAGATACTAACACATGCAGTGCATTTTAATTCAATTTATATTGTACAAATATCATTTCACTAACTTCATATTTATTGTTATTCCTAGGTATTTAAATGGTTTATTAGACTTTACACGAAGATGTTATATACACACTACATACAAATTGTAAAAATCATCTGTACACGTCAGATGTACATTTCAAGAAAAACGCGGTGTAACACAATTATATTTACTAGAATATTATATTTAAGTTATATAGGCCGGGCCGCTTGTGCATAGTGTATATCCTAAACACTTGATGTCTAATAATCAACTATGTGTGCAACTATGTGTGAGATTAATTAGAAACTCAATTGGATAATCAAATCAATGTTTTAATTAAATATCACTTTAATATCATTGTTTAATTTTATAGTATTGTTATCTTATCATGCTATCTATATGTTTTATATAAAAATTTAGTTATCCCGTAGCAACGCACGGGAACGATACTAGTAGCGTACTAAGAATATAAGAGATGTTATTATAATATAAGGAGTCAATAAATAGTTAAAGAAGCTACCTTATATGTTATATATATGCACGGTGCCGATCTAGCTGTGTGACAAATGTGCTGGGAAGTTCATCCGCCTGGCTGCTCTAGTGATGATATGCTTCCCATCCGACCGGCTGACACTGGCTATATATACTGAGCGGCTGTGTTATGCCAAGAGATGCGGGTTTTTCAAAATCCTTATGCTTACAGGGTGTTCTCCACAATTCTTCAGCTGTCTTTTCCATCTGATCACAATCGTAGCATTTATGAAATTTGACTTACACTTGAGATGCGGGTGTTTCCTCTCGGCTCGACCTTTCCCCTTCTACAGTGCACACAGGCGAAAAAAGGCGGCGCCGAGGCGACGCGCGCCGGGCGCCGATTCCCGGCCGGTCCCTCCTCTCCGGCCACCGCTTCGGGCGGGCGGAGATGGAGGAGGACCATGGAATCGGCGTCTGGCTGTACATAGGCTAGCTAGTCCTAGGTTTTGCTCGCCGTTGCTTCTCGACGGCGGAGCTAGGGTTTGCCGGTGGGGTGTTCTCCCGCAGCGGCGTGCTCTTCCTGGCGGCGTTGGCGCCGGGTGGTGACGACGATGCCGCAGAGGAATAAGGTCTCCCGACTCTTTCATCACCCCGGTGACGTGCTTTGCTAGCGTCAACGGCGAGGTCGCGGAGCTCAGGTGCGGTTCTTTTGCTTCGCGTCGGTGGTTCTTGTCGCTTCTTGTTCCTTCCCGTTCTGTGCGACGCTTCTTCCGGCGGCTGGCCATGCTGGTGGCGACGGATTTTCTTCTCGCTGGTGTTGGAAGGGGAGCGGCCGATTTGCTTTCAACGAAAGAAATACGGCTCGGCGGCGTGGCCGGGTCGTTGGCTGTTGCGGCATCTTCAACGCGTGTTTCCTCTTCTCCGCAAGCATCAGCGGTCGGCGGCCTGGGCATTCTTGGTGCGGTGGCGAGAAGACTGGCGATGCTCCTGGAACGTAGACGACTTTCATCTCAGCACAATCAGAGCATTATGACATTTGACTTAAAATCTCCACGTCGCTACCAGCCACAGACAGGAACACATGATCCACAGAAGCCACGTCGCTATAGCTTTCTTTGCAAGTCTGTCCCTGCAAGGTTCTCCATTCCTTAATTTTCCTTTTGTACTATTTAATTTCTTGTCTTGATCAGAGACTAATTCAGAGAAAACAATAAATTTTGTACATAGACAGGAATAAAACTCGGACAAGACTGTTTTGTCAAGTCAGTCCGGCCTCGATCTCCAGTAATCCAAGTCACTATACCTAACTAGAAGCTGACAAAAGTATGTGTAAATGCCATCACCATCTATGTAGCTGCTTTGCAAGATGCTTATATATTAGCACAAAGACTAGTAGTGTCTTAATGATTGAGCTGTACTGTACTCATTACTCAACCCTTAAGATTCATTTTTCCTACATCTATTTATTTTCCTCCAGCATTCAAAGTTATGGTGTCCAGCTACGCATGAGAGTGAGAGGTTTAGTCAAAGAAAAACAAAGGGCCATGCACCACCTGCATGTCTGACAAAGAAGACTTGTCACCACTGGCGGCGGTAGGGGTATTCTTGGGTATGCCAATGAATACCCAAGATTTGGTGAAAAACAACAAATATGTATACACATCATTAATATATATACATATACATATACAATCTGTTGTTTAATTAGACAAAAAACACAAATTTTTTTGACTTGAATACCCTGTCGTCACGGCTAACGAGAAGCTGGAATGGGCCCAAGACTAATTGGGTACGGGATATTGTTGCTGGGCTGATGATCAGGCGACCAGGAACGTGTGCCTCTGTTGGGCTGAGCCCATGTAACCGATTATAAGCAGTGCTATGTGTATGTGCTGTTTTAAGCCCATGGGCCAGGCCTAGCGTATCCAATCCAGTTGATGCAGTCTGTCTCTTTCCCCAGATATATCAATCGTGGGCCGTCAGCTTCTGCGTGCATCAAACGCCATGGATACTGCTGGAAAAGCGTAATTTTGAAAGCACTCTCTTCTTATCTGGCAACTCCAAATATCATAATATAATAACTTGTTCACACATTTACCGATACCATTATTCATTTGCTTGTCTCGTCTCTCGTGCAACTTTTTTTCTCTATATCGATTGAAAAGAAAATCTCTTTTTGTTACAAAATTATTGTCTTCTGTTTGGTTTTTAAAAAACTTGGTCCCTCATCACCTCCACAACTTCACACAACCTGCATATATGCTTGTAACCAATCTAGAAGTCTGCTTGGTTCGAACACGGGTAACATGTTATATATGAAAAGTAATTTTATTTTCTATAAATTTGGCCAAATTAAATCTTATCAATAAAATAAAATAAAATAAAATAAAATTACAAGATATGCACGTGAGGGGTGGGAAAAAAGCTAATCTAGGTGGATCGACACGATATAGCTTTGGTTCGTTTTGCGTGCATCCATGCATATGGGGAATGTTTGTGCCGCGTATCCCTCTATGGAGCCACATTCGTGGCCATGGCACTCTCCACTCAATCAAAGAGTAAAAAGTTCCATCACGACAAGGAACAAACCAAGCAAGCCGCCAAGCCACCCACCAAACACTATGTATATGTATGTATGATTACGAATTTACCATCCAACACTTTTCGATCAGTCAAACGCTGATTAGCTAGGTTACTGCCATTTGCCCATGAGTATTTGCACAAGAAAAATGCATGGGTTCTTGTATATCATTTGCTAAATATATACACGTATCCTCCGGATTCCCCACTAATCCGATCCATTATTTATATTTTTGAACAGCGTTGTTCCCGATAGGATTCTCCATGCTAAGATATTTTCTAAAATTCACGATCATTTGGTTTGAACAGAGTATGTATATGATGTCGTAGTGAACATTCTACCTCATCATCTAAGAAATGATTGTGAATTGTTTACACACTAACGGTACAAATCATCCGGAAACAACAAGTCTAGAAATCTAGAATGCAAACCCAAGTTTTGGGTTAGTGGCTTCATGACAAACCAAATGTAACAAAATAACTAGTCCCTAGTCCATCAATACAAGTTCTTTTTCATGCAAGAAACTGTTTATCTTCTTTAATATTATTTAATATTACATGAATTATTTATAAATTGTTAAAGATCACATGATCTCAACACCACATGACCACATGCAGTGTGAAGGGTTTGATGTATTTTCTACATAAATGTGCACATAAAGGTGAAAAAAAACTTATGCAATTTGACTTTTCTATATCAAAAACATGCCTTGCTTTGATGAATATCCATTCTGAGGAAATAAACACAGTCAAAGTTTTGCATAAGAATTACACAATTCGAAAACAAAGTCGCAAAAGAAACGAAGAAATCAACGAAAAAAAGGGAGAGAAAAAAAAAAAGAAGAGAAAAGTAACCATGGCGCACTATAGAGAGAAGAATCTTCAAATCCATTTTCCAAAAAAAAAAAAACTTCAAATGGGAAGGGCAGAATGGTCCCGTGAAAAGCCCTACTTTCCGTGAATAAACAAAACGACCTCCCCCCTTGCCAACCTCCCTCCCCCCCCCGTCGTCACCTTCCTTCATCTCACCGCCGCCCCTCTCCTCCTCTCCACCATCCCCGTCTCGCCGCCCCCAAAACCCCTCACCGGGGTGCGCCGCCGCCCGCCGCGAGATCCGGGGGCGCGATGTGGCACAGCTGCGTCTCGCGGGGCCTCTCCGGGGCCAAGGCCACCGCCTCCAGGCTCCTCTCCACCGCACGGTACCACGCCTTCCTGATCCGCCTCACTCGCTCTGCTCCATCTACCCTTCCGAGATTTTTTTTATTTGAGCTGCCTCTGCTAGCCCTTCATATCTTCTCTTGCATGTCGACGTCGTCAGCCGAAAATTAGCCTAAGATACCGAACATCAGGCAACCAAAAATGGGTGCAAGCGTCGGCAGTGCGGTGAAGCTAGCCTGCGTCCCCTTATTTTACCGAGGGAACGTCTATACGATCTAGCCATGATGAGATATTACTTCAAACAAAATAAATGAATCAAAAACATTGCTGTATGTTTCAGGATATTACTGTACTGTTCTGGCTCATGCCTTAGTTTTCATTTCAGTGCGTCCAGGCAGGATGCGGCCACTCGGAAGGAATATACTCCTACAGTGTTCCTCTTCACAGTGAATCATAGCCTGTTCAGTTTGTCTTGCACGAGGCATCATTCCCGTGTCAGTTCTGGATGTCTAATTTGGTTTCCCTTTTTATTCATCGTGATCATCATTAGGCAACTGTCTCTCATTTTTTATACGTACGTTTCAGTAAAGTTCAGTTGTAGTGGACTTGGACGACCTATCGTTGGCTCTGAAAAAAAAGAAATGGTGGTCTACATACATGTTTCGGCATTTGATTTTTTTGAAAAGACCCTTGGAACCGAAGAATATTGAGATTTTTATTTAGAAAACAGGACTATTAGATTTTATTTAATTTCGAAAACTAAATTATTTTTAGAGTAAAGTGCATGCTGGGTCCTCAAACTATTGAGACCCTCCCATCTCGGGTTCTCGAACTATCAAAACGACTATCCTGGGTCCCTAAACTATCGTGACCGCGACACTAACGGTCAAAAACCGCCATGCGACCAGCAAAGATCGGCGTGGCACAGCCGGGTTGGCAACAAGATCTTTGGGACCATGCCATTTCTCGAAAACCCCTCCCGAGTCCATCCTCTCTCTTTCCACAATCTCACGCATCACCCGCGCAGCACATACGCGGCAAGCGAGACGGCCCGCCGCCGCGGCACGAGGCGAAAGCACAGCGCCGCTTTTGCACATGCGGCTCCATCGGGCGGCCCGCCGGGCGTCACGCGAGCCTAGGGCGTGTTTGATATCGTGGGCCTCGGGCGGCCTGGTTGCGAGCCAAGCCCGGGCCAGCCTTTGGCCCGGCTCCCGCGGGCCAAAGGCCCCTGTTTGATTCATTTGGCCCCGGTGAGCCTGTTTTTTGTTTTTTCGGTGTTTGATTCACTCGCCGGCTGGCCCAACCCCAACCGCCATCAACCACCATCCCCGAGATGGTGTTTGATTGCAGCCGTGCTCATACCCAGGTTTGAACTTGTTTTTGAACATCAAGAGGAACACAGGTCAAATAAAATGCATAAGACATGATCATGGTCTCTTTAAAAATGGCAGATTATCACATTTTTTTTTTTGGCTTGGAGCATACCAACTCAAACATATAACACATGGGGCCCATGAAATCATCAAGGGCCTTGCAACCTCAACCAAAGATGAACCGAGGTCACCAAGGTCCTAGATGATTCGATGAACAACATGAAACAAGTGCACATTACCTCACAAGCCACTAGCCGCCATTAAGAATCATCATAGGCCAATTGAAAAGAGCAACATTGAGTTGTAAAATAGAAGGATTAGCCTCGCATTGCATTGCCATTCCATAACCATCTCTCCCACTTGGAGCATAAGGGTCCTGACTAGCCATCTCTCCCATCGGTAACAAGTCATGAAGGCCATGAAGGCATGGCTGACATCCAGCCTAGCCATCAAGTCATCTTTGGATGATAACTTGATTTGCATTGGGCATGGATGTCGGTCATGTCTCGATGACGATCATGAAAATAAGTGCATATGCCCGGTTCCTCAACAAGTGGGAGATCATATATAATTTTGGCATTGCATTCATCATAGGCTAGGAGCAAAACAGAAATATCATCATATCCATATAAGAAAACCAACTTTGTCATCATTGGCGTAAAGTAGAAATGCCTCAAAGAACCATAAGCATTGAATTAAGTTCAACAAAGAAGCCAACAGAGGCTTGCAATATTACAATACCGATGTTCCAAATAGAGTTCATCCCACATAAAGTGAGCCAAAATATACTTCCTATAGTTAGCCACCTTTCCACTAACTATATCCAAAAGGACAGTCTTTGCATCTACCATGCACAATGTCTAGCCAAAGTCAAAAGAAGACGTGGTTGGAGAGGGAAGTGGAGATCTTATACCATCTCATCAAGCAACCCCAATCTGTCACCTTGCCGGTCAAGGACTCAACTACGTAAAGTAGTGCTTGGCAAGATAGGTCTGCTGACCAAATAGTCCTGTGGGTGTTGCTCATGTTGACAAAACCCGCTTGCCACCGGGTTTGTTCTCAAGAAGGTGAGTGAGTGCAACAATCGGGGCCTCGGTGGAGAAATCGGGGGTCTCCATGACAAAGATGGTACAGGTCGGGGTGAACATGGGCAGCACCGCCAAAGATAGCATTGGCAACATTGTTGATGGCATCATTCATGTTGGTCATCATCAAGCATCTCATCTTCGGTGAAGTTGGCCCTCTTCCTCTTGCCACCAACGACCCACCGACCGAGTAGCAAAGTGGGTCGTGGCAAAGGGCGATGGGAGTGCCCTTGCTTTGCCCTCACCAAAGGCAAAGGGAAGGCCCCGTGGTCTTGCCCTCATTAGTAGGACAAGAAAAGTCTTGCCCCTCCAGCCTTTGCGGCTACACTATCGGCATTGTTTTCCCCCAGAGGCTCATTGGATCCTAAGGCAAACCTACCAAGAGCCAAGGTGCTACCAAAGAGGGACTCCATCTCGGTGTAGAACCCGATAGGAGTATTCGGTACTCAAAGATCCTTAGGGTGGTCCTATAGTGAGGGCAGACAGTTAAGAAAAGGTCACAAACAGAAGATGATAATGCTTCAGACTAAGTTTTCTTGTATCATATACCTTGCAGTGACCAAGGTAGTGGTCTTGTTCTAGCATGATGGCATTCACATCATCATCAAAGGTTGCCCCACTAAGGTCCTTGAGCTTAGCTACCTTAGACCACTTGTCCTTCCACTTCCTCAAGTGATTATACACCTGAGTTTGGCTAACAGGAAACCCACAGTACTCCTTAAGAGCCTTAGCTACTGCATTCACATCCTTATCTTTGTAGGTCTTGTCAGTTCTACCAGCCTCACTCACAATCTGGGCCATCCTCCTTAGGACAAACCCAGACATGGCATTAGTCCACCTCATAGGACCAAGAAATGAGCAAAGAAGCGGCTGAGCTCAGCGGCCGAGCCCCATCGGCCAGGCAGGTCAAGCATCAAGGTTCACAACGGGAGGGGCACCTCCAAAGCAGCCTCGAGCCCCCCTCCCACGGCCCCAAACACGGCCTCACAAGAATGTTAGCGTGGGCAAGAGCAAAGAAACACCTTGCACCATGTTTGCAGCAGACAGAAGCCTAAAACCGGACATCCTATGATCACCAAGGTAAAGAACCAATGAACCATAGCAATGCAACACGGTTTTCAATACCAAAAATATCCAATGATCGGGAAGGTAAAGAAGCAATGAACCATAGAATTGAATAAGAATTGGTCTTAGACTTAGCATGAAAAAAAAATCAGTAGCATTACAATACATTGGTTCCATATCCGTGGTCTACCAAATTATTGTACACATCCATCAAATGCAAAGAAAATCAAGTCCTAGCTGTCCCCCTAGAAACCCACATGGCATTGCAAATCTCATCCCTCACATTGACCATGTATTTGGTTCCTCAAGGGGAACATCATCATCATCATCGAGGCAAGGTCCCCCCGAAATCCTTCCTCGGGTGGCACAACACTATCTAAGCCAAAACCAATGATCCAATTATGCAAGAGGCAAACAGGCAATCACAAGTTTCACTTGAGTCTTGTACTTATGAAAGGATTTGTTGTCAATAATCTTGAACCTGCCCTTTAGTGCACCAAAGGCCCTCTCCACAGTCACCCTAAGTGAAGAGTGCCTTAGGTTGAAAAGCTCTCGTGCATTGGTGGGCTGGTTAGTGCTTGAGAACTCACTCAAGTGATACCTGATCCCTCTATATGGTGGCAAGAAGCCAACCCCCGCATGCATATCCAAAGATCTACCGGTAGAAGTGACCTACAAGTGGTGGACAACCATTGTGAATTTGTGTAGTTGGCCACATTGGACAAAATTGTAGTGACATCTTAACTAATGCAGTTACCTGCAGGTACTGTGAACTCATTTCTCTCAATGGCATCAGCTAGAATCAGTGCATCATGGGCTGACCCTCCCGGCCAGCTAGAACAAATGTGAACTTCGGATCAAAGTTCACAAAGACCCCATGACATTCTCGTGTTGGACTCTTGTGCCTACCCCGAAAAAAGCTTGCCGCATGTGTCCGGGCACCCTTGCCAACACATGGGTGCCATCAATGGCACCAAGGCACTTCTACATAAATAATGGAAAGTCCATAAGGAAACCATGATAGGTAGCTATGAAAATCTAATGTAAAAAAAAAGAGGTACCTTCGGATAGGGAAACCATCCGTGGCTACCCATAATCTTAGGGTGTGTGTCAATGGATGGAGGCTTCATCAGATCACCTCTGAGCTCACCAATGGCATACAACACTTGGTGGAAAATTCTACTTACAGTCTCAATGGACCTGGCAAATGATTGGTGCACAACCCTAAACCTCCGGTTGTGTCCAACAACATGTATAAACATTGCCACCTGCTCCTCCACAGGACAACCAACACTCTCAGGAACTAGGCCTCTACTCCTAATCAGGTCACACAAGGCAAAAAAAGGGGCCCTTTTCATCCTCAACATGGCAATGCACTCAATATCATTGTAATTGTACATCTTCTCGCGATTGTGCTCTGTCTATGCCTCTCAAAGATGAGTCCTAGGGCCATAGGGGATAACCTCTTCATCTCTAATCCTGCTAAGCCTATTGACCACAAAGCAAACCATGACAACAACCATCCCAGCAGCTTGCCTGTGCATCACCTCAATCTGTGCATTTGCATCCATCTACATGCATTCATGACAAATGTATAAGCAAAATAAAGTAGACCCTGGCTGGCCTCCAAATGTAAGTGCAAGCATTCACAAAACAATATAGTGCACGGCTGCATTTCTGCCTCCCAGTGCACACATGAGCTGTTGTCATCATCGACCAATATAAAATGCAACAACAGGTATAACAAGATCAAAGCACAATACTGAACCCAGGTCATGCAAGAACAAGTAAGCAAGTATAATAAGGCCATCATGGCTACGGAACTAAACAACTGTAAACAGCAATAGATCAAGCACGACAGTTAACCCTAACATGAACCAAGATCGAAGTGAACGAATCAATTTCACCTTGGGTCAGCCGGAGGGAGGGGAGGTGCAGCTCAAATCAGAGGTGGGGACGAGCTTGCTGCAGATCTGGAAGGGGAAGAAGGGCCGACAGATCCACGAGCACCAACACCACCAAGCCGGAGAAGAAGAGGAAGAAGACCGATTCGCCGGAGCCAGCGAGAGAGCGGCACCGCCTGGACGCAGATCCACACGGGGGGAACGGAGAGGAAGCCCCTGGAACACCACGACCAAGCCGGGAGCTGAGCTTACCTTGTCGACGATGGGAGCAGAGTTGGGAGAAGAGAGGAAGAGGGAGGGAGGAGAGGGGGTTAAGAAGGGGATGGCGGGCAAGAAGCGCGCGCAGAAGTTTCCCACTTCCCGCGCGAGCCCGCGAGAGCCAGCTCGAGCTCCCGCCATCGCCAAAGATTCGCGAGCGCAAGCGCCGCCAGAGCCAGGCCGAGGAGGAACGCAGCGAGAGAGCGTGCGGCGCGAGCCAGGAGAGAGAAGGTAAATTGCATCGCTAGGGCATGGCCAGGGAACAGGGCCGGTGCTATCAAACACGGGCACCTGGCTCCCACGGGCCTGCCTGGCCGTTTTTGGCCCATATCAAACACGCCCCTGCTGTCTGTCGAGAGCACGGCGTGGCTCGCCCTGTCTGCTGGCACTCCGCCCCGTCGCTCACGCGTGTGCGCTGAGGGGAAGCCTATCCATCTGCTGGCTGCTGCAGGCTATCGTGCAGCTAATAATACGTACATGCAGGATCTGTGTAAATATACCCTGACCAGTATATATTATCATATGTAAAATGCATATGCATGCATGGACGCCGCACAGAGATGCACAACTTCCTATATAACTTCTTTTGTTCTTGCATCGCTCACCGCTTTAAAGATGATACAGATGAGACTAGGCATGAGATCGGATTGCCTATGAGCTAGTGCATGTACATGATTAATCGTATACAGTATGTTGGCCAGCTGTATACGCCGTGCGTATATAACTTGGACTCTTGGATGGACGCGCGCCTTGAATGAGTGGAGGTGCGAAGTGGTAGGCGAGCATATGGCGGTCGCTCGCCACCTCCTGCAGCAGCGGTCGCTTTGCCGCGGACGTGCTCCAACGTACTTGGACCTTGGATTGCATGCGCCGCACCATGCAACTCGCCGTGTCGAGGTCTGATGTAGGCAGTGCCCAACGCTCGGTGCACCGCTAGTTCACCCGCCGCTCGGCGGCCCATCACTGCACGGCAGTGGCCGGTCACGCCGGCGAACCGTGGAGAGTGGAGACGGCCACTGCTGCGGACTTGACGCGCACCCAGCGCACCACCGTGGCATCGCGTGCGAAGGTGCGCAGGCGACTGCTGGTGCCGAGGAGGGTCTCGCGGTCGGCGCCTACGCCGGTGATGCGGATGAGATTGTGGAAAGAGAGAGAGGATGGACCTAGGAGTGGAAAGGAGAAAGGAGCAGGTGGTTTTCTAAGAAATTGGCATGGTTCCAGCATCTTGCTGCTAACCTGGTCGTGGCACGTTAGATGCTGCTGCTCGCGTGGCGGGTTTTGGACTGTTAGTGTGCGGTCACGATAGTTTAGAGACTCAGATAGTCGTTTTGATAGTTCGAGGACCCAGATGGGAGGGACTCAATAGTTTGAGGACCCAACACACTTTACTCTTATTTTTATGATTTAGTTTCAGGACAACTACACGAGGAAAAGTAGGTACGGTAGCAACTGTGGTAAAGAACCTAAACACTTAAACGGGCAGGGTCTGAGTTATTGTGGTAGATCAATGAGTTCCAATCCCCATAAAAATCTCTCTTGCGTTTAGGTTTGGAGACGTTCTTTTTTTGAGATTAGTTTGGAGACGTTCTTGACAACACGTATAGAAGACTTGTCATGGCTAACGAGAAGCTAGAATGGGCCGCATACTAGGAATGGGATATTGTTGCTGGGCAGATCAGGCCTTGTAACATTTTATGGACGTCGTATTATGGAAAAAAGTCTACTTTTGGTCCCTCAATTTTTGCGAAAGTCGATTTTGGTCCCTCAACTCTAAAAACCGGACAAAACGGGTCCCTCAACTTTTCAAACCGTGCAGATTTCGTCCCTCGGCGGGTTTTGATGGTGGTTTCGCTACAGTAACTCCGGTTTGCTACAGTGACTTTGGTTTCATTTTTTTTCTCTTTTCTTATTTATTTAATTTGAATCTTTCAAAAATCATAGTAAATCACAGAAAATTCATAAAATAGAAAATCCAATTTTGTTGGAATCCACATGAGTAGAGCTATGCAATGAATATATAATATGGTATACTTTAGTACAAAGTTTTTGCTAGAAGGTTTTGCCTTTTTTTCTTTTTATTTATTTCAGCTCAATCTTTAAAAAATCTTAGTAAATTACAGGAAAAATTATAAAATAAAAAATTCAATTTTGTTAGACTCCACATGAGGCGCGCAATAACACAAAGACGTAGTTACTTGTGGCTCTTTAGCTGGGTTAGGTTAGCTAGGTTTCTTTGTCCGATGCACAAGACGCATACGTTACCACATTTGTGAACCCGATCGATGGATCCCGGCCAATAAATTAAATAGTACACCTATATATCTTTATTGTGTAAATATGCTCATGTGGAGTCTAGCAAAATTGGTTTCTCAATTTTATGATTTTTTATAGTTTACTAAAATTTTTTAAAGATTGAGTTGAAATAAATAAAAAAGAAAAAGGCAAAACCTTCTAGCAAAAACTTTATACTAAAGTATATCATATTATATATTCATTGCGTAGCTCTACTCATGTGGAGTCCAACAAAATTTGATTTTCTATTTTATGAATTTTTGTGATTTACTATGATTTTTGAAAGATTCAAATTTAAATAAATAAGAAAAGAGAAAAAACGAAACTACGGTTACTGTAGCAAAACCGGAGTTACTGTAGCGAAAACCACCGTCCAAACCCGCCGAGGGACGAAATCTGCACGGTTTGAAAAGTTGAGGACCTATTTTGTCCGGTTTTGGAGTTGAGCGACCAAAATCGGACTTTTTCGTAAAAAGTTGGGGACCAAAACTGACTTTTTTTTCCTAGTGGAAAAGACACGACGCGCACACCAGCTTCCTTGCCATTTTAAGCCCATGGGCCAGCCCAAGCGCATCCAATTGATGCATCTCACTCAGTCTCTTTCCCAGATATACCAATCGTGGGCCGTCAGCATCGTGGGGGCCTGCGTGTATCAAACGCCATGGATACTGGAAAAGCGTAATTTTGAAAGCAAATCTCTTGTTATCTACCAGCTCCAAATATCATTTCTCATATTTACCGGTACCATTCACTTGCTTGTCTCGTCTCTCGCGGAAGCTTTTTTTTTTTCTCAATCGATTCAGAAGAAAAAAAAAAAAAAATCTCTTTTCGTTGGTTTAAAAACTTTTTTGACCGGGTTGGTTTAAAAACTCGGTGGACAATTTTGTTTGGTTTAAAAACTTGGTGGTCTCTCATCTCTCCACAACTACACACAACATGCATATATGCGTGTAGCTAATCTTCAAGTCTGCTTGTTTGGTTGAAACACGGGTGACATGTTTTTTTTTTGACGAAATCACGGGTGACATGTTATACTCCCTCCATATTCTAAATTATAAAACACATTTGTTTTTTACCTCAAGTTTGACCTATTTAAAAAGTTATGCAAACAATATTAAAATATGTCATTCTTAAATAACTTTTATTAATAAAGTAGGCCATGACAAAAAAAGATAGTATGATATTTTGCAAAAAGTTTTGAATAAGGCAGTGGTGGAGTAAGAAAAGTCAAAAGTCTTATAATTTAGAACGAAGTTAATATACGAAGAATATTTTTATTTTCTATAAATATAGCCAAATCTGATCTAAAACAAAATAAAATTACAAGTAGAACATGCACGTGAGATGTCTCCATGGGTGGGAAAAAGCTAATCTCTAGGTGGATCGACACGATATAGCTTGGTTCGTTTTGCTTGCATTCGTGCATATGGGGAATGTTTGTGCCGCGTATCCTCTGTGGAGCCACATTCGTGGCCATGGCACCCTCCACTCGATCAAAGGAGCAGCAAAGTAAAGAGTTCCATCACGACAAGGAACAAACCAAGCCAACCACCCAACCGTGAATTACTGCATGCATATGTATTACCATCCAACCCTTTTCGATCAGTCAAGCTGATTATACATATTACCATCATTTGACCATGATTATTTGCACAAGAAAAATCCATCCATGGGTTATTGTATATCGATCATTTGCTAAATACATAGAAAAACCAACCTCATCTAACTTTATCCCTCATGATCGGTCAAGTTTTAGTCCATTTAGTCCCTAGTCTAATAGATCATTTGGAAGAGGCTAGGGACCATTTTGTAGAAAGTCCTATTAGTCTCTAATCCCTAGTCTCTCTAAACAAATAGATCCTAAATTAGCAAAGAAAAGAATTAAAAACTAATTTTTAGTCTTATTTAGTTCTCGGTCCAATATACTTTTTGAGAGAACCAACGACTTTTACTCTCTATTAATCTCTAGTCCCTAAAACGAAACACCCCTTAGACATATCCATTGTGAGGAAATAAACACAGTTAAAATTTTGCATAAGAATTGCACTATTTGAAACAAAAAAATCGCAAAAGAAACAAAGAAATCAACGAGAAAAAAAGAAAAGAAAAGTAAACCATGGCGCACTATAGCGAGAATCTTCAAATGGGAGGGCAAAATGGTCCCGTGAAAAGCCCTACTTTCCGTGAATAAACAAAACGACCTCCCCCTTGCCAACCTCCCCGCCGTCGTCACCTTCATCTCCACCTCCACCGCCGCTCTCCCTCCTCTCCAGTCTCCCTCCCACCATCCCCGTCTCGCCGCCCCCCCAAACCCCTCACCGCGCGTGCGCCGCCGCCGCCGCGAGATCCGGGGCGCGATGTGGCGCAGCTGCGTCTCGCGGGGCCTCTCCAGGGCCAAGGCCTCCGCCTCGAGGCTCCTCTCCACCGCATCGGTACGCCTTCCTGATCCGCCTCACTCGCTCCGCTCCATCGATCCTTCGGGATTGTTTCGCCCTTTTATTTATTCGGGCTCGCTGATCGTGGATTCGGCGATTTTCCGTTGTTCGGATGGATGATGGGTTGTTTGGGTTGCGTATTTTCGGAGTGATTTGGTCTGTAGTGTGATGCGGTGGGATTGTTTAGTTCCGAGAATGTGGGGATTGATTCCGTTTGTTCATGGGATTTGCTCACCTGCAGTCGTCCTACACGGTGGTGGACCACACCTACGACGCGGTGGTGGTGGGGGCCGGCGGCGCGGGGCTACGCGCGGCGATCGGCCTCTCTGAGCACGGCTTCAACACCGCCTGCATCACCAAGCTCTTCCCCACGCGCTCGCACACCGTCGCAGCACAGGTGAGGCTACGCCCCTGCGGCATGACTTTTCTATTATGCCTGCTGGTTTAGCAGAAAAATGGAATTCGTTGTTTTGTGCAACAAATCAGAAGTGCGGGTAATGAGATGGATATTGTTTTCCTTGGACAACTGGACATGGCTTGTTGATAGTTGCTATTGTTTGTTTGATATGTCGCCCATGTGCTAAGTAATTGCTACTGTTTTGTTATGGGCCTCATTTGGTCAGTGGAATGGCTTTAGTTTAGTATATGCTATAACTGAATTTGTGCAAGAGTGAAATTTAGTGTTCTGGATCTCAGCCACTACCTTGACCTGAATTATTGCATACATGCTGTTGTAACTAGTACAAGGGAGGCTTGGGCCATCTGCTCTTAGTTATGCACTTCCTGGATAAGAAAGGAGGTTTGGCTTTCAGAACTCGCTGTCACTTGTGGTTAAAAAGTTATGCATAGAGTTCCCACTTTTTTGTGTGGAATAAACAGAGCTGTTTCCTATATGATAATCATATGATCAGAATATGGAAGCTTGTATAATTTGCCACCTGTATCATTCTGCCTGCTGTTTGTACTCTCAAGCTTCAGTGGTGCCATTCTTTTTACAAACTAGCTGGCATGAAGGAACACTATGTCATCGATGTAGGCCTAAGATTGCATAGCAGTTTTAGCTTTTAGTCATGGCACAATTTGCTCTTTTGTATTCCCTATTATAGCAGATCAGAGTTGCTTGTACTTAGGTGAAAATTGTTTTTGGACATGTTTTTACAAATAGTTTTTGTTTGGCTCAATTTGGAATCAGACTGATGCAACTACCATTTCATTGTCCTTCTCATTTGTTCAGTGGCATGATTTCTTTGTAGCTATGTTCTAATTGAATGCTTAAGGCTTTAAGCTTGTCAGATGTAGTTAACTGGTGCTGAGATGTAGTTAACTGGTGCTGAACTTCTAGCTTAAGCTTGCGTCTATTTTGTTTCAAGGAGGCATGGACCATCTGCTTTTAATCCAGCATTTCCTTCAAGAAGTCTGGTGTTGGGGTTTTACAACTGGCATTGACCATTCAATTACGGGCGTAAAATATGATGCATAAAACTGATATATATTTTAATCAAAATTGCTTCTAATTTTCCACATATTGTTCAGGTGTGACTAATGTATGAATGGTTTGCCATCGAATTCTTTTGCTCCATTGTTGTGCCAGTTATTTCTAGTTAGGACTTTTCTTTGTTTCGACTTTGTATAACCCTAGTTCACATTGGTCAACCAGCAACAACATTTTAATTTATTTAAGTAGGCCTAAGGTTGTACAAAAGTTTTTTTCGGCATTGGTGCATGGTATATTTTTATCTAGTTTTTCAGCCAATTTATGACCTTCAGTTGTGCTCTAACTTGCAAGAACATGTTATGCAGGGAGGCATAAATGCTGCGCTTTGGAAACATGAGTGAAGATGATTGGAGGTGGCATATGTATGATACTGTTAAGGGAAGCGATTGGCTCGGTGAGCTACTTCATCATGATTTTACCCCACATCTATTATTCTGTTTTAGTGGCAAGGGACTGACATCTTTGGTTCATAATATATTTTCCTTAACAAGAACAGGGAAATTTCAAACAACTATCGAATTATCCTATGTTTTTGTCATTTTTTTTTTTGTTTGACATTCTCATCCATTTCCAGGTGACCAGGATTCTATTCAGTATATGTGCAGAGAAGCACCAAAAGCTGTTATAGAGCTTGAGAACTATGGATTACCATTTTCAAGAACTGAAGAGGGAAAGATATACCAACGTGCCTTTGGAGGACAGAGCTTAGATTTTGGCAAAGGTTATAGTCTATAACTTGTTTTGAAAACCACCCTTTTACTTATTGTATTCTGCATGCTCTAACTGTGTACTATCATCAGGTGGACAAGCCTACCGTTGTGCCTGTGCTGCTGACAGAACAGGACATGCTATGCTACACACACTATATGGTCAAGCAATGAAGCACAATACTCAATTTTTTGTGGAATACTTTGCATTGGACCTTCTAATGGACAATGAAGGTAAAATATTTTGCATTGCAAGATCTATAAGGTGAATCAAAGCAGCATGTGTACTCCTTAGCCCGTTGTTGCCATGCTGGCCTGTTTCAGTCACTATGCTTTTTCATGAACCTTGGTTTGCTTATGTTTTTTCTTTTGTGGTTGTTGAAAGACATTAGCTGGTAGTACTTGGTTACTCCTATGTAATTGCACTTTTGTTCACAATACAAAATCATGGCCCTGTATTTTTCCTGCTGCTGTTTTGGGATGATATATGAAGCTCATTGCAACTTTCAAGCATGGTTATAATTCATATATTAACTAGCAACAATATTCCAGGAAAGTGTCAGGGAATCATTGCTTTAAACATGGAGGATGGAACTCTTCACCGTTTCCGTGCTTCTAATACAATCCTAGCCACAGGAGTAAGGGGTCTTCCAATTTTTAAGTACTTTGATATATATGTATATATATATTTTTGTTTGTGCCAACTCTGGTGATGAATTCTCTTTTGCTTTATGAACATAGGGTTATGGGAGGGCATATTTCTCAGCAACCTCAGCACACACTTGTACTGGAGATGGCAATGCTATGGTCGCCCGTGCTGGTTTACCTCTTCAGGCTAGTCTTTCCATCCAGGGTTTCATTACTCGTTATTGGTCCATGTTCCTGTCCTGATGATGCTTTGCTGATACATGCAATTGCAGGATCTTGAGTTTGTACAATTCCATCCTACAGGCATTTATGGTGCTGGATGCCTGATTACTGAAGGTTGTATATGTTCAAGCCTTCCTTCCTGTGCTTAGTTTAGGCTATTCATTTGTTTGTGAACAATTAGTCCCTTGTTAGTGAAGGTTTTTCTTACTGACAATTTATGCCTGTTCCTATTGTGCCACCAGGTTCCCGTGGTGAAGGTGGTATCCTAAGGAACAGTGAAGGTGAACGGTTCATGGAACGATATGCTCCTACTGCAAAAGATCTTGCTTCTCGTGATGTTGTTTCAAGATCAATGACAATGGAAATTAGAGAAGGACGTGGTGTCGGTATGTGCTACAGCACTAGATTTTTGTTAGGTGCCTGATTTTTTTCCTTCCTCTGCTTGGAACTTATCTTTTGATCTGATTACTACAGGGCCATTGAAGGATCACATTTATTTGCATCTGAACCATCTGCCGCCTGAGGTTCTCAAGGAAAGGCTTCCTGGTATTTCTGAAACTGCTGCTATTTTTGCTGGTGTTGACGTCACCAAGGAGCCCATTCCAGTTTTGCCTACTGTGCACTACAATATGGGTGGTATCCCAACAAACTACCATGGGGAGGTTTGTATTGAGTTTGTAGTAGACATGATTAGTATTGGTCAAAACCTACTGGTATTATAATAGAAATATGTTCTGCATAACAGGTAGTGGATATCAAGGGTGATAATCCAGATGCTGTTGTTCCTGGTCTAATGGCTGCTGGCGAAGCAGCCTGTGCATCTGTCCATGGTGCAAATAGGCTAGGCGCAAATTCTCTTCTTGACATAGTTGTTTTTGGCAGAGCTTGTGCTAACAGGGTAGCAGATATTTCTAAACCAGGCAGGCTCCTTATCTTTACTTGGTTGTTTGTTTCCTTTTGCTCTTCTGACGTTCCTAATATCCGTGTTGCACTCGGACTCTGTAATAGGTGAGAAGCAGAAACCTCTGGAAAAAGATGCTGGAGAAAAGACCATAGCCTGGTTGGACAAGCTGAGGAACGCAAATGGGTCATTGCCAACTTCCAAGATCCGTCTCAACATGCAACGCGTTATGCAAAATAATGCTGCTGTGTTCGTACACAAGAAACGCTTGAAGAAGGTATTGCTCAAGCAATTGTGCAGTTCCTTTTACTACTATTATCAGCATGATGAAAGATAGTATAGATAAATAAACATTGCTAGGAGTGCCTTTTGGGAAATTTGTTGACCATGTGTTCTCACTGACCTTTCTATTAGGTTGTGAACTGATTAGCAAAACATGGGAAAGTTTCCATGATGTGAAGCTCAGTGATCGGAGTCTCATTTGGTATCTTCTTCCTCATAAGTGTAAAATTCACTTGATTTTTTCTGTTGCATTTATGATCCATTTTTCTAACTTTATAATTTTGTAATTTGTTTCAACAGGAACTCTGACTTGATAGAGACCCTTGAGCTGGAAAATCTTTTGATAAATGCATGCATAACTATGTACTCGGCAGAGGCTCGGAAGGAAAGCAGGGAGCTCATGCTCGTGAAGATTTCACGGTTCGAAGCTACTCTTTTAACTCTTTATTTTGATGACATACTTCTATGTTATCTTAACAATAACTTAAAAATAACTTTTCCTACATGCTTACAGACAAGAGATGACGAGAAGTGGATGAAGCACTCACTGGGGTAATTATCTTCTGTTCACTAAGCTAGCAGAAATGATACCAAATTAATTCTCTGCTGTTAGTTTGTTGCCCTGTTTGACATGGTTCTCAGTGTCATAGAAGCCAATCCGTTAACACTAGACAAATCATAGATTTTTAATTTGTGTTTGAGCGAACTATAAAAATGGGATACCTGTGAACCACTAGTGACGACAAATATCTCTGGTGGCAGAAATATATGGCATGCATCAGCAGGTCATAAAAAGGCTGAGCATGTAGATTCAACAACACATCTCTGGTGGCAGAAATGCATGATCTGAAATATACTCCCCTTCAGTAGTGTTATCCTGATTCACTGATGTTACTTGTACACAGGTACTGGGAGAACGAGAAGGTTCGGTTGGCATACAGGCCAGTGCACATGAACACATTGGATGATGAAGTAGAGTCATTCCCGCCAAAAAGCCCGTGTCTATTGATCGATTTATGCCTCACACCGCAGGAATTCCTTGTAAGGTGTTAATAAAAGCAGATGGGCATTCCTGGTTGAGAATAATGACTTGAATTTGTGTCCCCCTTTTTTCTGTGGTTTTGTATTTTGTCTAATTTGCTAGAAATAAAAGGAAGATAGAACACATGCTAATGCCTGAATGACGTTTGTGTACATGAAATTTTGCATGGGTTACATGTTGATGCTCTACCTACCTGGTATCTTTGTGATTCATGGTGCGAAGTTGTTTGACAACGTAGATTTGTACCGCCTGTTCCTGGATACAAATATATATGTAAGCGTGTATAAATGTGTTGGAGCAGAAAACCAGTACTCTAGTTTATACAGTAGTAGTATAAAGTATGCCTTGTGGGTAGCTGCTGCTACGTGGTACAACAGCTTCAGCTACAGCTACTGACTATGTGTATTTTACTGGAGCACTGCTTGTCTGTTGACTTGGGTGCCCCTTCGGCTCTGGCACCGAGCTGCACGGAATTGCCAGGGGAGACACCATCGGAGACACAAGGCGCGCATGCGAGAAGCGCTTCGCCGTTTCTTGATGCTAAATAGGAGAGCCAGAGCTGTTTTACCCCGTTGTGGTGCTGTGGCCTCCTGGCGAAGCAGCAATGCATATAGAGCCATGCCAAATACGCTCAATATATGGTCGTTTTTGCTAGTTTTGTAAGTGAAAAAAGAAGACCACTTTTAATCTGTAAGCTAGTATTGTGATAATCTGAATCTTCTGGCCGTTGGAAGTGCTACCTAGGAGTATTTTGCAAAACGTAATTGGGAATGTTCAGCCCGCACCTCACTGCTGCATAGATAAATCTACTTGATGGCCATACCATTTCTCTCCCCAAAACAAAAGGTATAGTGTGGGTAACCAATTCTCAAAAATGCATATTGCAAGCACTCTGAGACCCGTAGCATGCATTGGACACACAGTATCCATTATTCGTACAACAAACAAAAAAGAAAGGCCCTCTCAAAAAGAAGAAGAAAAGAACATGAGAAAGGCCAACACAACACAGGAGCACTGCCACTTTAGGGGAAAAAAATATACATCTTCAATCATACAACACAGAACAGGTGATTGCATTTTTTTTTGGCTAATCAGAATATCAGATTACATCATAACTC
The DNA here is from genome assembly GCA_015847255.1 of Hyparrhenia diplandra. Taxonomy (NCBI): domain Eukaryota; kingdom Viridiplantae; phylum Streptophyta; class Magnoliopsida; order Poales; family Poaceae; genus Hyparrhenia; species Hyparrhenia diplandra. The sequence continues at coordinate 308,519 of JADLZK010012745.1, forward strand.
ATACAACAAACATAATATGGAAGCCGCACATGACACTGCCACTGATGGAAGCTTGGAAAATCACAAACAGACAAACTACTACTGATAAACTTGTGGTACTAGTAGTCTAGTAGCTAGTTCCCAATTGATTTGATCAATCGATCATCATAATTCATACAGTACCTTAGGGGCCAGAACCTGGATTAGCTTGGGCCTCCTGTTCCTTGCTAAGCTTCATCAGAATGCCTATATGAGCAAGCAGAGCCCATACATGGGTAAGGAACTCCCCACCGTCTTCAAGATGCTGCATGTGCTGCTTGGTGGTGTAGTGCGAGGCAGCGATATGGATGATTGTCTCAGACCAGAAATCTTTCAGCACCTCCCAGCAATCTGCATCATCCGGCTGACTCTTCAGCTCCTTACCAAGCCTCGCACCTTTTTGAAACATCTTCCTAGGGTATTCTTTCTCTTGTGTCATTTTATTGTAAATATCAGCATGTTTATTGCTTGATCCAAAAAGCTCCTTATGTTCTTCCAACATCTTATCTGTCAGGTCTGCTATATCTGCCTCATGGTAGGGAAGCAGTTCTGGGATAGATCCAATCAAGTATGCACAGTACCTGGACAAATGAACCGCAACACCTCGGTGACCATCTCGAGCAATCCTGTTTCTTCTGCGGTCTTGGGGCTCTTGGCGAAACAGTTGTAGCACATATCCAAACAAGTGTGCACCTCGGTGATTACTACTTTCGGTAGTCCCATTGGTGGGATCATCAGAAACATCATACTCACAGTACTCAGTTGCGATGTGCCACAGATTAATATGAGTTCCAGATTAGAGAGATCCTTGAGTGCCAAAGAATTCTGGTCAAACCTTTGGTTCTGCAGCAGCCTCACTGATATTTCTCCAATGGTTGTTAGGTTGTTGCCATAAGCTGAACTGAGTGATCTACCAATAGCTTTCTTCACTGCATCAGAAACCTCTTCAGGGCCTGGCTGTTTCCATCGGAAAACAAATGAGTGCTGGTCAATCTTATTTCTCAGCTGTCCAGACATCCAAAACTTTCTAAGAAAGCCAATGATTTTTCCAAAAATATACGCATTTGGTTCATGAAAACATCTCTTGACATGCATGCAGGCTAGTGATACCTGGGCCAAATTCGAAGCCAGATAAAATGCTGACTGCACTAGCTCCACTAGGAGGGCTATACCAAGAACTAGTAGAGTGATGATGTAATCAGCTTCAGAATTCTGTACTTCTATGATAGGATTTGTTGTCTCAAGAACCAGTGACTTTCTGATGGCAAACACTCCAACCATTAAAATTAAAATAATCTTAAGTAAAATCAATGGTAGAATGAATGTCCCTGGTAATGCTCTCATCCATGTGAAGGTATAGTAGTACTTTGTGAAGAAGAAATCATTGAAGAAACCCAACTCTATCTCAATAAATCTGAAGACTTTTAGGAAACCCTCTTCAGATGACAACAAGTTTTTGTAGACATAGTTGTGGGCATTTAGATGGCGGTTTCAAGAGAGACGACTAACCCAAAATAGCGCTGTCTCAGTAGGCACTGGAACCACTAGTACCAAAAATCACTTCTGTGGCGGGCAAAAACCTTGTTAGTGGCGGGCATGGCTGCCCGTCACTAACGAAAGGTCACGGATAATCATGGCCTTCAGCGTGGCGGCGGCCGTGCCGCCACGGATAAGTGTTCGACGTGGCGGGTAAGATAACGCGCCCGCCACGCCAAAATATACTTAACCATGGCGGCGCGTTATGCCGCCCGCCACGGTTATGTGTCTATTATGCGTGGCGGCGCTTTATGTTGCCCGCCACGCTTGATTTTTTTTTTTTAAAAAAATAAAATGCCATATATATATGTATGTATATATATATATATATATATATATATATATATATATATATATATATATATAAATATGTATTATATATATATAAATATATACATACACATCTATCAATCCATACACACATATATATAAGAAAGACGAGATACTCAAATATATACCATATACATATATATACAAGTTTCACCGATCGATCGATCCATTCGTTCATATCCAACAAGTACTAGTTTTAATTACAACATCCATACAAAAAAATTGCGAGCTATATGTTTCTTTGGATGAAGATAGTCCTTAAGCTCTAGCTCTTCCCATCTCACCGCCCACGTTGAAGTACGGCTGGCCTTCGTGAACTACCATGTCTAGAACGAACTTGCGGATGTTCAAGCATCAGGCTTTGAACCGCATCTCGTTGGTTGCCTTTTGCAAAGTACCCTTTCCAATCGGTTCTTTGAGTCCTTGAGTTGTCGGTAGCTGGATTTGTACCTTTTGCAGGCCCCGAGGAACTCACGGGGACGAAGAATCCACACAAGTTTGATCCGTCACGGTTGTTTGAGGCACCGCACACAATAAACCGTGTTATTAGTAATATCGAAGCTATAGCTAGGTAGTCGTACTAAGAAAAACTATGTTTCATTTACGCATGGGGAAATCTCGCTGATTTTGAGTGTATCTCCATTGCGCTCCTTACACTTCGGGATCGTCGATCCCAGCCATTCGATCCTTCAAGTATCGCTTGTAAAGCGTTGTACGAAATGCACTATATTGTCAACGATATATGATATTCGACTCTAGTAATTGAATAAGGAGTTCATCGATCACTTACAATCTCAAGATTTTTTTTCGAATTGTCGGTAGCCGTCGCGGGTTTGTGCCTCGTAGTGAGTCAAAGACAATGGCCCTCCCGCCCCGAGGAAAGATCATGAAAGCATCCAATGTCCTACGAGCCCCATTCCGTATTGGTAAGGTGCCGTAATACATCGATACCCATTTTCCTTGACCTTTTTCATCAGCGATAAGACGTACTATGCTACCTCCAACTTCTTAGCTCTTTCATTCTTATCCCGGATCTTCTATCTTTCCTCGTCCGTCAAGTTCACTGTGTCGGGATGGTCCGCTCTTAGCTTATAACCGATGACCTCTCTCTCACCGGATGTGCCATGGAGAGAGGTAAAGAATACCATTCTTTAACTTGTGGCCTGCATCGGGCGCTCAACCTACAAGGACATGTGGTCGTGGCATAGGTACCTTTGAAACAAAGAATCTATATACGGATGCAAGGGACATGTGCAAGTAAAATTGCGCTTACATCGTAAAAATAAGGTGACTTGGGCAACGCGTCAATGTCCTGTCGACGAAGTAGTCTCGACATGTCGCCGAATGTAACCAAGAACGGAGATCGGTGTGGTAGTGGAAGCACTCCTTAGGAAGAAAGACATCAAGGTATGCAATCCACGCTTTGCGCACTCTATGTACCACGCATGGAACTTCCGAGTCTCCCGGTCCTCGGCATCGATGAGCCGGGCCTTTGGGATCATGAACTTCCCAAACTCGAACGAGCCGGGGCATTCGTCCGAGACAAACCCCACATAAGGTGGGGATTTTGGCTCGCAAAAGCGGGGGTACAAATGTTAGCTACGGTTGCGAAAAGAAGTAGCTAATAACATAGTACAACTCGTTGTTTGCGGGGGGCATACCTTTCGGATCGAACATCTATTACTTTGGGGGCCTCTTGGGTGGCGGGTACTTCGGTGGTACGACCTCCTCTTCATCGAATGTCGGCTTCTTCGGTGGTGGAGGGCATTTGCTAGGTCCAGGTCCTACGCTTCCCCGGCGCTTGAGGTGTTGTCCATTGGAGGCCTTGAGTGTAGATGGGTGTCTCGCTCCCTACTCTCTCCTCGAGGACACGGCAACGTGTTTTCGCCGGTTGCTTCCTCTCGTATATCGGCTTCTCCTCATGTGCCGGGCTCCCGAGGTGTCGGCTCCGAGGTGCCGGCCCCGAGGTGCCGGCTCCTTAGGCTCCTTAGGTGTCGGCTCCTCGGTGCCGGCCCTTAGGCTCGTCTTGTGCCGGGTCCTTAGCAGGGGGTAATTGGAACCCGCAGGAGGGTCATTGCCTCCGCCGTCCCCACCATCTTCATCATCATCGGAAGAGTCACCATAGGGGTCCGGTGGCGTACGGGTCCGGCCGCCGTCTTCTTTGGTGTACCGAAGGTGAAGTCAACCGACATCTTCAAAGACAATGTCCACCTTCGCCCACAAAGACGTTGTAACACGTAGCCGTTCCTAGAGTCTTGACGTCGTTATGACCGGGATAGTCCGGCTCCCGCCTTCATGTTCGGCGCGCCACGTACCCAATGTTGACTTCAAAGACATTCCTCGAGGGATCTCGTGCGCGCTTCAGACTTTTTGCAAGATCCGGGGAGGATATACCACCCCCTCGGCCACTAGCTTCCTCTTGCCCAACCGCCGACAGTATCAACATTACGCCGTGTGTCTCTTCGGTGATATCATCCACCGGGTCCTGTCGGTCAACAGCCAGAGGTCTTCTTTGGGGTTTGCCGGGTGGGCACCGGCATACCGGCGTTGCGGAACATCCGGGTTCGGACTTCGACCATCCGGGGGGGTCGTTGCTCGTGAGGGCCTCTTTGATGGGCTGGGTGATCATTTGTCGCAAGGCCTCCTCACGGCCTCCCCGTCTCGGGACCCTCCTTGTACCTCTGCCTCATGTGATGCGAGGCAGCATCTGACTGCCACGAGCCCACCATCGCCCAACTCTTCCTGGAGCTCATGCCATGGACGCGGCCGCGATGCTCGGGGTTTCCCAAGGCCAGCGTCAGCGCATCGTGTCCCCGACGAATCTCGAGGGTCCCGCTGTTCTTAGCCGCAGTGGCCTCTATGACCTTCTTCTCGACCTCCTTCATCTGGGCTTGGGCCTCTGGCTTCTTGGGCTTGTGGGCCTAGAGGAAGTCCCGGGTCCTTTCATCACAGCCCTCGTACGGATCCGGCTCCCCAGCTTCCTGTCTTCTCCTTTCTTCCGCCCGCCACGCCGGCTTGTGTCCGGCGTACCCAATACTGCCCATGTAGTGGGGCAGTTTGTTCCATTTGGCTAGCTCAGAGAACTTCTCGCTCTTCACCTTTGCTTCGGGCGTGTTTAGCCTTTTACAGAACTCTTCCCATACTTCTTTTGAGATCATGATGTACTTGGTGAAGGGTAGGCGTCCTTTCTTGTAAAAGTCTGCGTTGAGCCTATACTTCCAGTTCCGGAAGCTTCTTCCTGCGAGGACGTATACATGCTGCTCCACCTTTTTCATATCGGCGCCTGGCGGATACCGGAACCGTTTCGAAACCTCGCCAAACACCCATAACTTGTCAGTCGCGGGGACGGCTTTCCGATCTTCGATTAGAATGGAGACCTTATCCTTCACGAAACACGACACTTGAGTGTTGTACTTAGCGACGACCGGGGGAGCGGAAGGTGGCTCACCCCGCGGCCCCAACTCTTGAATGACAAGGACCTCATTGATCTTCTTGTGCCTCCCATGGTCTCCCCTTCTCCGCTTCGGCTTGTCTCCCTTTGCTTTGCCTGGAAGAGGGGGCCGTGGACGAGGGGGGGGGGGGTTGTTGCTCTGAGCTGCTTGTGGAGGGAGTGGTGGCAGCTCGTTCAGCCTGTACTTCCTTAACCCGACGCCTCTTGCTTCGTGCTTCGTCCCTCAGGTTGAAATTAGGATCTTCTTCCTCCTCGGTACGTTTCCTTCTACCCTTACACGGGCTATACGAGGCTCGCTTGGGTACCGGGAAGTACTAGAGCCGCTGCCACTTTTGTTGCTAGAGCTAGGCGACTCCCATTCAAGCTGCGGTTGAGGCTGTTCTTGTTCATTCAACATTTCAAGCTAAAAATATATAGTGCTTTAGTACTAGTATATAGGCCGAGTAGACAAACTAATTCAAAATTGGTCAAAGAAAGAAATAAAAAGATTGGCTCGAGATATAGCCCCTTGTGATCACATCGCTTCTAAACTGGTTGCTTTGTACAAGCCGCCCTAGTTTAGAAGCTTCCAAGTATAGGGGACATTCAATCATCATAGCCGCTGCCTCAGCCCTAATAATTAAGTTCATTTCATTGCATATATGCCACTGCCTCAGCACTTTTGAATTTTTTGGGTTCACATCATTGCATAAAAGGGTGATAAACTCAAAATTGACAGTAAGTAGAGAGAGAAGGGAGCCAACAACCAAGTGTAGGCAACAACAATAGTAAATAGGGGCCAACGGCAACATCAACGATAAATAAACTATGGTCAAGAGCAACAGCAACAAGTAAATAGAGCAGTCCTTGTCAATGTGTATAGTGCTACATAATCCCAATAAACTATGGTCAAGAGGACAAGTTGATGGTTCCAATTTGGCTTGGCCAATCAAGACAGTAAGGAATGCAAGGAATAAGCTCAGTTTGCATCATAGAGACATTAAGCATCATGGGCAGTGACAAAAATAGATAGCAAATAGGTACAGATCAAAGCTATTCTTTGGGCATGTCCAAATTACAGAGCATGTAAGGCAACATCTCAAATAGGTACAAGTAAATAGGGAGCCAACAGCAACAACAACATCTCAAAATTGACAGCAAGTAGAGAAATTAGGCCCCAATAGAATGAGTATATCTCCAACAGCCAACAACAAATAGGACAATATTGACATGTGAGGAGGAGCAACAGCTAAGTATCAACCAAGGCACTAGTCAAGCAAGGCAGCTAAGTATCAACCAAGGCAGCTAAGTCTCAAAGGCCAACATATGACAGTAGGGGGTCCAAAGGCCAACATATGACAGTAACTAAGGCCAACATCACAGGGCAATATTAACTAACACGACCATCAACATGACAAGTAGGGACCCAACAGCCATCAACATATATCCAAATTCAGAAATTGCTTAGTTATGTGTGATTGGTAGATCAACGACCAACGACTAGCAATTAGGTATCCAACAACTAATCGAGGGCATATATCCAACATATATCCAAATTCATCTAAGTATCAAAAATCAGCACTATCAACAAATAGGTACCATTAATTGACATATATACAGCACTCAAGTGAGCTAAGGCATGTCCAAATTACAGAAAATTGAGGAATGTCCAAATTAATTTGAAATGACATGTTCAAGTGAGCAAAGGCATGTCCAAATTACAGAAAATTAAGGCATGTCCAAATTACAGAAAATCAGAGTACTAGCTACTAGCCATAACCAAAAATGAGTTCAAATTGGAATTCAAAAATAGAGATGGACACTAGCTCAGTTTATCCAAATTGTACAGTGGCATCAGAGGGCATAAAAAATATGCTCAATTTTGAGAAAACTGAAAATCAAATTTGCTCAGTTATCCAGTATCGCATCACAGGCAGTGGCACATATGCTAATTTTCTCAATTAATTCGGATCATAGTGGGTGGCATCACAGGCAGGCTCAAAAATCACAGAGACAATAAAAATTCATAGGCAACTACGGGGGGCACCACATGAGCATCACGGGCACAAAATTCATAGGTAATTGCAGAAATCGAAACCTCGCCTAGCTAGATGAGGAGAGTGGAAGAAGATGGGGAGCAAAGACAGCACGGAGGCCGGCCCAATAGTCACCGGGAGTGGAAGAAGATGGAGCAAAGACGTCACGGACAGGCACACCACGGCGCTAGGGTTCCACCCACAGCCGGACCTCGGCAGGGAGGGGCTCCACGCGCGACAGGCACACCACGGCGGCGCGCAGCGTGGGACGGAGGCCGGTGGCGCGGGACGGAGGCGCGGACGGGCCGGAGGCGACGGAGTTAGGTTCCGCGGTGACCGGGACGGGCGGGACGGTGGCCGCGCGGAAGCAGCGGCAAGGACGGAGGACGGGGCGGAGGCGGTGCGGACGGAGTTAGGGGTTCCGCGGCGGTGACGGTGACGGAGGGCGGGACGGCGGCGGTGACGGGACGGTGGCGCCTTGGCGCGAAGGCGCCAAGACGACGGAGGACGCCGCGGGGCGGAGGTGGTGGTGACGAGGAGCACGACGACGGGCGGATTCGATGGTGCACGGCGGCGGCGTTAGGTTTGGGGAAAAATCGGGCAGCCCTTCGGGTCGAATGGACGAAGTTCGAAGGACTTAGAGAAATTCCGGGGATGGGGGAGTATTTATACTACACGCGTTTTGCGTGGCGGGCGAGTAAGGATGCCCGCCACGGTTAACATTAACCGTGGCGGGCGAGTAAGGACGACGGTGGGAAACACATCTCTATCCGCACATTGTTTCCGCGATGAACTCTTTCTTTCAAGCAGCAGATCCGCTTTGGCAATTACCTTCCGTTGATTTGGTTAAAGAAGTATGACAACCTTGTGACCACCGTCTTCACGTATTTTTGGACGAATAGCTTTGATCACAATTGGAAGGAACACCGTCCGCATGATGTGAGCATCGTGCGCGTTGAAGTTCGTCATTGTGAGGTCTTTCATGGATACCAGACTCTTGATGTTGGAAGAGAAACCCGTCGGTACCTTGATACCCTGCATCAACCGACACATAGCCAACTTCTCATCTCTCGTTAGGTTGTAGGCCGCACACGGGAGTTGGACTTTACCGTTCGGAAGCCGTGTAGCGTGAATTTCCGGTCGGATGGCCATGTCAACAAGATCGATGTGACTTCACACCATCCTTCGTCTTGGTCTTGATATCCATCGGGAGACCGATCGTGCTTTCGAAGACATTTTTCTCAAGGTGCATCCGATCGATCGCGTGGGGTGTATGCGGTATCTTCCAAGATTACTTTAGATACTTGAAGAAGATTGACTTCTTCTTGAAAGGAACGGCCGAGGCGCTTCGTCCTCCAATTTATCCCTCTTTTCGCTTCTTCTTTGTCTTGGAGGTGCCGTCTTCCCGATCATTGTCTTTCTTCTTCTTCTTCTTTCCAAACTCGCACTCCAAGTCCTTCACCATGTCAAACACCTTCGGACCATAACTAGTCGGTCTTGCGGTGAGGTTTCGACTTCGCCCTTGTTGTCAAAGTACACATTCATTTTTGCATCTCTCGTACCTATGCTTCATTTGCAGAGGAAGCGTCACGTGTTCCATGTACACGGTTTTGGTGGATCCCTTCGGGTAAGTGGAGCGGGTTTCTTCGATGCAAGCTACACAGCGGTCTTCCCTTTAATCCGCCCGATAATGAAAAAAAAATGGGCCGGGGTAATCGGTGATGGTGACAAAGATGATGGCACGAAGAGTGAACTTCTCCTTGCGGTGCGAATCAACCATGCCGACCCCATCATCAAACAGTACTGCATCTCCTCCATGAACGGCTCCAAGAACACATCTATATCGTTCTGTCGGGCTGCCGGGTCCAGAAATGAGCATGGTGAGCAAAACATACCTACGCTTTTGACAAAGATGTGGAGGTAGATTGTACATGGTGAGGACGACCGCCACGTCTTTGTGTGTGCTGCTCAGGTCACGAATGGGTTCATTCCGTCGGTACTCAACGCGAACCGAACGTTCTCGGGCTCCTCGCAAAGTCGGGGTAGGCGGCGCCGGTCTTGCCACCGCTAGCATCGAAGGGTGCCGTAGCTTCCGTCATCCTTTACACGATCGCTAGATGCGTGCGGTCATGTGCTTAGCATCCTCGGGGTTCCCATAGAGAGCCCGCAGCGATCGCTGACCGGAAGGTACCACATTGCGTATTTGGGCGTTTCCTCTCGCGTGTAACCTTCCTCTTCCTCGTCCTGCGTTGACATGATCTTCTTCGCGCCGCACCGGTTTTCTTCGCCCCCTTCTTCTTTTTTTTTCGCCCGAATCCCGCTTCCTCATCGAGGTCATCGTCCACGCGACATCCGGCGTCGCTTGTATCGACTAGCACCACAGTCGCGGACAATCGGTCAAATTCTCGCACCGACGCTCCGATATAGGATACGATGGTTGGGGCAGGCATCGAACTTCTTCACTTTCATCGCCACCGGCCGGATCAACTTCTTAGCACGATACGTACTAGCGGGAACCTTGTTAGGCGTTGGATACGTGGAGGCGGGTAACTTACGAGCTCATTGAAGCTAGTGTCGGACCAGCCATGACGAGACTTCAACATCGCAAATTCAGGTTAAAACTCACGTGCAACCCTCCGGACTGTCTTTGTAGAGTGGATCAATTGCTGCCGCTTCATCTCTTTGAAGTTCTCCAACCACCTCGGGCATCCAAACGAGAATGTCGCCCTCATCGAGTTGGTTGACCAAATCTTCAAAACCCGGACATCCTCGGGCCGCGTCATTGGATTCTCCCGCCGCCGTCCCCTCCTCCACCACCACCGTCATCGCCGTCATCGCCGACGTCCACCGTGCTTTCGAACAAATCGATGGAATTGGACCGGCCGGGTGGACTTTCTGTCTTACGCATCGGTAGGGGGACCGCCGGTCTTTGGATCGACTTTGGCGGATCGAAGGGTGGAACTTCTTTTGCCGTGAAAAGTCCGGACCAAATAGTCAATGAAGCCATGCATGATTAGGTGAGATCGCACCACGATGTCGAGAACGCCAGATTCTTGCATTTTGCGCACGGACAGATAATCGGGCTCGTTGAATTATCGCCATTTGTCGCGCCGCTCGAGCAACAAACTTCTTCACCTCATCATAGTATCGTCATCAACCCTCTTCATCTCATACATCCAATTGGGCTCGGTGCCTCTCCATCCCGATCCCTGCTCTTCCAAAAACTCAAACAAAAAAAAAAAAATAATAAGAAGAAATTCCACCATAGATCTAGATCTAGAGAAAGGCAGTTTTCTCTCTCCTCCATGGATGTAGATCTAGAGAGGGGGATGAAAAAAGAGGGAAAGAAAGATGAAAAGAGGCATTTACCGACCAATTAGTGTCTTCTCCTCCCCAAATCAAAGCCAAATGTCCCAAATCAAAGTTTTTGTCAAAATTTGGGTCAAAACCTCCCCCCACAAGTTGGAAGAGGAAGATCCGTGGAAGATGATGGGGCGGCCGCCCAAAATTTTATAGGCCTGGGCGATTTTGCGTGGCGGGCGCCCTAATTTGCCCGCCACGCAAAAGAAAGGAGGAGCGGCGCGTGGCGGGCGCCCGCAACGCGCCCGCCACGCTTAATGTATTTTTTGTGTGGCGGGCGCGTTGCGGCGCCGCCCACCGGTTAAGATTTTGTTGCGGCGTGGCGGCGCGTTAAAGGCGCCCGCCACGTGCGAGTCCAACCCGCCCGGCGAGTAGGGGCGGATCATTTCCGTGGCGGGTGCAAGTTGTGCCCGCCACGGAAAAGATTAGGCCCTTGCTCGCAAAATCGAAATCGGTACTAGTGAACAAGTCAAAGCAGAGGCACAGATCTTTCAATGCATTGCCATCAGCTAAGTTGCCATAATAATTACGTATCTGGTCATCGGTAATTTGCAGTTGAGACAGACGATAATAGATTGCAATCTCTAGCTCTGCATCTTGTGTGTAGTGGCTCTTCTTTTTTGTGACGGCAAGGTTCCCTTTGTCTTCAAAAGCTACTAAAACAAAGGATTGAAAGGTCTTTGTCAATACAACAACAAAAACAAGAGTCATGACACACTGTGAACTTTCTCTGGCATTGATCTTGAAATACTGTTTTGGGTCATTCAAGGTTGTCTTCATTGTATAAGTAGTTGGATCCACTAGCAGGATGAACATGCTTGCGTAAAAGGCATCCCGAAAATACTCGCCAGAAACCCGTATGTATTTCCTGATAAAGCTGTCATAGAAATCATATTGCCGGACGACGGTGGTGCCAGCTGAAGCCATGATGAGAAAACCAGCCCAGACAGGATACAATGAATTCTTGATTGGGGAGGACTGCATCGTGCCCAAGTTGTACACGATGAGAGGGAACATAATTCCATTACACACCTGCAGGCCATATTTGATGAAGGAACTGTGCCACCTCCGCCTGCAGGAGCCCAAAATGAGCTGGAGAAGCAGCAGCGCAGCGGATGCTAGCACCAGAGCTTCCACCTTGATGATCGTCTGCCTTGGGTGCTTCAGCCAAGGAGACACAGCCTCCATTGCTCTCGTCATGTTAACCACTTCATCATGCTTTGAGCTAGGCTCCATATGTGTGTGTGTTTGAACTGTATGTGTGTGTTTGTTTTGCTCTGCGAAATGCATGGATGCGCAGCTCCGGTCCATGAGAGTCTTGTTAATATATATGCTGCACATATACCCTGGCGGCCGTAATGTATCTGGTTAACTTTCGCCTTTTTCTCCGAAGAACATCATGATTCATCACGAGCACTCGATCCACACGCTAGATTGGATTCGATATCTGCTGCCCTGTGGAGTAGTAAATAAAGGTCCTAAAGGATCACATAAATTTAAAGTAAAATAGTGTTTGTTTGCCCAGTTTACGACAATTAGGATCCCATAAATTTAAAGGAATGCATGCAAGCAATGACATGACGAGCAAAGCAAACAGGATGCGGACACGCACATGCATGCATGAAGATGAGACGTACACAAGCAAAGCAAAAGAACGACGTACGTATTGGTCTGCAAAATAAAGATGGCTGTGGCGTGTTGTTACTATGGTACCAACCATCGTCGTCTCAAGAAAAATGTCCAACCTCATGCATGATCACATCAGTCTGAACAGATCATATATATGTAGATTTTTAATCAACCCCGACATCAACAATCTCACCTAAAGCCACATCACCAACTTCGGTGGCCCAGGACTGCATTGTAGACTCACTACCGGAGACGCGACCTATACCGAGTGTAAACAGGTTTGCCAAGTAATATACAACTCCATATCCGGCGTAGAATCCGCGCTCCCACAGCGATTTGGATACTGTACACGTACGGTCCTCCACTCAGTATCCTCCACCCAATCGGCTCCATCGGCCCCGTCTCCTCTCCTCGCCCTGCCTCCGTCCGGGCCCGCATTGTATATCCGGCGTAGAATCCGCGCTCCCACAGCGATTTGGATACTGTACACGTACGGTCCTCCACTCAGTATCCTCCACCCAATCGGCTCCATCGGCCCCGTCTCCTCTCCTCGCCCTGCCTCCGTCCGGGCCCGCATCCTCTGTTCATCGGAAAGCCACGCCACGAGAGGTCCCGTATCTGCTGCGCGGCGTCGGGAGCTCGTGCGTGTGCACGCCTCCTCTCCCTGTCTCATGAGTCACGGGTCCAGGTCTGCTCTGGCCCACCGTCAGTGGCTCGACCCGTTCAGCCTCGGAGCCGTCGTCGCCTGACCTGGGAGGGGCGCGTGTCTCTCCACGCGCTACGCCGCTGCGTCGGGCCTCGCGCTCGCACCAGCCTCGCCGCATCCGTCGACCTGCGCCTTAAGTACGTCCGTCTCCTCCCTTTTCTTCCTCACCTTCCTTCTCCCGCCTGCCTCCCACAGCTCCGCCTGCTTGTGCCGCCGCGACGCCATTGCCGTACAGGTTGCTGTGTAGGTGTGTGCCTACCTCGCATGCATGGCTGCGGGCCCTGCGACCGGCCACGCTGGCGGCTGCCTGCGCACATCCAGGAACGTGAAGAGGCGACAACGGCCCCGACCCCGACCCCGACCCCGCGTAGGCCAAGGTACGAAAGCAAGGACCGCCGACACTCCCGCCGCTCCGTTCAGATATGTGATGCGGCGGCTCCGATTCATAGGCTTCCCTAAACCAATCGTCGCCTCAGCAGATGCAACCTCAAACTTGCGCTGCAGGATGCATGGTTTGATCTGTACTGTCCTATTGCAGCAATTTGCTGCTAATAATACAAGTTATTTTTCTGTCAAAAAAAAAAAAATCGTCGCCTCCCCTATCATGTGAGCGCTCCACGCTCCAGCCTCCAGGTAAACCTCAAGCACTGATCCTTGGTTTCCCCAACATCCTACTGATTTCGTGCAGGTGCTCTCTCCTGTGTTTTCCGCAAACAGATTGAGTTGGATTCAGCCATAATCGATGGCAGGCTACAACATCGAGACATAGCGATGAAAGGCCACAGCGCACAACGATTTGTATGCGCTCTGCAGCCTCTGCACTTTATTTTCTTTCCTTTAGTAGTATGAATCCATGTCTGGAATCTTCATGTCATCTGTGCCACTACATATTTGTTTATGAATTTTTCATGTTCCTTGCCTCACATTATTAAATGGATACTTCCCCAACTTAAAGTTCAAGGCCTGATGCAATATTTACCCTCCAACTATTTTGTTAGTTGTCAGATCAAAAAAATTGTATGCATTTATCAAACTACATGTAAAATGTGGCTCCATGATTAATTTGCAATTGCAGGGTTCATAGTGACTGGTCATAATTTCTATACTTAGTGGCAATGCCATGTCAAAATTCCTAGCTTTACAGAACAAAACCTACTTTACTGTTTTCTCAAATGCATATTGTTCTTCTCTGATCGCTTCATATATGTCGGCCCCTACATAGCTTAGGGTTTTATGGGGGGCAAAATTTCAGCTGCTAATACCTTTACATCATAGTTGTAGAGCAGTTCAGATCGATGTGCTATTTGCCACTCCTTTTCCATGTCATTTTTTGTGGACCAACAATCAGTCCACTACATCAATGTGCTATTCGCCACTAATTTTCCATGACATTTTATTTTGACCAGGAATAAGCCCGCTAATTATATCGTCTTTACCACCTTTTTGTCATATAATACAAAATGCAATGTTAGGTGAGTACATGACACACCTTCAGTACTCCTTTATAACTAAGTTGTCCAATTTTTGGTACCATAGACTTATTGCTCATTACCACTTAAAATGTGATCCTGGTTTAGGAGCTGAGATTTACTCATCGATCATTCACAGGCATCCACGACATGCTCTGCTGGCTGTTTTGTCCTAGGTATGTCGCACATGTAACTAATGTGCCATTAGAGTTCAAGTCATTTATGTCCTTAGCCTCTATTTGTCGTTTTTTTGGTTTTATAATAGCTGACTTGGGTATCTTGCTGGGTTTCAACTCTAGCCTACCATAACTTAGCTTGGGGCTGACAGGCTATGTTGTTGCTGTTGTTGTTGTTTCATAATACCTGTCACCTAAATTGTTCCTAATTTGTCGGCCTAGAATGAAGGAAGCACCTGGCCATGCAGTTATGCCATTGTGTGATTTGCTTATTTGGATCAGGATCTGTCTAGCCTATGCACATAGCGAGTCCCTTGTGCTGCCTCGCTAATCTCTATTAGTGTTTACATATAGTTAATTAGTGTCTTCCAATTTTTTCCCCATGTAATCTGGGTATATGTAATTTAACTTGGTCGATGGTAAAATAAATTTTCTCCATCTGTTTTATTATACAAGATTAGTCGATTCAAATTTGTGTATTGAATTTAGTATCACTCACTATTACAGTTTCCTGTACATAAAACTACCAGCAACTAATTCACATATCATGGCTATTATAGGTCAAGAGATGAATCAGTGTCCAACTGCCTTGAGTTCCGGTCATTAGTTAGTGCTCCTTTCTATGTAAATTAAAAAAACTTGGTGCATGTCTATCTAGGTTAGTTTCCAATTCTTTATATGCTTTTATATGTGGTCGAATAATTCTTAGGCACTGAGGATTCATGATATGTCCATTAGGTTTTTTTGTTTGTTCTTTTTATTATTTTTTCATCAGCTCTTGCAGATACACGGAGCCATTGTCTGTGGGGAAAAAATACAAGCTTCGGTGTGCCTACCATCTCGGTTCTACTTTATACTTCACGCATTATTTATAGTGCCCCCTTTTTAATGTGGCCCCTGGAAATGTCTTTTTCCACCTATTCATATATAGTAGTATGTAAAACTTTGTGGCTGTGAACTTTGTTGTACCGTTGTTGTTGTTTTTTTTCCTTTGAAGATATACCATGTAAGACTAAATGTAATGTTGTGTGTCACATACCATCTTTGACCATATATTTGATTTCTTCAGTCAACTATTATTTCCGACCTATCTTTTGCCTTACCAGGCCAGTGAGCTGATAACCCACCTGGCCTTACCCTTAGCATAGCTACATGGTGAAGTGCTTCATCCAGCTGATGTTATTATGTCTATCCATTTTCTGCGAGGTTGCTGTCAATATATATGTTTTGTTTCTGTTCTTCACAGAATTATTAATGGCCTCCAATTACCAGTGTGGCCTTGGTCGTTAACCACAGTGATAAATATGCGGGCGCAGCGAAGCGCGCCTACCGACCTAGTTTCTTTACTGAGTATAAACTGTTTTTTCTAGCACTCTGCCGTGGCATTGGCAGTTTGTTGTGGCTCTGGTCCTCCTACGATGTCGATCCCTTGTCACTAGCTGAAGCACACCACCTCTGACGACGGCGTCTCCGACTCCGACTACTGTCACAGCCTGTCACTAGTATACGCGACTAAATGATCAACCTCTAGTCCCAGTTGTAGCCGTGAACCGGGAAAAAGCTGATAGTCCTGAATGGAAACCCCAGAAAAAATAGCTAGCTAGAGCTAAGCTATAGCTGCTGCGAGAGGCTCGGCGCTAAACTATTTGGCTTGGTGCTAAGCTATTTGTATTTCTACTCCTACGACAATTTTCTCCATTATTTACCGCTATAGCTCCTCTATTTGCCACTGCGATAATTTTCTCCCCTATTTATTAGTTATTATTTGCTACTAATTTGGTATTTTGGACAACTAAACTTTCATGAACCATGTTGTAATGTCATATTGTAATGTTATATGGACTTGTGGAACCTTAAAAACATATTTATGTTCATCAAATTTCATACTTGTCATGTTTTCTGCTTTAATTATTGGTGTTTTAATACTTTTTTAAAAATGCTATCTGGCACTACGCTATAGCTATATAGCTTTTGAAAAAAGGTGCGGTATTTTTCCATAGATAGCTATTTAAAACTTGGATGGAAACAACGACCGGGATTGAAATTCCACATTTAGTCCCGGTTTAACCTACGAGCCGGGGAGTAAAGGTCTCTACTATTAAAAACCTGGTGCACTATCTGTTGGGTAGGGGACGTTAGTCCCGGTTTGAGATATCAGCCGGGACTAAGTCTTTCTCTAGTCCTGGGCCCAAAAACAAGCGGGACTAAAGCCCTATACCGAATGTCCATTCTCTACTAGTGTGTGGATGGGCTCCATTAAGCAGGTCTTGCAGCTTCTAACCATGCTGCTCGTACGATTGCTCGAGCACGCCGTTAGTTGTCTCCCCAAAGTTGGACTCGCCACATGATCTGACCATGCATGTTGTTGGTTATGACTACTCGGGAACACTATCGATGTGATCCCCTGAACTGATATTGTCACCTACTGCATCTCTAGATATGAATGCTTGAGCTCGTCGTCAATGGGCTTCCCTAAGTCGGTCGCACTCGGCCTTCTGCCATTTCCGTCATGGTGCTCAGTCTCTTGCAGGGGCACTCGACATTGTCAACGTGCCTCGGTAGTCTCTCAGACATACATCAACCTCCAGTCTCCACCACTCATTGGACTGTTATATCAACCATGTCGCTATCATCCACAACAGTGTTAGTGACATTTGGTTAGATTAGTCAAAGTCTCTTTGTTAATTTTTTTCCTTTATGTTACATATTTTCTCCTTTTACTTTCTACTAAGTTCACCTCCAACTTATCAGAAAGTCCAGGGGCTACTATTTATGAACACATGGTGGATGTGTGCCCATGTTTGTTGATGATGAGTGATTGTCGATCAAAGAGCAAGGTGATCGAACTTTGGTTTAGAGTTGAGACAAATGATTGCATGAGTTGGCTTATGTGTAACATGTCACTTTTCTTGTGATGTGCAAATGTTGAGTGTTGAGGCCGTAAATGGCAATGGAGACGGTTGGAGGATCAGCACAATAAAAACTGGTTATTCTCGTGTATTATTTTGTGCAGAAGGTGAGCAAATATCACCAGTAGTGTTGAGGATAAACGAGAGCGAGAAGTGAAACCAAATGGTCTCTAGATATTGTTTTTTACAACTCATGCAGTAGCTTTGATTGGTGTCCACGTGAACAAAAAGAAAGCAGGGGACTCTACATGGGTGTAAGGAGTGGCGGAGCTACAGGGTATGCCGGGTATGCCCTGGCATACCCTGCGATTCCGGCGTATTATTAGAAATAGGAAAAAAAGAAAAAAAAACCAAATAAGGCTGGCATGCAAGCGATGGAGGCAAGCAAAGCCTCAGGCCCATGCGGCCATGCGTGCCAACCTGCCAAACGATTTGCTACGATGGTCGATGGATACGCTACCAAATGACCGGCCGCACTGCCGTCTGCCACACGAGTCATACGCAATTACGCATTACAGATCGAAAATTTGAAGCCCGAAGCAGTGCCGCCACCACCGCCATGCGTGCTCATCAGTCTCAGCCATCTCTCCTTGGATGGTTCATTGGTCATCTTCAATTCTTCATCCATCGTCCACACGTTCCTGCTCTTGAGTTTAGATCGTCCGTTTGTCCTCCCATATCAATCACGATCGGTGAGATTCAATCACTTTCTTTTTCACGGTTTTTGTAAAATTCATACGCACTTCAATTCAGTTGCTAATAGCCTAATTGTTTAGCACTAAAATTATCAAATCAATTATCAATCGTGCAAAGCGCAATTTATTTAATTATTTGGCACTTTGTTCTTTGTAATATTTATGTAGATATGAAGAGAAACGGGGACACTGCATCTCTTTTTCAGAAGCATGAAGCAAAGAAGAAGGCAACCACAACTACTGCCACTTCTAATTGTTCTCCTGATCTAGTTGTACCTGTGGTGGAAGAGCAGACTCAGGAGAGAGTAGTTCAAGAAATTGAGAATCCTATGACACCGCCACCACCACCGCCGCCCCCAGTTTATGATATCAATCTCCTTCCTCCTGATCCAGGTGAAACACAATCCATTTTTAGTTATCCTGTTAATGATCATGATGCTATTCGGAGAGCATATATTACTCAAAAGTCCATTCAAACCTTTTTGCACATGATTTTCTGAAAACAAAGATTTCAGGAAGAGATCATCAATTCAATTTTTTTGTTGGATGTACAATCATGAATGGATTGAGTATAGTATTAAGAAGGATGCTGTATTTTGCTTTATATGTTACTTGTTCAAGAAGGGCACCGGGTCGGGAGGCATTTCTTGTTGATGGTTGGCGGAATTGGAATATATGAGAGAAATCGCGCCGCAAAACATGAGGGTTCTAAGGCACATCTTGCAGCTCAAGAGAGATACATTGGCTTCATAAATCCCAAGGTAGCAATTGACTACAATATTGAGAAGTGGAGTGATGAGGATCTTCATCTTTTATAAGAAAAGATTGACTTATTTACTTAGGTGTATCAAGTTTCTTTTGCATCAAGGGTTGGCATTTCGTGGACTTGATGAAAGTGAAGAATCTAGCAATAGAGGGAACTTTATTGAACTTTTAAAGTTTCTTGCGAAAATAGTGAAGAAGTGAAGAAGTATGTTTTGGAAAATGCTCAGGTAACTGTACCTTAACTAGCCCAGATATACAAAAGCAAATTATTCATTGTTGTGCCATGGAAACAAGAAAAAGAAAATAATAGAAGAACTTGGTGAGGACAACTATGCAATTTTAGCTTATGATTCTAGTGATATATCACATAAAGAACAACTAGCTCTTTATCACTTAAGGATGATACTACCTCTTTATCACTTAAGGATATTTAGCTGATGAGTTGTTCATGTAGATGATACTACCTCTTTATCACTTAAGGATGCAATTGAAGCTTTACTTGTTCGTCATGGATTGACTATGACTCGAATCCGTCGTCAAGGATATGATGGGGCTAGCAACATGAAAGGAGATATTAAAGGGTTGAAAATATTGATCATGCAAGAATCACCTTACGCTTATTATGTTAATTGTTTTTCTCATCAACTCCAATTAGTGCATGTTGCTGTTGCTAAGGGAAATACTGATTGCAAGACTTTTTGTGATCAAATATCTATTTTGTTGAATTTTGTTGGAGTTTCTTGTAAGCGGCATGACATGCTACTAAAATGCTAGGCTTGCAGGTGTCAAGTGGTGAAATTGAATCTGGAACTGGTTTACATTAGGAAATGGGTTTGCCTAGGCACGGAGATACTCGATGGGAATCTCATTACAAAACGGTATGTAGCATGATTACTCACGTATGAAGCAATCCATGATGTCTTGGTTGGTCTTGGGGATGATCCTATTACAAGGGACGATTGGACCAAAATACATTTTGTGACCAGGGAGCATTTGAGACCTTTGAGTTTGTTTTTCTTTGCACACTTAATGTATATTATTCTTGGATACACAAGTGAATTATCGAGTGTTTGCAAAGAAGGGAGCAAGATATTCTTAATGCAATATCACTTGTTAATGTGGCAAAAGAAAAGAATGCAACAATTGAGAGATGATTTTTGGGATAATTTTCTTGAGAGGGTCACTTCGTTTTGTGATAGACATGGTGTTGATCTATGTTCTGCTATGGATGGTTAGAGCACCTTAGTAGCACCCAGCATACTTGAGTTCGACTCTACGTGGGGAGCAAATTTAAACAGGCTATATTATTAAAAAATAAAAAATTTGGTGGGGTTTCCCTTGCTGACTTCGGTAAAAAATTATGTCCCTTATGGAAAATCAGCTAGGAAAGCTCATGCCCAAAAGCAAACCAATGATGACCACTTCAGAAGAGAAGTATATATTTTGTCAATGATCAAATAAGTCAAGAACTGGATAATCGGTTTGATGAGATTAATATGGAGTTGTTGTCTGGACAACACCATGTTTGAAGGATTGATGTAATGTGGTTGTTTTATTCTATGTACATAAGGTGTTTGGTGAAATGCTTTTGAGTAATTAGCTTGGTAATTTCAATGCTTTTCGCTGCCCCTCTGGGCTCACAAGTGCTATCGAGCCATAATTATCAAAAGACACATGTTGGGTTGTTGATTTGCATGAATATGTCAATTGTCATTTGTTGATATTTGGTTATGGCAAATTTATTTCATGTTGGTTCAAAGTAGACAATTTGTGCGGCATGTGTATGATGAAATTCATGTTGTTCATTTGAGCAAGCATGAAGCTCTTTTGTTGAACAGGTTACCATTTTGGACGACAATTTGATAGTGCATTTGATCAATTTACACATCTTGAAGATTATCCCTGACCAAGCATGGATTATTTCTTAGCTACCTCTCGGTCATATGATGGAATGGATACTTATACCAATATGTTTTCTTTATGGTTGGTGCTTCATTTGTTCTCTTATTAAAATGGTTGCTTCACATGATTTACATAGAGAGTTATGGTGGATTATAATCTTGTTGCTATCATATTTGAGACCAATTGAGCATAACATTATTGGCAGTGGTGGTAATAGTTTTATGAAAATGGTGGAATCTATTAGAAATTCATATTGAAGAAATATTTGAGGTTTGCCATTGCAATATTATTAGACACCTTTGGGATTCTTCTTCTTCAAAGTTGGTTGGTTGAGGTGGATGACACATTTGGTACTCTTTGTTGTCTTCTACAAATTTGGTGAGCCTTGTAGTGTTATTATGTTCAGTTGGTGTGTCTGTTTTTGTATCTGGAGACACACTATTGGTTGGAGTTCTGATTCTATTTACTCATATCATCTGTCTACATTGATTGTGGTTTACCACCTTTGAGCCTATTGTTGGCTTTCAGTTTGTATGACAGTTTCTTGACATGTAGAGTTATCTGGTATGTTCTCTATCAGAATAAGGATGTTAGTTGGTAGTACTCTTGTGCTCATATATAGCTTGTTTTCAATTATTGTGCTGAAGAAATTTGATCATTGTGTCTAGTGGTGCATAAGAATTATTGGGCAGTCTCATGTTCTATTTCAGGTCTGATTTGATATCACTACTATCATTTTGTACGTATTTGCAACTTGGTATATTGTGATATGACTGAGTATAGTTGAGGAGTATCTCAGTGATACATATTGGAGTTGCCTCTATTCAGTTGGCATTGTGGAGATTTTGATGTTCTGCAGCATCATGATTTTGATGTAGAGATTCATCACAAATTTTGCAATCTGTAATGCTGTAATCCTATTGCTCAATCTGGTACAACTCTTGGTCAATGTAGTGCCACTCAAGCTGAAATCATCAACACACACATAATAATCAAAGGGACCCCGTAAAGCAAAACTGTCCTATGCATCTTGGATTCCTGGTAAAGCATCAATCGACTTACAAGTTGCGATTACACTTTTTTCCTAGGAAAAAATGGCAGGAGATCTGCCTTTCAATAATTATATTATATTTTGTGGGACCCTTTTAGACATGCATGTCTTCCACCAATAAGTGGAAGATAAATATATGATTGGTTTGCTATGTTACTCAAATGAGCTTCAGCTACTGTAATCTGAAAAGGTAACAAGGATACTCCCAATTCTCCTTTCTAAATTAAAAAAAAATCTTACCAATTCCCTTTCTGAATTAAAAAAAAAAATCTAGGTGTTGGTCACTGCGACATTCAGTGCATAACATAGATGTTGACCAATGTCATGCCTTCGTAATATATAGATGTTGGTCACTGCGACATTCAGTGCTCCGCACTATCACAATACAGCTAGGACGACATTCATGCATTAGACTACAAAAATAAATATTTGCATCTGTCATGCCCCATGTTTTGACTTTTGAGTGTGTGCCCTATCAAATAGGAGCTGTTCTTCCATTTTTTTGTTATCGTCCCTTTATTATTCCATAGTTCCATTGCTAGCTTGTTAAGTGTTACTTCTTAGAAAGAAGTTTACAATCTATTAATATTAGTTTGCTGCATCTTGTTCAATAAACCTTTCTTATTTTCTGCCAAAGCTACCTAGCTGCCTAATTTGCATCGCTGGGCCTATCACCAACACTACTGATTACTCCTGTCTGGTGTATCAGGACAGGGTGCAGACAGGCACTCCGACTATTACATCTAGTGTTCTAAAAGCTATTACATCTAGTGGTTAAGGTATATCATAATGAATCCTTTTGCCTTTGCAGTAGGCACATAACATATTTTTGTGTTTATAAAGAGCAACCGTCCACGGATCTAGCAGTGTGTATGGTGGGGGTGGGGCTCGAGCCCCTACCCACTGGAATCTCATGGAGCTCCCCTAAACCCCCTACAAATTAGAGGAGGATGAAGAAGCGAAGGAGAGACTGGAGAAAGAAAAAGGAGAGAAGAGCCTCCACTAAGATTTGTTTTTAGATAATAGATATTAAATCCGGCTTCTTCTATAAACAGATAGAATCAGACTAATTATTACAAAGTCTTGACAGAGGGCAAAACACAGACTAAAAAATGCAGTCCGTGAAACAGGACACCAAAACGAAATAAGGTTCGAACTAAACATGACCAATGAATCTTGAAGATAACCTCCCACTGGAACTAAAAAGGTGCAATGCTGACAACTCTAGGTGAGAGAAGAGCCTCCACTAAGCTGAGAGCAACAAGTTTGCTTTGTTTATAGGCTCTCCCATGCCCAACGGGAATCAACAGGAGGTGATGTTCTTCAAGATTATCTATAGTTGATTAAAGTCTT
This sequence comes from Hyparrhenia diplandra, assembly GCA_015847255.1. Lineage (NCBI taxonomy): Eukaryota > Viridiplantae > Streptophyta > Magnoliopsida > Poales > Poaceae > Hyparrhenia > Hyparrhenia diplandra. Next base: position 331,884 of record JADLZK010012745.1, read on the forward strand.
TGGTCAGCTATACTGAAGCTTGCTGTAGTGAATTCTTTTGTGATGCTAAACTGCATTCGGACTATTATGAACGCATCTTGCGGCCTTAATTTTTATGATTAGTTGGAAACTTGGTAGTAATTTTTTTTTTATGATTTCCTCATAGCAACACCTATTGTATATGGAATCTAGCAACTCAAAAAATCATATTTCAGTTAATCAGTATACTACTATAAGAAGAGGGCCTGGTGCAAGTGGTAATGCTCTACATCACCTGTAACGGAAGGTCCCGGTTCAAGCCCCAGCCTCTCCATATTGCACATGGTGCGGGTGTAAGGATTGACGTTAAATATACCCTTATCCAGACCCAGAAAAGGCGGAGCCTACGGCACGGCAGGCACGCCAGTATACTACTATAAAACCAGTTCTACATGCTTCCAATGGTCACTTTCATTTTAGCACACAAGTAAATAATAATAAGGATGCCACTAAAAACTAATAAGTAATAATATACTACTCATTCCAATGAGTTTGTATAATTGAGAAACCAGAACAACTCAAAATGCATTATTATTTTTTATGTGAAAGCTAAACTTTCAACTACGAATCTGAATTACAGGGTTATCTATGAAGCTTTAACATTAAGATGATTCTGATTCAGGTTCGCTAGTAGCAGCTGAATCAGAATTAGAAACAGAATCAACATCATTATCATCGTCGTCGTCTGCAGCAGCAGAACCACTAGCTTCATCTTTAAGTACTACTTTATGCTCTGAAAAGGAAACTGAATATTCTGAATCGATCAATGGCATCTCGACCATGTTCTGCATATCCTCAGGCAGCTTACGCATGATGTAAGCCATGAACTCCATGAAGCATACGGTGTTCAGCGTCGCCTTCCTCCCTTTTCTCAGTTCTTGCTCCTTGACAGGCTTTAGGATCTCCATTATCTCCACCGAGCTCTCACGGCACGGTTCCTTCCCACGGTTGAGTTTGCGGACGATGCTCCCCGGTGACACGAGTGACGGCCTGTAACCCCAGCATAGTGCATAGTCCACCCATTCAGGCCGTCACTCGTGAAAACAGACCTGCATAAAAAGCGAATGTAGAGATTACAGGCATGGTACAATAGGTGTTGCTTCAGGACTGGAATGACAAGCTCGACTTGCTCTGTTTGTACCATGTCGCAACTGGAATGACAAACAGTACCCCAGCATAGTGCATAGTCCACCCCAGCATAGTGCATAGTCCACCCATTCACCCCGAGCGCGTACAACATTAGCGAATGTTCGTAGAGGCCGCCGCGGCCAGGGATCTCACGAACGTACTCGCGTCGGCACACGAGGAGCTTGTAGGCTTCGCTGCTCCGGCCGTAACCCAGCGCCAATGCGAGGTACTGCTCTCGCCACGGGTTCTCCGGCAAGGAATAAGGGACGGTAACCTCCTTGGGATCATCGGCGACGGCGGGGTTCCAGAGGATGCACCTGGCCGGCGCAGAGAAGTCCTCGCCGGAGATGAGAACGACGCCGTTGCACGTGTTGGCGTAGCGCGTCCCGAGGTACCTCCCTCCGGAGACCACACGCACCGGGTCGGTGCCGCTGACGGCGCCGGCCACGTGGAAGCCGTGGAACACGCTGACGGGCTTGTGCTCGGGCCGCCTCCTGATCGGCGCCGTCGCGACGTAGGCGATCTGCTGGCGGGGCAGCGGCGGCGCGAGGCGCAAGTGGAGGCTCCTGAACTCCGGGCTGCAGATCAGGCGGCGGTGGTGCTTTGAGAGCGCCATGCACGCCACCGCGGTGCGGGCCGGCAGGCAGGCGAGGATGTTGCCGGCGATGTCGTCACAGACATGTGTGTCTGACGCGCCGTCGACGGGTGTCACCTTCCTCTTCTTTGGGTCTGGAGCGCCGGCGCTTGCCGCCGCCGTCTCTTGCTCCTCGGCGATCTCATCATCCCTCCTTCTTCTCCATCATGTCGTGGATTCCTGACCTAATTATATTTGTCAACCGATCGATGCGATTCACATTGCCGATCGAAAATATAGGTAACGGACTTAGTCGAGTTCTGGAAGTGTACCTAATAATTTCTTCCTAAAACACCGTGTTTTCCAACTTCCAAAAAGGAATTAGAGCAATAAATAAGATCATCCCCAACAGTTTTCAATAATTTGGTTCTAAAATATAGAAGTCAATTTTACATAAGAATTTTGTTCAAAAAAAAATTACAGAAGGAATCCTATACTATTTCGAAATTATCCTAACCACTTTTATATTTTTTTTTATCTCTTATACAAATGCATCATGAACCCTTTTTCTACTCTTTTATTCTTTTCCATATATCCTTGCACCTCTAGATTGTGGATGGATATGCATGGTTGTCACATACCGGATCGATTGGGCGAAGTGACCGTCGATGGCGAACTTGATGGTGGCGGGGAGGGGAAGAGGCGCAGTTGGGGGAAGGGAAGGGAGAGGAGGGGTTGGGTGTGGACGTCCCAGGCGTGCAAGGCAGGCCTGATGGGCGGTGGCGGCCTTGAGGTGGGTGGCGGATGGGCGGTAGCGAGGGGAGAGAGAGGCACAAGATTATTATTTCTTTATTGCTTGTCTTCCCGGAGATTACAAACCCCTTACTTATATAGCCCTTCTAGTGGGACTTGTAATCAAGCAATCTCTCTTAAGGTTTCCTTATATGGTTTTGGAATACCTTTTTATGTGCAGTCCTATTTATTTCCTAATAAGGGTTTGCCTTATAGAGTTGGAATATCCCTTGCACACTAAAAGTCCTAAAATAATCCTATCTTGACGAGACGGAGGAGAGGCGGCAGCGGGTGGCTCAGTGGCCCCCCTCTTTACTGCGTGCGCCCTCCCCGTCCCTGGGCCTGCTGCGTGGCGGTTGGGCCTCTTTAGCCCACCCATGGCTGGCCCAATTACGGCGCGTGACATCTCCCCACCGTTCGGCGAGGCGGCGCATCCCGCAGCGCCCGGCCAACCCACCCGAGGTTGGCCTGGCGCTTATGCCGTCGGGGGAAGTCGCTACTGGCTTAGGTCCATAGCTAAGGATGGGGAGCCGACTTGTCGTTGGAGTCGATTGCAGATCGTAGCTTCATAAATTCGCCGAAGGAAAAGTTGAAGTGCAGGCTGTCAAGTAGTTGCTGAACCTATAGCTTAGCGGGGCTGCGAATGGTCGATCCATCCACGCTACGCCTCATGGCCGAGGCAATCAGGATGCTAGACAGCTCCAAGTAGTTCGGGCGCGACAGCTGGGGGTGCTGGAAGTAGTAGGTGCACGCATGTACCGCTGCGTGGATGTGTTCCCGAGAACACGCGGTCGCAGTAGAGACGATCGAGATGAAGTGAGGCTTAAGGGAGGCGACCGTAGAGAGGTCGGGCCGCCGCCTTGATGGGCTGCCCGACTTTGGGCTAGCCTCGCCGCGCCGACGCATGACATTGTCGGCGCAGCAGGAACTCCTAGCTATTGTCGCCAAAGAGGAGCACCGGGTTATCGCCGAGCCCGACGCTCAGCGCACCATCGCCGAGATAAAGAGTACACATGTTGGGTAAGCACGCGCTCGCTTCGCGTGGAGCGAGGTGTTCGCGGAGGTGGAAGCCTTTGCTGCATGCCATGCGAGGCGCCACCTTGCAGGTGAAAAGGATACGGGTAGCTCGGCGTAGGGACGTCGTAGCGGTGGAAAGTACGCTGGCGAAAGGTTACGAGTGCGGTCGCACGGGCTTCCGACTGGCACTTGCGATGATGCCCGACTCTGGCTCGTCATGGCGCTTCAGGTGTAGCTTCGGTGAGGTACGCCCGCTTATGCAGTGATGAGTCGATCGCCTCCATGCGGCAGCGCCAGGCGGCCAGCGATCCGGCGCCAATGCTGCCGAAGGCAGCGTCGATGTGGGGTGTCGATGTCGTGGCGTTGTTGTATGCGTTATGCGCCCGGCGTCCTACGCTGGCGCTCGGCGTAGCTCGGCTCTGTCATAGCGGGTGTGCGCGCGCGATGGCCTCACCTCCATCGGCGTGGCTCAAACCACTCGAGGACCGATACTGAAGAGTAGTCGGCGTAAGCCCGCGAGGCAAAGAGGCTGGCAGCGGTGAAAGGCGACTCTCGGGTCCATGCGAGTCGCGCATAGCCCTCGAAGGCGATGATGTAGTCATTCCGACTCGCGCGCACGGTAGGAAGTCGCGGAAACTCTCGGTGAGTGTGCGGTGGCGATGGGCGGTCGAGTCGTCGTCGTAGAGTAGTGGGTGAAGCGTATCCGCTTGACCAGCGGCCTCCTGCGACGCGAGTGCTGTGGAACCCGGATGCGGTGGGACCTATCCCGGATGGAAGCGGCATGCGAGGCGTGAACTTCGGGATCCGATGTCGTCCCTCGGCTGGTAGCGCTCCATCTTGTTGATCGAAGGTGAGGGGTTGTCGGCTGCTGGCGCGTCATCGCTTTGTGAGTACGCCTCGGGTGTCTCTGGCGTGAAGAGGAGGGGTATGTCGGTGAAGGCCTGAGGTAGAGGCGCGTGAATGGCACCGGCCCGGTAGCGCACGGAACTCACGCTGCGGTTCGCGAGGAATTAGCCGGTGGAAGGGAGAAGCGTCGGTACTGCGGCGGCGTTGTGCGATGGCGATCTGCCGATGGCGGCGGTCGCGTCATCTGGGCGGCGTCGCTACCTTTCTCAAGGTGGAGGGATAGCAAGCTTCGGGTATTCAGTTGATAGGCGTCGCCACGGCGGCGCCGTGGTGCCGTTGAGGCTGTCGTCAATGGCGCTCGTCGCGTCGGAGGCGGAGGGGAGTAGCGGAATCGCCGGGCCGTGTAGAGAGTACTCGAGGCGATGCCAGCGTCTCAATCTTAGTCGCGGCTGACCAATCACAGCGCGGTTGTTGTTATCGAGCTCCTTGGCGCCTTGGTGAACTTCGAGCATCTCGAGGGAAGCCATCGGTAGAAGTCGTCCGGTCTCCGAGTACCAGTATCCACGCGGACCCTGTCGATTGGTGGAAGTGACACCTTGATGGCCGAACTTAGCCGGTAACAGCGAGGGGAGAAGCGTGGTGGTGGTGCTAGGGGCTGATTTGGGGAGGAAGGAAGGGAGTGGAAGGCGGCGGTCGTTAGCATGTGCAAGGCACGCGCTAAGCCCATGGAGCCGGGCGTTGCGAAGGTGGGGTAAGCGGTGGTAGGGAGAGAGAGAGGCGCTAGATTATTTCTTTATTGTTTGTCTTCTAGAGATTACAGACCCTTACTTATACAGCCCTCCTAGTGGGACTTGTAATCCAAGCAATCTCTCTAAATGTTTCCTTATAATACCTTTTACAATCAGTCCTATTTATTTCCTAATAAGGGTTTTTCTTATAGAGTTGGAATATCCTTTGCACAAAAAGTCCTAAAAATAATCCTATCTTGATGTTTAAGCGGAGGGAGAGGCGCGAAATGGGCTGCTACCGCACTTGCTATGCGCGCGCCCTCCCCTTCCTAGGCGGCCGTGGCGGTTGGGCCCCTCTTTAGCCCATCCATGGCTGGCCCAATTCTAGCACGTGATTGGTTCTCGCGTGTATTTTTTGCTACAAGTGCTGTTGTTTTTCAAATTTGCCAATAGAATGGGAAGAGTTTTTGAAACTGTTGTAGAAGAAGTTTTACCCTTTTTTTTTTATCAAAAACAATGGATTGAGAAAGAACTTTGGGAACCATTGAGTTGCTCTTTATGGTAAATAAAAAGGTTGCTAGTCAGTTATCGTTTCAGGGTGTAAATGCAGTTCAGGGGGCTTCTGTCATGCTAAATTACATTCATTGGATAGTTTTTTTTTAAAAAGAAACTAATTTCCACAATTTAGTTGGTCATATCTTGCTCACTAACAGGTGTCAAAATATCCCCTGAACACTTGAAAAGTAATTTCATATTGTGAACTCCTTTTACATTAAACTTGCCATGAGCAAATACATGACACTAATAAGCACCTTAATACATACATTTATTCTTTTTTTCATCATTCTTCGTCTGGTTAATTGTTGGCTTGACGAACTCTCTTGGAGTGTCTTCTTGGCAGTGGTGGGATGTTCAATAGTCCAAGCTGTAAAGTCGTCAACATGCGTTTGTGAATAAAAATCAGTATTAACAAACGATTCAAAATGATTACTCAGCAAGGCAACAATAATACTAGAATCTTTTTAAATAAAAAAATAGTATTACGAACTTACTTCCACATTTCTTTCCAGCTGGCACTGGTTTTCACAACGATCTGCAATTCTAACAAGTCTTTTTGGATCGGCATATGCAAGCTGTGTCAGATGCTTTCACTACGGTGCAACAGTTGTCACCCGGCCTTGGAAGAATATAAGGCCCACTACGTTTGATGCTATTCTAGCATTTATCCATAACTCAATACCTTCTCATGATGACAATCCTCCTCACCCCCAACACGATGGTTTGCAAGCATTGTAAGAACTAAAGCAAAGACCACGAGTTGAAGCACCACCGCAATACCCATCATGTACTAGTACCCAAATGGTGATGTTGCTAGGATCAAGTGTTTCTTTTGAGGATTTGCTTGTGAATTGAACATTGATTTTTGTATACCTTGCTTACCTCTCACTTCTATTTTATACTGTATGGAAGCCGAGTGCCACTATAAGATAATAATGTTGAAGAATCTTCGGATAGATATTATTGCATCCAGATACTGAGTTATAATGCTTAACATAAAATGTTTGCACATCCTTACTAAAAATACTACATTAAAAATTGAGTAACAGACAAAAATAATTAATGTTAAGACATCTGGGACATAATAGGATGCAACAATGATAGGACTCATTTTGTTATTTTGAACCTACTCACTTAATTTTTGGTACATGGACTATACTAATTTCATCATGCATTCATTGCCACACTCCACGAGGATCAAAATTAATGTTAGAAATCTTGGGCATGATAGATGGACAACAATGATAAGACTCTTTCGGCAAAAAAACAATGATATATAAGACTCGTTTTAAAACTACTCCTTTAATTTTTAATGTTTAAACTGTTGTAACTGTATAATACATTCAACAATACCA